>OX451215.1:42601778-42934217 GCA_949628195.1 Phasia obesa
ACCTAGTAAGATAAATCTACCTTGATAAGAATTTTTTATATTAAGTTTATTGATAATATTTTTTTGACATTTAAATTGTTTGGGTCCTTGTTTAAAATAACTTCAAATATACGGTTTCTCATAAATCATAAAAAAAACTTTAAATAATATGTACAAAGAAATATCATTCCCGGTGTACTTAATGGCTTGACTTAGTGATTCCCTATAATCGATTTATTTTTTATAAAACTTGAATTTAGCGAAATGTCGAAACTAGCTTACCCCCGTAGTGATCAATTTTAGTATTTATAGTTAATATAATTTATAGTTTATTGTAAATTTTAATACTCAAAATATAAATTATTTATAATTAAGTTTAGGTGGGAAGAATTAGGTGGTCAAATAAGAAGCCGAAAATTTTGTTTCAAAATAAATTCTATTACTATTCTGACAGAATGTATAGAAGCATAATCTTGTTGTAGAATTCATGGAATCCATTCAAAAATATCATTTACATTAGGGATTCGCGTTTGTAACAGAGTCTTTTAAGTTTTTGCAGTAATTTGTTCATCCTAGACCTTAACTTCATTCTCTTTGCAGTTATGGAAATTTAAAAATAACTCCTCTTTTTCCGTATCGTGAAATTAATAATTAAACCATGACGTTTTACTTAATACATTATTTTTAAAGAGTTAGCGCTTAATAATTTTACAATCTCATATTAAAAAAAAATTAAGGAACTTTTAGTTAATCTAAAAATATTTATACCAAATACCCTTTTGACTAACCGATAACTTATAATGTGAAAAAAAAAACAAAAATTATTATTTTGTTAAAAAATAGAACAATTGACACAAAAAATCGTGAATTTTTTAAAAACAGCTCTTTGAATTTAAAATATCATAATAATTAAAAATGTTTTCAAAAGAAAAAAAAAAACAATATTTTCTTGCTTTCTAAAAGTTTATTAAATAAATAGTATGGCAAGTATATGCTATATTTATATTTATCACTGTATTTTTACATACAAATGGTAATTTACTATACTTTTTTTAGATCAACTAAATTGTAGCTTTAGTGCTACTCTGCTGGTCATATGTTAACCTCTTTTGCTCTCAAACACTTTTACCAACATAAATGCAAAAGGGTATGTAACATTAATCCTTCAATTGTGTACTTATGCATTGTACATAGTACATTTACACTTTCATAAGTGTTTATTTCATTCATATTGCGTACTCTGTATTATTTGTTAAATTGTATGCATTTCATGTCGTGGCATGCATATGAGTACAGGTGTGCTCTAGTAATAGAGTCCTTTTGTTTAACAGCAGCCAAGTTAATTTGAGATATTTTTGTTTCCTCGTTTTTGTCATTATGTTTAAAAACACTACCTAATAGTTGTTACTGTATTAAAAATGCTTGTGTTAAAAAAGTAACATGAAAAAAAGGACTTTAAAATAAGTAGTTTCTTTTTTGAAGCAGTAACTTTAGTGTTTAATTAAGGATCGCTATGAATACTTGTAGCAATGGTAATCTGGTTGTAATATGCTGTTGGTGCATAAAGAAGTGAAAGGATGCTGAATTATAATAAAGTTTTTAGATTCTAAATAACAGATATTACATATATGTACGTATTAGCGCATATTAAAAAGGTAGCCAGGAGGAAATTTTTGAACTTTAGCCTTGTTTGTAAAAGAAATGAAAAAAAAAATTTTCCCTGATAAAGCAAAAATTTTAATCGACCTGAAAAAATGTTCTTGTGTTGTGTGTAGTGAAGAAAAATAAATGGGATCCTATATTGATCGTAAGGATATGAGAGACCATGGTAGGGAAAGGGTGGCTGGAGTATCCATCCTGCTCCAAATATTGTTACGAGACTTGGAGACGCCACGGCAAATTATGGTGTGACCAGCTTTCTAGCCTTTGCGATAACCAAAGGACCGTTGCAATAAATTAGTTCTATGAATACTCACTACCACAAAATGACGAAAAACAGAACTTAAAGAGTGGGAGTATATTAGATACTCCGATTTTGAATTACAATTAAAATTATAAGATATATAATTCTTGCAAAAAAAAAAAAACGACTACAAAACAAATATATGTGCATCAATTCTTAACTAAAACTTTAAAAGGAAATAATCTGTAAGCAATAGTACTCAAATTAAATAATTTTATACTTGTTGCTTTAACGGACATTGTAATATACGTTATGTACATTCAAATGCCTATCCATAACAGTTCAGCAGATAAAGCCATATACGACAAATTACCTCAGATATGAGGACACCCTTTATTTTTTTACACTTATTGTTACTGACACAGCAATAAAAAGAAATGGTTCCAAAGATATGGCCATATAGGTTAAACAATATCACCTAGGGGACACCCTTTAATGTACAATTTTAAATTAAACACTTATTTTAAAGAACAGATTCTTGGTCAATTTCAAATGTCTGTCTAAAACGGTTCAAAAGTTTGGCCATATGCATCAATTTACATCAACTATTGATTCAACTACCCTTTATAAATTTAAATATTTATAAATGTTACTATACGGGACATAGTAGTGGAGGTTCTATCTAATTTTCAAGTGTTTGTCTATAACGGTTCAAAAGATAGGGCTAGATAGGTAAAATTTGATCAATTAAGGAGACACCCTTTAGTGTCCAAATTTAAATTATATACTTGATGTTATAAAGGACATACAAGGATATACAAGTTCTTTGTAAATTTCAACCGTCTCTCTGTTACCGTTCAAAAGATTTGCAATATACATCAAATTACATCAAGTATTGGGACACCCTTTAACTTCTAATAATAAATATTTAATTTCTGATTATAAATATTGGACATTCTGTCCAATTTTCAAGTGATTGTCTACAATGATTCAAATGGTTCATATATTTAAATTGACGTTACATATGGGGACACCGTTTAATTTTTAAGTTTATTTTTTTATTAATTTCTGTTATTGGCAGCTATAGTGATATGCAGTTTTTTAAAATTTTAAAAGGGTGCTCTTTACGGTTCATAATACACGTTAAAAACACGCATGTTGTATGGGGACACCCTTTAATTTTCAATATTCTGAACTTCTTTTAAAATGGGACCAAAATGTAAGCATTTCCTTTCTAATAAACATAAAAAAGCAACATTCAGACGAATAGATAACCTCCTTCTTTTTTTGAAGTCGGTTAAAAAGATCATAACACTAAAGCTCCAAATAACAAAAAGTAATAAATAAAATAAATTAAAAATTAAAGGGAGTAGGGGGCGTAATTTCTCTCTATCATTTGAACCGTTAGAGGCAAGCACTTGAAAATTAAACAGAATATGTACTAATATATCCCTTATAATAACAAGTACAATTTGATATAAGGGGTAGTTAAATTTCAAGGGCCGATGTTGATTTTTAATAAAATACAAACTATTAAGGGAATTATTGTTATTTCTTTTTATTTTGATAATAATGGGTGATTTTTTTGAGGTTAGGATTTTCATGCATTAGTATTTGACAAAGAAAGATGCTCAGTATGCTTTGACATTTCATCATGAATAGATTTACTAACGAGCAACGCTTGCAAATCATTGAATTTTATTACCAAAATCAGTGTTCGGTTCGAAATGTTCAAATGTGACAAATTTTGTTCAGCGATGAGGCTCATTTCTGGTTGAATGGCTACGTAAATAAGCAAAATTGCCGCATTTGGAGTGAAGAGCAACCAGAAGCCGTTCAAGAACTGCCCATGCATCCTGAAAAATGCACTGTTTGGTGTGGTTTGTACGCTGGTGGAATCATTGGACCGTATTTTTTCAAAGATGCTGTTGGACGCAACGTTACGGTGAATGGCGATCGCTATCGTTCGCTGCTAACAAACTTTTTGTTGCCAAAAATGGAGCAACTGAACTTGGTTGACATGTGGTTTCAACAAGATGGCGCTACATGCCACACAGCTCGCGATTCTATGGCCATTTTGAGGGAAAACTTCGGAGAACAATTCATCTCAAGAAATGGACCGGTAAGTTGGCCACCAAGATCATGCGATTTGACGCCTTTAGACTATTTTTTGTGGGGCTACGTCAAGTCTAAAGTCTACAGAAATAAGCCAGCAACTATTCCAGCTTTGGAAGACAACATTTCCGAAGAAATTCGGGCTATTCCGGCCGAAATGCTCGAAAAAGTTGCCCAAAATTGGACTTTCCGAATGGACCACCTAAGACGCAGCCGCGGTCAACATTTAAATGAAATTATCTTCAAAAAGTAAATGTCATGGACCAATCTAACGTTTCAAATAAAGAACCGATGAGATTTTGCAAATTTTATGCGTTTTTTTTTAAAAAAAGTTCTCAAGCTCTTAAAAAATCACTCGTTATTTATATAGTTCAATTTTGTATGGAACAAAATATCGGTCAAATTTCCTATGACGCTTAGGCATAATTGAGGTTCTATGCCGTTTATGTGCCGAATTATCTCATCCTTTATCTCTTGAATTGTTGCTGGCTTATCGACGAAGACCCTTTCCTTCAAATAACCCCAAAGAAAGAAGTGCAACGGTGTCAAATTACATGATCTTGTCGGCCAATTGACATCGCCACCACGTGAGATAACACGGCCATTAAATTTGTCGCGCAAACGAGCCATTGTTTCGTTAGCTGTGTGGCAAGTAGCACCGTCCTGTTGAAACTACATATCGTCCACATCCATATCTTCCAATTCGGGCCATAAAAAGTTCGTTATCACTCACGATAGCGAACAGCGTTCACAGTAACTTCCTGACCGGCCTCATTTTAGAAAAATACGTCCCGATGTTACTCTTGGGTGGGTGCATTGGTTTTTCGAAAATCACTCTTGAATTAGCATTCGCCCAAATGCGGCAATTCTGTTTATTGAAGACTTCACTGAGGTGAAAATGTGTCTCATCACTGAAGATGATTTTTTGATCATCCAGCGTTGCAATTTCTTGCACCATTCTGACAATTGAATTGCCAAGAATGATCAAGAGGCTATAGTTCCTGCTGCTGTTCGCGATAATATTGCGCCGACCACCTTAACTCGTGGTCGTGCCAAACAATTGCACCTCTCACGCTCGTTGTTTATGAACATTATGCATAAAGATTTGTATTTACACGCTTAAAAGCATGCACTGGTGTTTTCACATCTCAAACAGACCCGGTTTTCTCAAATTTTTGCACGATTTTTCCGATTGTACACACATTTGGACGATTAACTTAGCCGAAAAAATCTCGAAGTGCACGATTTGGTTTGAATGCCCAATTTCATAATAAGCCTGAATAACTTTAACGCGTTGCTCGATTGTGTATCTTTCCATGGTTCAAATTGCGTTAATCCGAAATTGAGAAATATCAAAATATATGCGGAAAAAACTTGACGTTTTGGTGTGGTTCACATTCAACATTTGCCCTTAAAATTAAACCAACCATATATAGCCAAAGTTATAAACCGCTACAGACAGTAACTTGATATTTACATAAATTTTAAATTCTGGTTTGGTTCGTTGAGGTCAGTTTTTTTTTTGCAAAACTTATATGTATTTTATTTCTTTAAACCCTTAATGCATATATAATATGGAATATTCAAGAGACGTAAGTTAGTGCCCATATTCAAATAATGTGGTTCGAAAAATATTTATTCAACAAACTAAAATACAAAATTAATTAAAAAAAAAAACTTTTTTCCCCAAATTATTTTTATGAATATGGGCATGATTACATAATTATGTTAGAAAAATTTCTTATTATGAGTTTTTTTTAACTTATATTCTTTTAAAGTTTTTTTAATTGAAAGAACGTTTAAACTGGTTTAAAAAGCATGGCGCAGCTCTTTCTTCATAAGAAATAGCTAATTACGACAAAGCAAAAATGTAACAAATAGCAATAATAAAATAAAACCTTCAATTAAATATTTCGCATTTAAAATGATAATTTGTGCAAATCTTGCCAAACTATTCCTGAAGAGAACAAGAAAAAGAAGGAAAGAAAAGGAAAAGATTTTCACGAAATATTTTTTGTTGTAATAAGTAAAACAGTTTTTTAATTAATTGTTATGGTGCTTTAAGCACCCTTATCAATTTTTTAATGAAGAACGAGAATATAGAATCTGTGAAATTCTTAAATTTGTTTAATGTAATAAACATATTTTGTTGTTATTTTTTGAGTTATAAGCATTTACAAATAATATTAGCTTTTTATGCCCGGCGTTGCCTGGGTCTTCTTTTAGGACCTTAAGAAGCATTGTTTAAACTATAACGTATACAGTATAAACATACAGTATACGTTATAGTAAAATAAAAAGCAGAACATCTGCAGGGTTTACAATAGCAATTTGCAACGAAACGTGAATTCCCCTAATGTTTTACGCACAAACAAACAAACCACCAATAAATCAAACTTACAATATATGTACGAGTATGTTTATTAATTTAGAAACAATATTTTCATAAATAACTAGCTTTGCTAGTTCATATTTCTTCGATAATATCACAAAGTTTAACACAAATTTATATAAATAATTATTTGTGATATATATTTTCTACATTTGTGCATAATAACGATTACTACTTTTTGCTCTGTAAGTGTTTGGTTACACCCACTTTTGCAGTCCTGTTCACGTTTGTTGAAAAATAAAGTAATCCACCAATAGTTTGGAGGCTAAAGCTTTTATAATTATAATTCCATCGATATAATTCAATAAGTATTCATTTTGCCACTACCCCTATGTCCAGTAAAGATTATTAAGCTAACAAATGTATCGGTCTTAGCTGCAAAAGCTTATGTATTTTTAACTGATTTTACTTTATAAAAATGTGTCAATTTACTTTGGTTAACAACTACTAAAAAATCCTTAAAGAAAGGGTGATTTTTGGACTGTTGAATTCGGTGATATTCATCAAAATCAGACAATATCATCAACTGTTGCTGTTCCTAAACAATGTGGATCATTTTAAACAACGAAAAAATCTATTACTGCCCTAAGCTCCATAGGTAATGAGATACGTGATTTGCTGTTTTGTCGATGTTAAAAGCAGTCGGATTTTTTTAATTGGCAATTGGCAAAAAAAAAAATAACTAAATTGGGCCAAGTTTTCTGTTCCTTACAATAATTCGTGTTACTTTATTTTGCAAAGGCATAGAATAGATAAGACAGAGAAAAAATGACACCAGCCGTGTACAAAAAGACCACATACGGTGTCGAAAGTGTATCGACCACTTTTGTGCTCAAATTCTACACGGACGGTGTCAATTTGTCAATGAAATGCTGACAAGGAAGGATGTTGAATTAACAATGAACGTGTACACTTTGATACCCCATTGTTGTCGAAGAAACACCATGCCGGTGTCGAATTGACACCACATCGTTGTCAAGTTTACACCGTATTTTTGTCGATTGGTAAATGCTCAGTCCTTTCTAAATTTACTACAATAACAAAAAAGATTGTAATATATTATATATTTGTATATACTTCTTTTATTTACAAAATGTGTTTTTAATTACAAGTACAAAATTTTAAACAAATTTTATTCTAAAATAAATTTTTTCGTTATTTATAGGATACATATGCTTAAGACGCCTTAAATAACAATTTTTTAATTTCATCGGCATATTTCCTTTGATGTTTTATTTAACAGTGTCTTCAAATCTTAAATTACATTTTTAAAAAATTGTTTAATATGTTTTATATAATTTCTATCGCAATTCTTCTTACCTTGGAAAAAATTCCCCGCTTTATGGACCAATATGCCTGAAGGTATTGTAGGGGGTATCATAATTGCACAGACATCAATTCCAAACTGTGAAATTATATAAACATAAAAATAATAAGCAGTTTACTTTGGTCATTACAATGAAAACATTTTATTACCTATGTTTTTTAGGCAAAGATCTCTTCTCTGAACTCCCCTCGCAGTCCTAATGGTGGCAGTGCCTCCTTTAAAATAGTCTTTGTTTTTTAAATCGCAAACTCCTAAATAGTACTTGTGCAGGTAGGAAAATAAAATTACACATTGTGCTTTCAAATTTCGGCTAACTTACATCTTAAGTGGTCGAAAATTGATTCCAATCGTTGGCTAAAAAGTACGAATCTTTGTACATCACAACGTTTCTAGTCGTTTTGAGAACATATCCAATAGTAGATTGCTTCATATTGTTATTTAAAAAAAGCGTCTGGATAAATGGAATAAAACTTAGACAATGAAAAACATTTAGTAAAACTCGTGACAGCATTTCACTGTTGAGCACTTTCGTTGAGAAATTGACAACACTCGTTGAGTTACAATTCGAGTACGTTCGTTGAGAAATTGACCACACTCGTTGTCAATTCGTTTACAAGTCGACAAGGAGTCAAAGTGGCCACATTCGTTGTCGATTTTGAAAATAATTGCAACGTTTTTATTTCACATTTTATTAAAAGTAAACTTATAAAATTATATTTTGTAGCCATACGTATGAAGTTAAATAATCAGGGAATGGTTTAAAAGTATATGTTGTTTAATTCTGATTTCAACATTGATTCCCATCCACTTATTTTCGACAAATTCGTTTTTTATATGTATATATTATTCTATTAATTTTCAATAAGGTTGTTGTGACATCCAATCTAAAACATACACATCATAGTCAAGGAAAGCTTCAAGCTGGCTTGGTAGAATCCGCTATCAGTGCCATATGTTCTCGATAGTAGCTTTTGTGTTTTTAAATATTTAATAATATTTATTTATAAAAATTTACCTATCGGCCGATTCCATCTGAAGACAAGGCACCTATATTACATAATGCAAGCAAGGATTTAGTTTTACATATATATTAATATAATTCACATCTATCCATAACACCTTTCTTATCTATGAGATTCTCTTTGTTTAGCTGCTCTGTATAAGCAATTTTTATCAGAATCACTAAACCAAAAGAAATTTTCACACTCCTGATGTAATGTGGGCTTAATTATAGCCATTTTTCTACAAGCTGACAAATGCTTATTTATAAAGTAAATTTTTTTAGAAACTCCTTTCCTGTATATCTCTGGAAATGATCCTTTGAGGACGCTGAAGCTTAGGTAGTTAGCACTTCAGCTACTAAGCATGTATGTATGTATGTTAGCTTGAGCCGCCGTATTAGTTTACATTCCTTCAAGTCAGTGCTCTCCTTTGCCGTTATTAATTTATATTGGAGCGATAAATAGTTTTTCGTTATTAAAAGTAAGCTAAAAACCACTTTTAACGTACTATAAGAACAAGTTATAGCAATGAGCATTATCCTCATTATTATAACGCTGCTTATCGCTCCAACAAAATCCTAACTTTAGCTAAAGGCAAGTTATAATAATGGTCCTAAATCGTATAGCTCCAAAGCTAAAATGTTCTAAAAATAAAATTTTTTTTTTTATAAAAACAAAAAAATACCAAAAAGGTTTCAAAATAAAAACCTGAAAACTGAAAGTAATTGGTATATGGCTTTTTTGAAATTTTTTACTAATTAAGCTTTGATTTCTTTCTACCTTTTTTTGTGGTGTCGTGGCGGATGCCTGACATTTGATTTTCCCTTCATATTATCCACTATTTTTCCATGGGTGTGCTTCGTTTTGTAGGCACGCACTTAACCACTACACTAAATGTATACCCCCGGGGGTTCCAATTGTCCCTGCAGGAATATGGCAAATGCTTTGACGCGGTTCACTCGGGGAAAATAGGGGCACCAGACGCTAGGGTTCCTAGAGCCTAAATCTGTAAGAAAAGGTCTGTTGTTTTAACACGGGTCCTCTTCGAGGCCCGACCAGTGCCCAAAGGACTGGTACCACGGGAATCGGTGTCCCCACAGAGAGCCTATCCTCTCTGTGACCGGTTATTGGTGAGGTCCCCTTCGTGGTGGTTGTGGTTTAAGATCGATTTATGTAGGTATGGTGCAAGGTCGATCAAGTGTGCTGTTGCACTCTCAACAGACGGAGTTTGAATAGTCTCCAAGCCCCTAAGCAAGAGGTTATAATGTGGATCTAGGCTTGCCTTGGAAAGGCTTGCCATATTATATAAATTGCTACTCATTGTGACTGTATCACACACAAAAAGCGATTGGTGGCAATCGTAAAGTGTTATACTACACAATGGGGGCGCTAGTCTACGCCTAAGTTTCACTCGGTGGTAAGACCACCGTGAGGTTAGGCCGAGTTGGCTGGTACTCACGTTAATCTTGTTCCACAATACACTAAATGTATATTTTATATTTTATGTTTTAACAAAGAGTTTCTATATTGATTTATATAAAAGAAATAAAATGAAAGCTAATATAATCAAGAAGATATCCTTATTAAGGAAATAAAAAAGATGATTTACACGTGATCATATAGGTACCTAATGAAATCAGTCAAAAAAACGTTTTTGAAAAAATCAATAATGTAGCCTAATGAAATTAATAAGGAATATCTTTTTAAAAAAATCAATTAGGTAGAATAATGAAATCAATAAGAAATCCATTTTTTTTAAGTTTTTCTCTATGGATTGTTTTTTGTGTGTCAAAAATTAGTAAAAAATTTTAAATAAAAACTTTTTTAATTGATTCAATGGGATTACCTTCTTGATAAAATTAAAAAGATTTACCACATGAAAATAATAAGGAATCTCTTCCCTTCTTTCTGCTTGAAACCCCTTAGCCTAAAAACATTTCATATAGAAAATCTTTTTGATTCTAATAGGCATTTTTGGCTCTGTGCACCATCCTGAAATAAAAATTGGAATATTTGGCTCATGTCGGCCTAATGACGTCACGTAACTGTCTCTCTATTGGCTAACAATAATTATTGAGAGCATAAATATAAATTATGAGAGTTTATTTGCAGGATTGCATATTTTTGCATATTACTTAGATTTATTTGTATGTACTTATTTCTAGAAATTTGTTGATTACAGACTTGGCAAACTTACCTTCGACCAAGGTAACGGGAAAACATGCGCTTGGCGTAATTTTGTTTTCTGTGATTATTAATTGCAGTGTTGCCAATTGAAGCTTTTTCTATTAATTTATTTCACCACCATTCCTATAGAATGAAACACAATTAAAAGATTAATTTTCATTGTCTCAAATTAAATACATGTATCAAATTCATTTTCCTAATTAATAATAATATCAATATTACTGTTAAAATATTGTTACAAACAAACAAGAAGAAAAGAAAACAGTAACAGCTTTATATTAGCCTTTACAGAAACTAAAATAATAACAAAACAACAAAGTTGACACAACAATTCCTGAAAGCCCCGCATATTACAAATTATATATTACATTACTGATATTATTGTTGTATTATTGGCTGCATGCAGTTGACATGACTCTAGGGGCAATTTTGTTTGTGATTTATAGACCGAGTTTAAAGACTTAATGTTTTGTACACTATTAACACAAACAGACACAAAAACTTTTGCCAGACTCACACGTATACATAAAAGACCCCAGTTATTTATTTGAAAAATGACTGGATGAAAGCATTAAAGGGGAAAGTAAAACTAAGAAAAAGTACAACAAATATACACTTAGTAAAAGATCGATATACTTTAGCTCTGTCAATTTAGTTAACGTGAACACTTAATATACTTTAGTACCTCGTAGCACACAATCATATAAATACGTACATACGTATGTGAACACATACGCACGTATTTATATGATTGTTGGCAAACATAACACTGCTATGCATACTTTGTTCTTTTTGTATTCTTTGCCGTTTTTGTTATTGTAACTTCCCTGTAATTGTGGAATTGATAGTAAACTAGCAAGTGAAATAACCTCAAAACTTTTAGCAACTTCCCAATAGTTTGATTTCATATCAAATGTTTAAAAGTAATAGCAGCTAGAGATGATAACATATTAATAGTTTAATCATATTACGTTTTAATTAGAGTCAACAAAATGTTTATTTGCTCTTGCCCATACCTACGGTTAAGCAAAAAAGTCATTAATTCAAAAACAAAAGCCTATTATGACATTATAATTATTGATTGTGCTACTTAAAAATATTTTATACATTACTACTGGTGGAGAAAAGAATATCGTACAATTTTTCACTTTTATTTTTTAAATTGTCAATTATTATATTTTTCTTATTTCTCATTATATTTTTTAAAATAATTAACTTTTAAAGTTTATTTATACACATTTTTATATAGAACTTGATAAAAAAAAACAAGTAAGAGTGCTATATTAGGCCGTGCGGAATCTTCTATACCCTTCACCAGGAAGGGTATAGAAGATTCGGCATATTGTTGACTCTTTACATAAATTAAAATAAGTCGTATGAGAAAAAACTTATTATTCATGCTGTAAAGAAATAAAAGACAGCGACGACGCAGCTAAATGAAAACAAATTCCGTTGGCAATTGTCACCGTGTAGTTAGTTACTTAATAATATTGAAGACGACAGCTACATCGTCGTAGCTGTCGTAGAAATATTTATTTTGCTTTTATAAAATTAAATAACTTTTTCAAAAAATTGTAAATATTTCCTCCAAAACTTGTTGTTTGTAATTTACAATTTTTTGACATTTTTTTTTTTTTGTTGAATAAAATAGAAATTAGCCTAAAAATAAAAAATTTTTTTAAAATTTTTTTAAATGTTACTGAAATTTTTTATTTTCTTTTTTTCAATTTAGCACTTTACTGCAATCCATATTGATGTTCAGACTAAAGCAAAAAAAAAAAAAAAATCCTTATAAAAAATTTTCTATCCACCAGTGGGTACCCTTTGGCTACCTCTATGAGTATTGCTTTCTATAAAGGTCTTTAATACAAATCAAAGCAGAAAAACACTACCAACCTAAAATCAAACAAAAATCGCCGCGAGACCGGCGAGATCTCTATATACTCCTTGCGATCTACCTGTTGCGGTCTAATATTTATTTGACAAAAGAAATCAAAAGAGAATCTTTAAAGCCGAAAAAAAAAATTTTAAAAAAGTGACAAAATATAGGTGGGCGTGGTGGTTTGACCCGCAGCCTTCTAAGGTATTATCCGATGTAACTTACTTGCAATAGCAAAATTTTCGAATCTATGTCTGACAGATTGATGTGCTTAAATTTTTTGTATCTGTTCTGGTGCCTTGCCAAATGACATTACTACCAGAACACGGACAGACGGAGAGACGGACATCGCTTAATCAACTTCTCTATGTATAAGGATCCAGAATATATACTTTATCGGAAATGAATATTGTAGAAATTTCACACGGATTGACAAAATCATATATCATCGCGTTTATTCTTAAACCACGTAAGCGCCAAGAAGTCGTTTTTCAGAAAACGAATAAAACTTAACTTCTTTAATATGGGTTTCAAAATAATTTTTTTTTGCAAAACATGGCTGCGCGACTCTCTGAAGGATATAAAAACTTTTTTTTTAATTTGTTACTTACAATTAATTGTAGCCAAATCTGTCGCTTAGGTGGTTTTGGGGCAAACAGCAAATTGCAAATTTCTGTGTGTAAATAAACATTTATTTTTGTATTTATCAAAAAAAAAAATGGATTTATTTATTTTTCATACAAACTTTTTATACAACCAATTGGTTTCAGAGATATATAGGTTAATGATTCATAGAATGGTTTTCTTTCGTTCTGCATTTTTAAAATGTTATTTACCGATATAACTGGAAATCTCCCAATAAAGTAGTTTTTAATAAATAAAGATTTGAATTGCCACAAAATCTGTTCGGATTGATATACCCTTACACAATTCTAAACCAATATAAAATAAACCAAAAGCGAGTCGCTGTAAATCACCTTTTCCTTTGGTGATTTAAAAAATTATATATGACTGGGGTACACAATTTTGAGAGCTGAACGTGGCTTTATTAGCCCGACCGCTTACCTTTAAAACACCTTTTCCTTGCCTGTGTGAAATGTCATTAAGATATCTTTAACGTTTACGAGCTATTGAATTATTTTCCAAATAAAATGCTTCAAAATTAATCTGCGAGCTATTGATAGTGAAGCCTGCTCATTGGAATTTTTTATAACATTCTGGAATTTAATTTATGCAGTTCATATTAAATGTAGATTAAAATATAACTTTTGAAAAATAGTCTACAATAGAGCAATATATATATTGCAATATTGCATATTTAAAAAATAAAACGAGTATCGAATTCAAAAAGCTTTCTTTCGCGTAGAAGACGGTGTGCTGCAATTAACTGACTCATACAACTATGGCAATATCTCAAGGCATTTTTGTTTAAACCATGCACTTGCTGCTGATATAAAAGGAGTAAATGAAGACTTGCTTTTTCTCTGTGTGCTGGTAAAAGAGTTGATAGATATAAGCTTGGGAGTGGCACTTTAGGTCTGCTTTTGTACATTAAATATTGAACAATATAATTGTTACAGCAGTACTACCTGGCATTATTTTCGAATAAGCAGAAGAGTACAAGAAGGCAGTTAAAATGTGCAACTGTTTTAATTATTAATATGGTATTTGCTTAAGCATTTCCCTGCACTGGCATTTAATATCTTTCCATGTTCACTTGTTGTTTTGCTATATACACATGTGTACATATTTGCTTAACACAATTATGCTAATGTGAAGTAATTAAAATTTAAAAAATTAAAATTTATAATCAAAAAATACAATTTAAAAAATGATTAATTTTATATCAAGGTTATTTCTTGGAATAATAGGACGTACTAGTATTGTAGTAACCAGCACTGGAGGAATTTTTTAAGATTACAGCTCAAAGTATTCGACTAAGTTCAACGCTATGTTAAATAGACAAGACATCTAAAAATGCGGTTAACCAGATATGTGCATTTTTTTGTTCAGTTTAGTTCCCTTTTGAGGTTACGTAGTTAGTCACAAGGCTTACCCATAATATGTATTAGTTGTTTACTTACTATTTACGTCTAGTAGTTTATTTATTATAATATACTATTCGGAGTATCTGTTTGCAATCAATTGAAAACAATAAATTTTATTTTTCGACGCAATCACAAAACTACAATGTGTTTTGACATACCCAAGTGCGTTTGTAAATAACATCAAAGTATGAAAACCACACGTATGCACGTTGTTGGCAAAACGGAAAGAGATAAAATGCAAAGCTTGAACCAAAATAAACAGAAAAGAAACAGAGATTTTATTTTATTGTATTTATTTTTGTTCTGTATGTAGTCTCAAGTTTGTGTTTTATAAGTTATCAGTTTAATGTTAACAATATACATCCTGACACTTTGTGTACCAAACAATAATGTAGAATAATTTCCGATTTCCTTAAAAAAATAAGTTTGTATGTATATTGAATAAACTCGCACATCCGAACGCAGATTGCAAAAAAACAGAACATAAATGGGATAAAAGTAAACAGACATACCTTCAAGTCAGGAAATATACATATCAGAGGAAATATCTGTAAGTGATTCCAATACGATTTTCTTGTTAAAAAAAAGTTAAGACGATATAAAAAATGAATAAAATAAGAAACAAGAAGACAAAAACATTTACATTTATGTATAAAATCTTAAGCCAGCAAGCAAGAACAAAAAATTGTTAACAATTTAAGAAAGTCAATTGCAGGTAAATAAGGGAGATATGTGGTGAAGTATGATGACTTTACAATAAATTTAACTATAAGAGGACTTAGCAAAATATTTATTAAACTGTCTTCTATTTTTCATTAATATCTAAAATGAGAATAGTGATATTTTTTGTTTAAAACATTCAACACTATTTTTTTGGCTTTCAATTCAAAATTACAGACATTTTTAAGTAGTGACAAACAAATGGCTTCTCAACTTCTTATTAAGAAATAATAATATTTTACAAAATCAGACATAATTTACGACCCAGGTTAGGTTTGATTAAGAAGGGTTGTGGCAGAAATGTCAAATCTACTCGGAGACCCGGAGGTCTGATTGTGATTCCCTTTAGCTAACTAAAAAATAAAGAAGAAAGGGAGACCAGAAGTAACTTGGCTTTTGAAGCGTCCAGTCTGGGCCAAATTGCCCGTAACACTCTGCAATCCCCCCTTACTTCCCAAGACTGGCTGGTTCTCCTAACTATTCAGTCGGATATAATCCTATAGTAATCGCTAATCGGTGGCTTAACCGATTCTATCCTAACTAAGTTACTACCCTCCGGTCCCAATATTGCAAGTTCGTCAGCGATTTTGTTGCCCTCAACATTACAATGACCAGGGTCTCAACACAATCTAACCATATATTTGTCCGCCAGCAAGTCGAGAGTCTTTTTGCACTCACCTACCAGCTTTGACTTGACACTATGTCCTTTCAAGGCTTTAAGTGCCGCTTGGCTGTCGACGTACAGAGTGACCTCTTCCCCTTCTTAAACTTGTCCAGACACCAGCCACAGAGGCTTTCAAAACCACCAACACCTCTGCCTGGAACACACTACACTCATCTGGTAGTCTGTACGACATGCGTGTTCTAGTTCCCAGAATGTGGACACCAGCAGCGGTGCCCACTTCCATGTTTGAACCATCTGTGAACACCGCAACCCCGTCGTACAGTTTACTAGACCCCAACCAGTCACCACGTTTAGGCCACTGTTTACCTCCCCTGTGCATCAAATTGCCGCAAAATGACGTTCAGCACCAGCAACCATAGTAGTGGTGATAAAACTCCAACTTTCGGCGTTCCCCTAGTAACAAGCATTCTTAAACAGCCGCCTCCCAGATCCTAATTGATAATTCTGCTGCTAAGCATACGAATAATCCACTCCACTATGAAGTCCTGGATGTTAAGATCTACTAGTGATTCTCTAATAGCCTTCAGTTTTACATTATTGAAGGCTCCCACAATATAATTACGACCCAAAATTTACTCAAATGGCATATTACAATTCTGAACCTAATTGCCTTTTAGAAAAAATATGGACCTCTAATACAATCAAAGGTGTTTGATTTAATTAGTAAAATCTTGAATTTACATTTGCCTTCGAAAAAAAATATTTCATTAATTTATTAAATGATTGCTGTAATTGAATTTAATAAATTTGAAGTAGAACTTAAAAGAATTACTAAATCTCTTTTTAATTTAACTTATTGAATTAAAATCATAAAATGCAAACGAATAAAGTGAATATAGCAAATAATATCGTGGTTTATGATGCATAAATTCATTTTGTTAAGAAATCTATTTTTTATTAAGCAGAAATATATTAAGAAATAAATAACCATTTGACAACACATTAATTTAAATATATTTCAATAAGTACATAGGTAGGTATTCTTAGCAATAATTTATTTTTTACCAAAACCAAAGTATAAATAACAAAATCGTATCGAGCTGATAGCCGGTGCATCTAAGGGTCTTAAATTTTTATTCAGCCTTAAAATTATATCTGGAGATTTAATAAACGATTAATATTATACCTTTTATCAAGTTAGTTCGAAAATTCTTATTAAGACATTTATATTTAATAATTCATATTTAATAAATCATATTTAATATATTAAATTTTTAATTTCCCACTGTAACCACACAAAGTGCAGAAATTACGTTAAATACTTGGAAGTTAACCAAATAAATCAATTTCAAAATTAGTTTCTAATTAGAAAGACAATTTCATTTCATAGATATGCTTAAACACATCGTTTCTCGGCATATGCATAAAGCCTAACACAGAGTCTCGTAAAGCAACATATGAAATATGAGATGTTTATTTGGCTGTTTGGCCTTTAAGTACTGTGGTTTTATAGACAATATTTTAACACCCTGAGAAATGTTCATTGATATCAATTTTTGGACTGGGAAATTATTGCCGGTGTTTCTTTTGGGTTAGTGCCACTATTGATAAGGACCAATTAAAATTGTTTTATTTACAGACATTAATGATGTTGCACATTAGTACGGGTATAAAAGTCTACAGAATATAAAACTTTCATTGAGGTGGCTTTTGAAAAACTGAAGCCAAATGATAGCATTTGTTCTAATACACAGGCAGAGTTAATATAAAACTTGTCAATGCATCCAGTAATTTGTAATAGCAGGCTAATGGGGTCATATTTCTTTTAAAAATGTAAATGTTCGAAACGTTACGATCAACCAATTTCATTATTGTCGGATAAAAATTATATAAAATAAAAAAACATTACGATCAACCAATTTAATTATTTGTATTGTCGGATAAAAATTATATAAAATAAAACAAAAATATTTTCCAAGGCAAAAACAAACCTTAAACAAATTTATATTTTCACAGCAATAATTAAAATAAGAAAATAATTCACCCTTATTCTGCTTGGCGACGGCAACATCGTCGTCGATTTTGAGGCATCATTTTAACACCATATCAATATTAATTTGGTATTCCTTAACAATATTGTGACTACGTTGTCTGCCAGTTTATCGATAATGTTTGAAAAATTCACCACACATATCAAATCCTTGAACCAAATAATTCATTTTGGTTTACGTTTTCGCTAAAAAAAGTTTATGAAAAAATTAAAGTGTATAAAATCAAAAATTAAAATAAAAGTGATTACATTAAAATAAAAATATTTGCTATTTCCGATGGTCAGAAGAAATCTCAAAGTGAAATTAAACATCTTTACATAATTACCTGATGAAAGTAAGTGTTAAATTAAATGTCGCAGATTTTGTCAAAAACTCTGAATGCCAAAAAAATTTAAGCACACCAATCTGTCAGGCATAGTTTCGAAAATTTTGGGATTGCAATTTAGCAATATCGGATCATTCCTTTGGAGGCTGCGGGCCAAAAATCACGCCCAACTATATTTTTTCACGTTTTTTTAATTTTTTGTTTGCTTTAATGATTCTCATTTGATTTTTTTTGTTAAATAAATATTAGACCGCGACAGGTAGAATGCAAGGAGTGCATAAGTATCACGGGGAATCAATAACCCCCTGTGAGGGGCGATTTTTGTTTATTTTTAGGTTGGTAGGGTTTTTCTTCTTTGATTTGTATTAAAGCCCTTTATAGAAAGCAATACACATAGAGGTCGCCAATGAACCCACAAGGTGCCCACTAGTAAACAGGAGCAGTTAAAAAGCAGGGGCGTCAATATGAGGAAATTTTTAAAGGAGGAGGAAATTTTTAAAATTAAAAAAGTTGTTATAACACATTTTTAATATTAAGTATATACATATGTATATATATAGAGTAACATATTTTTTTAATGCTTTTGATTCTTCAATAGATGAATGAGATCTCTCTAATAGACAACATCAGAGTACCGACTACAAACTGTCAAAAATAGAATACACACGTTTATAGGTTTATAGCTACATGGCTACACGACCACCATTGTGACTATAGACTACTTAGGCTAATTTCTATTTTTGTATGTGACAATTTTATTTTATTCAACAAAAAAAAAAAAAAAAATGTCACAAAATTATAAGTTTTAAATTCAACATTTTTAATACTTTTTTTTGTAATTTTCATAACGTTAATTTTTTAATTTTTCTGAAGATACTACACAATGAAAATAAAAATAAAAATAATTAAGGACCTAAAGCTTAAAATTAAAAATAATTAAATTACAATTTTTCTTTCTTGTAATTCAAACACCAAACGCTTAAAGAAAACCCCTATTTTTATATTAAAATTATTTGAATTCCTAAATCTGAAAATGAAATCAATGTCTCGAAATTTATACACTTGAATTAATTTACGAATTTATCCTTGTACAATAAAACATCCATGTACATACATATGTACATATTTGTGATAGAATTGTGAATGTTTGTACGTATGTTTACATCAAATCGTTATATAACAAATTTTTGGTTTGCTTTTTTTTCCTTGTGCCTTTAATATTATCCATACTACGTACTACGTACTACGCCAGCTAAAAACACAAGTTTTGCATTTATATGTACAAAGATGAGATTAAATTATAACGAAATCTCAATAGGTAACAATTTATAAAATCCAAAATAACCACATCAAAGTTGCGCTCAGCATAATCAGAATCAAACCACATTTAAGTTTAATATTTTAAACCAAACTTCTTAGAAGTTGACAGAAATAAGAAGATATAAGTGAAGTTCAAGTGAAGTGAAAGCAGCAGCATTATTTTGTAGTTAAGTTAAAGCTGATAGACAAATCTATATTTGTAAATCTACAAGCATACACAAAACAAACTGAAATATCATTTCGAAACCACTAAAACCAGAAACTGAGAACTTTTATAATTAAAGTTTTTTTTCGAATATAAACATTTGTTTTACATTTTTTTTTTAGTTTTTATGAAGAAGTTAGTTTAAATAAAATTATTCAGAAAAAGGTTATAATAAAGGTATCATTTTAGGAATAAGAAATTAAATTTTATGTTTTTATTTTAAGAGTTGAAAATGTTGTTATATATTTTGAATTGAAGTTAAAAGCGATTCACTGATTGATTGTTTCGGTTTAGCTAATTTTCAAGTAGCACTCGCCGCATTGTCGTCCTCATGCCGATGTAAAATGTTTCATAAAAAGAACCTTATTTTTTAAAACTGTTCTAACTCAGATTTTATTGTTATAACTTTATTATTAAATTTTTACAAAATCAATTTTAAAATAAAATCACATGTAGAATTAAGAGCTTTTATTTTCTTTGTTATTTTTTTAACTTCTTCATTGTCTCCTAATCTCTATTTACATTATGCAAGTTTTGCTGCAACAAGTATTTTTTTAATGTAGGGGGAATAACGAAATATACCACTTCTTTAACGGGTCCGTTTTCGAACCCCTTCCGCTCCCTATGATTATAGACAACCGAAATGTAATTACGGCAACCTTACCCTCATAGAGTCACGTGCTACAAAAAGCCATTAATCTTGACTTTAGTGATTTCAGACTGTCGACTGGTAGCTATCGGCCTACTTTCTCATCACGCAGTCTCTGATAATTGCTAGCTTATGTTCAAAGCTCAGGTCCCCCATTGCTTCCACATTTAATAAGCTACTACCAGTGGTTCTAAGTCTAGCTAGTACCAGTGCCTGCTTTCGAAAAGGATTTGCATAAGTCCATAGGGTCAGGTGAGTCCAGCTCACCAGCATTCACCTCCATAGCTCACCAGCATTCACCTCCATAGCCTCAGGAGTATTTTTACAATTTCACCCGTCCACCCCTTGCGAGGTTTCTTTGTCATTCTCATCCAATAACCCCCATTGGCCAGTGACAACCGGAACTCCTAAAGGATTAACTTCTAACGAAGCTTTCTTGTCCATCCCTATCGAAATATCTCGGTTCAGCGCCATAGAAGAACCCCTAGAGAATAACCTGTTCACCCTTTGCGAGGCATTCCTGTCTATCCCTTCTGAATTCTGCCTTAGCTCCGTTAAGACCGGAGTTTCCTGAGGGATTAACCTTTTCGTATCTTGCGAGGCTTCCTTAAAAGGCAAGTTAAAAAAGATATTTGAAAATAGCACACTTGGATTAACTAAGAATTTGCAGGTGCGATGTACCCAACTTTGAGAACACACCTGACAAGTGTGTGATGCCCAGCTCAGATACTACTCTGTTATGCCACTGTAAAATTTTGGATCAATCAGCTTAACCCTTTACAAACGGCTGAGTTATTTCCAAAATATTTTGATTCCACTCCATTGTGCAGTGTTATTATTCAAAATTGAGCAATCATTTCTTGGAATGGTCGTAAATTTTTAAATGGGTTCTATAAACTTTTTATTACAACAAATTTCTCTCAAAAATAAAATGCAATAAAGATTACGTTTTTTTTAACGTGCAACAAATTGCATTAATGAATAAAATGATAATATTTGTTTGTATTGTTTTTAGTAAGAAATTAAAAAAATATGTTTTATTTATACTTTTTTGTATAGATTTTATTTACAAAACTGTTCATGCATAACAAAAAATAAAATATACTGCTGCTTGTCGTTCATAGCCTGGGTAAATATTAATTTACCTTATGTGGGCGAAATACATTTTGTCATTTTTTTTATATTTTAAATACCACAATTTGTTATTAAAATGTTTTTATTTTTTATTTTTTTAAATCCACAGTTTTTTTTTATTTTCCGTATTGCTACATTTAGCATATGTATAAATCTAAATATATGTATGTTACAAACAGCTGATCCAGTAAACAACTAAGGCGATTGGTGCAACAATAAAAGGCCTTAAATGTTTTGGTGGATTTAAAACTTTAAAACGTAAGTCTTATACAAAACACTTGCTTTTAAAGAAAAATTTATCAGCATTTTTTAACCTTTTTATACGCTTGGATACATTTATACTTCTAATGTGAGATAAAATTTTTTTACAAGGATGAAAAAAATTACAAGCCTGCTTAGAAATAGTAATTTTTTAGCAAAGTGAAAAGCTGAAACTTTAAAACTCACTATTTCCAAATAAATTCTAGCCAGAATAAACAACCGAAATTATATTTTTGAAAATAACTTTTTTTTTTGCAATGAAACTGAGCCAATGGTTAACTTATTTGAGATTTACTTTCTGAGCAGGTATTCAACTAAAATTAGAAGTACGATCATATCTGTGAAACAGTAATATCCGCGAAAGAAAAATGGAGGTCATATCACATTTGTCTGTTTGGGAAATTTTAGTGCAATTAGCGCTCGAAGACTTTTTGTAAAAATTCATTATTATTGATAATATTTAAAATAAAAAAATTACGAAGAGGCTCGGTATAGAGGATTTGACTTAAAATTGGTTTCTTTTTTGTTACTCATATCTATCTCTCCTATTAAAATTGGCTGCACGATTTTGTGACTTTACAGAGCACGAATTTCTTGTTATTAATATTAAGAGGTACGAGAGTAATAACGCCTTGAACTGTACAAGTTGTTTAAGTCACAAACAGACTTTTTAACATTTTCATGATTCTAGAAAAGTAAATATTTGATTATATCGGGTGGTTAAATTTTAAGGGCCGATGTTGAATGCGCACCACACCTAAACGTTAAGAGTTTTTCTGCATTTATCATTTCTGAATTTCAGACTAACTCAAGTTGAACCATGGAGAGACACACAATCGAGCATCGCGTTAAAGTTATTCAGGCTTATTATGAAAATGGGCGTTCAAATCAAAATGCATTTCGTGCACTTTTTTTTGGTCAATTTAATCGTCCAAATGTGCGTACAATCGGAAAAATAGATTAAAAATTTGAGTGTGTAGGAGATGTAAAAACACCAGCGCATGCGCGTACAGCAAAAATATTATTGCTATTCGCGATGGTGTGGCTGAAGAGCCTTTCACCTCAACTCGTCGTCGTGCCCAACAATTGCACCTCTCACGCTCGTCGTTGTTGAACAATATGCATAAAAACTTGCATTTATACGCTTACAAGGTGCAATTGACTCAAGAACTAAAGCCTCTTGATCATTCCAAACGTCGTCAATGGTCAGAATGGTGGCAAGAAATGGCAACAGTGGATAATCAAACCATCCGTCCCTAGATAAAATTCTGAAATTAATATAAAATTCTAATTCTGTAAAAGGTGTTTAAAATATTTAAATAACAATGTGATTCCACAAAATAAAAATACAAATCAAATACAATTTTTATTCAATTGGCGCCTAATGTTGCGCAATAGTGTTTAAAATACACCTAATAAAATTAAAGTTCTGCGACATATTTTCATATCAAAAATTTAGAGAAATTCCCTTTTTGTGCATACAAGAATTTTTACTTGTTAGAGCAATTAAAATGTGTTAATATTTTGTGAACTATCAATGCATCTCTAAGATCGCCTTCGAAATGGAGAAGGCTCAACATTTCTTAGCAAAATGTTCGGTTAAGTCTTCATCATACACTAAACTAAATAATATAAACGGTGCTATATACACATTATATGTATGTGTAAAAATAAACATGATTTCTTGTTCTTAAAAAAATTTTCGTTTTTCACTAATTTTAATAGGTTTTAGAGATAAAAAATCAATCACCTATTTTTTTATATGATGTCTTTTTTGCACGGTATTTTTTACACGTATTATTCTGGAACCAATCAACCATGTAAAAAGAAAATTAGGTGCATTCCACTTTCAAAAATAAAAGGTGTGCAACCGTCTTTAAAATATTCCAGTTTTAAATCGAAAATTTCAGTAGCTTTTTTCACTGTTTTTTCTCCACTTTCTCTTGGAAATGAGATATTTTTGAGGAAAAAGGGTATACTATATTGGAACCGGGATACTAAGGTTTCTCCTCACAAAATTTCGTTGAAATCCATCCAGGAGTTTACGCGTGATGCGAACACAAATGAAAAGTAGACAGACAGACGGAATGAGATACAATTTTATTATATGTATAGACGTGTAAATTTAAAATCTATTTAGACACATATATTTGGCCATATTCCCAAATTTATTTTCAATCCCAAAATTTTCATACTATATATTTTTTTCTGCTAGTTTTTACATTAATAATGTACCTGGAATAGTTTCAATTATAATTTATGTAACTTTGATGTGCTTAACTCTATATTTAATTATATTGATTGGCTGTAAGTTTTTAATAGTCAAGGAGTTTCAAAATGCTATGATGAATTTTTAAGCAAAGTGTTATCTGTTTGCAATAAATATATTCCAATTAAAAACCAAAGCCTTATAAGATTCCATGGTATATCAATGGCCTTAAAAAACTTAAAAATCTTAGGAATAAATTCCATAAGCGTTTTATTGAATCTGGTAACCCTGAATTTCAAAATAAATTTAAGCATTATCAGCGTGAATTTAATTGTTTAAATAAATTTCTTTATAAACAATTTTTAATTGAAAAGGAACAGCACATGAAAAGCAATCCTAAAGCTTTTTGGTCTTTTATTAAATCTAAAAAACAATCTTCAGATATTCCTTCCAAGATGAAATATCAAGGTATTACATCACGATCTTGTACTGAAGCTGTTAATATGTTTTCTAACTTTTTTAAGTCTAACTTTGAGTTACAAAGTAATTGTAGTGTTACGTCAACATACCTTTTGTCCAACTTGGATATAGGAATTATTACTGTCTCTGAGATCGATGTAGCTGATGCGATTTCTCAAATTAAAAACAGTTTTAATTCTGATGGTGATGGTCTTTGTGCATATTTGTTAAAGAAGTGTGCTTCTACTCTGACAGTACCTTTAACATACATTTTCAATTTATCTCTAGAAGAAGGAATTTTCATTGACCGTTGGAAGTAAGCAGTTATTACACCGGTCTTTAAAAATGGTAATAGAGATGATGTGTCGTGTTATAGACCTATTTCTAAGCTAGATTGCGTTTCTAAAATCTTTGAGCATATTATTTTTAAAAAACTTTTTTTCCTTACTAAGTCTTGGATATCTCCTCACCAACATGGTTTCTACTCAGGTAGGTCAACTACAACAAATTTAATGGTTTTTACTGAATATTGTAGTTCAGCCCTTGAACAAGGTAGTCAAGTAGAAGTTGTTTACACTGATTTTTCTAAAGCATTTGATAAAGTATCTCATGTTATACTTTTATCTAAACTGAAACAACTAGGTTTTCATTCTTCATTTTTAAAATGGATTAGTTCATATTTAGGAAACAGACTTTGCAAAGTTGTAATTGAAGGCTTCGAATCTAGTCCTTATTTGCAGACGTCTGGTGTCCCTCAAGGCAGTGTGTTAGGTCCACTATTTTTCAATATGTTTATTAATGATATCTCCTCTTGTTTTACTAAGTCTAAATATCTTTTGTATGCTGATGATTTGAAAATATTTATAAAAGTTGATTCTTTAGATGATGCTTCCGCCCTTCAAAAAGATTTGGTTAATTTATATTCATGGTGCATTTCAAATAAATTGCATCTAAACTTTTCGAAATGTTACCATTTATCATACCACAAGTCTTTAAATCCTCTTATGCCTATTTTCTACATTGGTAATCAGAAATTAGGAGTTGTAACTACAATGCTTGATCTTGGTGTAGTTTTTGATTCCTCTTTGTCTTTCGCTTCCCATATTGACTATATATTGCCTAAATCTTATAGGATGCTTGCTTTTTTAAAAAGGAACTGTTCTGATTTTACGGACCCTCATACGATAGCAGTATTGTATACAGCTTTTGTAAGGTCTAAGCTAGAATATGCTTCTGTCATTTGGAAACCTTATTGTACTGTACATATTGTACGTTTAGAAAAAGTTCAAAAAACATTTATAAGATTTGCTCTTAAATCATTTGCCTTTGTTGATCCACAACCTGTTTATAGATCAAAATGTTTGCTTTTAGGGTTGCAGACTTTAGAATATCGTAGAATGTTCCAATCTTTACTGCTAATTTTTGATATTATTAATGGTACTATTGATTGCCCAGATCTTTTTTCTTATATTCCGTTTTATATTCCGCCGAGAAAGCTTTGATTTATTGATTTATTCAAAGTACCATTTCATCGAACTAACTATGCTCTTAATTGTTCTTTATCCCAAACTTTTACTCTTTATAATGCTATCAACTTGCAGTTACAAAATAGTGAATTTAAATCATATGTAGAGTTTTGCACTACCAAAGAAAACTTTAGGTTATTTTTAATTATAGTTTTAAAACAATTTTATAATAATTTATAGTTTCCTTACATGTAAAATTTTAATTTAAAGTAAATCATAGTCTGTAAGGAATTGTTAATTCTAAAGTCTGAAATAAATGAAATGAAATGAAATGGAACATTTAAAAAAAAATAAAGAATAGCAGCTAAAATTGCTATTCTTTATTTTTAATTTAATTTTATAAAGGTGTCACTTTTAATGTACCTAATGGAAAAGAATTGAAATGGAAAAACGAGTGCAAGTGCAAGAAAAAGTTTATTGGTTTACAAAAAAAAATTCACGTTGTAAATGCTTTTAAAAATTTTTATTGTCATAATTTACCTTATGCAAAGAAGGAGTATTTAATTTTTTTTGCTTTGGCTTTAAGTGTTATCCTTTTACTGTTGACATCAATAAAATGAAAATATTTCGTATGTATGCGTGTGAATAGTATCTATTAAATACTAACGTTAAATAAATGTCATAATTTTTTAAAAACAAGAAATAATTTATAGTATGTGCTCTGCGGTAGCAAATATTTAAATATGTCTATTTCATTATCATCTCCCAATCTAAAGCTTAAAGACTATACCCCACATTGTATGCGTTAATGCTTTATAGGTTTTTCGTACTATTTAAACATTCCATACTTAGTTCTTAATTTATTGAACTTTATGCCACATTTTTTGTTTTAATTAGCTATCGTGTAAAAATAATTTATGCATATTTATGCAAAAATAAAGAGTGAAGTTAGGATACATTGCAAAAGGATTCGTTGTGCCTGCTTCACGCAAAAAAAAACATAGTTCAAGTAACCATAATCTAAGAGCAACATATTATGGTTAAATTATATGGTTGTAGGCAAACCATACTATTATTAAACATTGTAATATGGTTAAAAGCTATAAAATGTTATAAGGATACATGTTTATTATTATTATTTTTTATTTAATATTACGCTAAGTCAAAACACAAACAGAAGAAACATGCAGTATTTAATGAAGCTTAACATGGACTCAAAATCAATTATTTAATATTATGCTAATTACCCATAAAGTTTTATAATAAAAATACAATTTATTTGTTGGGGGAAAAGAGCTAGTTCCTATACGCATTTCACTGGTTGCTCAGGCCAGGTCATCAGAAACCTTCTTCCTAATTTTAGAGAAGCCGAAAATGCTCTATAAGTAATAAAATTCTACAAAACACAATGAGTATATGTTAATAGAATATTATTACGGAATATTGACGCTTCAACAAAACAAAATAAGGATGAATTTTAACAAAATGTGTGAGTAGCTACGTTAGAATCGGATAGATAGATGGCAAAAATACCTTATTTCCAAGAGATAATGAAGAGAAAAATCAGTAAAAGTACGCCAACTTTTTTTTACCGTTTTAAAGGTACTGCATACTTTAAGGCATCTTTTATTTTTGAAAGCGGGATATTTTAAACATGGTTGCCCAACAGTTCGCGCTGTTTTAATAAACCGATAAAATACTGCCAAATAGCCAATTGAATAAAATGTGTATCTGATTTGTATTTTTACTTTGTGGAATTACAATGTTATTAAAAAATTTTAAACACCTCTTACAGAGGTTTACAATAATTTTTAGATTTTTTTATAAAATTTAGATTTTTATAAGAGTCTTACAATTGGTGTGTAATACTTTTAAAGCAAAATCGAGTAAAATATTGTCAGAACGGCCACAACGTGGCGGGCACAGCTAGTTATTTAATATTAACCGAAATATTTTTTTAATTTTTTTTGAAGCATTGGTATGTAGAGAACAAAAAAATTAGTTTTATTATAAATGAGTTAAAACACAAGGTTCTTAAGATCTTCGACCTTCCTTTTTTTCCTTATACAAGGCCAACAACGACAAGGCCAATAACGCTGTATCATCGGCAGAAGTAGCCACCAACACTTGTTCGGAACTTGGCATATCTGATGTAAAGATTGTGTATAAAATAGGTCCAAGTGCACTGCCTTGTGGGACTCCAGCTTTAATATCATATATTTGCGAAGATTCAGAATTAACCTTAACATAAAAGGTCCGTTAAGTACGATTTCAAAATCAAGTAATAAGGGGTTGATACAATTTTTTATATTTTTTCATAAATAGCGGGCTATTTTTTTAATATGTCAATATATCAAACGCTTGCTGTACATCTAGGAATACTGCAGAGCAATATTTTTTATTTTCCAAAGTATCTCTTATGAAGGCTTTAATTCGATGGCATTGCTTAGGAGTACCATGTTTATTTCTGAATCCAAACTGGTAATCAGGAATGATGCTTAAATATTCCAAAACTGGTAATAATCCCTTAAAAAATATTCGTTAAAATATTTTGGCAATTATAACCAGTAGGCTTGGATTTGTACGATGATACGTTAATTTCCGTTGAATAGGAAAATAATTTAACCTCAAGAATCAATTATATAGAAATGTAAAATGCAGTGCTTGAACCACTTTTCCATCTATGCTGTCGAAACCTGGCGACTTATTGCAGTTTACTTTTTTAATTCCTTCTTCAACTTCACGAGGAGATATGTGTTTTATCGGCCAATCCATAGGACAAGGACATGATACAGTTAAATACAAGATGGCATATAGAACGTATAAGACATTAAATAGATTATTTAGCAAGCCAAAAGATAAAATAGAAAAATTAGATATGTCAAATTTAGTGTATAAAATACCTTGTAAGGGAAATGACAAAGAGAATTGTAATAAAGTATATGTAGGTACAACGAAGAATAAACTGAAAACGAGAATAGCTGGACATAAATCAGACCAGAGATACAGGGATAACATCAGTTTACAAAAAACAGCATTGTCTTCCCACTGTTCAAAAAGTAATCACTATCCCAACTTTGAAAATGTATCAATTCTAAATTTGGAAAATAATTATAAACGTCGTTATATGTTAGAAAAGTTACAAAAAATTAAAGTTCCGATTGAAAAATGAATAAATTTTAAAGCAGATACAGAAAATGTTGCACAGAATTATAGACATTTAGTACATAAAAAATAATAGTATAATATAATCTTTAATTCTTTGTAACTTTTCCGGTGTAATTTATGTACATATATGTATAAATGTGAAATTATTTTGGTTTTTTTCTAAAAACTGTTTAAACATTTTTAATATAAGAAATTTTATGTAAATATGAATAGGTTTAAAAATGTTTTTTATCATTCGTAGTAACATTTTATTTGCTTTCAAAAATTTTGTTTTTGAATGTTTTGAAATGTTAGTTTTTTTTAAATTTGATTGACAAAAAGTTTTTTCAATCATTTTAATATTTTCATACAATTAAATATTATAAAACTATTTTTAATTCCTGACGATGCTACCCAATGGTGTAGCGAAATATCGAATATAAAAATAAAAATAAATTACTTAAAACTTAATTATAAAATTATTCAAAAGGTCAAAAATTACAATAATTGTATATTAATATTATTATTATAGTTATTACCTTTGTAAATTAATTGATGTTGGAGTTTTTTCTTTATTAACTGCTTGTACACAGTACAGCCTTTATAACTTGCAGGATGATTTTGTAGACAATTTACACGTTCAGGTGGAGAATCTTTCTCTTTTGAACAATCAACAGTTAAGTGACCTATTCCACATTTAACACAGTTTACAGACTTCCTACAGTAAGTTTTTGTGTGACCAAATTCATGACATCGATGACATTGGACAAGATCTTTTGTTTTGTTTGGCGGAACTATATTTACAATAGCGTCATTTAACGTTTTTATGTCATATACAGTTTTGTTATTTAAATTTGGTTCCAGATCAATAAAAAAACATTGGGAGAGATTCCCTTAATATTTGGTGTCCTAAACTTTCAAAGGCATTTTTAATTTCATCGGTTGGAGTTGAAGGATGGAGATTTTTAACAACAACTCTAAACGCTCTCTCATGTTTAATTTGGTACATATGGAACTTGAATTTTTTTTATCGTTTAAGAAAGTAACAAGTTCTCTATATGGCTTAATATCTTTGACCATTACTCTTATTTGACCGTCTGTTAAACTTTTATAGGTAAACGGTGAAGATGGGATTATTTTGGAAAAACTTTTTATCATTGCATAAATATCGGAAACATTTGGTATAAAAATTGGTTGCGGCTTTGGCATATTAACATTTCTATCCTTTTCAATTTCAATTTTATCAATCTTATCGCCAATATTATTTTCATTGTTGTCTTCATTATCATTGTTATCATTATTATGCTTAAACTGAAAAATCTATTATGACTTACTTGTTGTTTTCAACAGCAATTTTACTTGAGCTTGAACTCTTATCTTCAATGATACTAACACTGCTATAGCCATTCTTTTGAGCCGTTGCAGTGGTGTTATTGGTTGACAGACATGGAGAAGCGGTGTAGTTGTTTAATGCAACTTGTAAATTATTAGTATTTTGTCGTTTATTTTATAATATTTTGGGTGATTCAATTTGTTTACGTTTCCTTGTTTTCGACGATTCAACTATTTGCCAGCTAATATCATCGTCCTCGTCACTATTACGGCTATCATTCATGATGATAGCAATACAAAATGTTTTAATTTAATAGATCTTTGATTTTTTTAATGTATTTGTGGAATATTTAAATATTAAAATTGATTTAAAAGTTTTAAGAAAATGAAAATTTAATTTTTTTAATTTTTAATTTTTTCTAAAAGAAGAAATTGAAATAATTTATATTTTAAAAAACACCTCTACCACGTTTTAAGAGTCGGACTGGAATGATTTTTTATTATATGTATTAAAAAAAAGTCAAAAATTTGCCTAAAATTTGTCAAAGTAATATATATTACTTTGAATATTTATAAAACTTTGGTTGTGGGTTTAAAATGATGTAGCAACTATTTAATGATGAGATCTTGACTGGTTTATTGTGACCAAAGTAATTTTACCAACAACTAAAATTTTTGCATCGCAACCATACATTGTTGCAGAGAACATAATGAGGTTTTTGTGACCATACCATAACCATGTTTTTTCCTTGAGTATGCTATATATACAGAATGTAAACGCCATTGATAGCTAGTATGTAATTGAAATGTATCTTTTTTCTGTTATTGATCAGAAAGGGGATCAAAATATTTATTAGATAATTAATGAGATGTGGTTTTAGTAAACAGTTAAGTAATATTAAGTATTTATAAAAAAGGAATAACTAAGAGTACGCATTATACTTTTCTACATCTGACTGCTCGCCATCTTCCCAAATTTCGTCATGATATGGCATGAAAGTAATGCTTTAACTGCCTCTGATCTGGTTTTGATTGTAGGTAGAACCTATTTGTGTATATTGCAGTTGAAATATATATATATATATTTTATTTACAAAAGGTTATTGATTGAACCCTCTTCGTAGCACTTAATCAGGCAAAACTTACGGAAATATTTTCTGTGACACCCTTTTCGATAGAGTCCTCCTATAGACAAAAGTGCTTGTTGTGTTACTGTAAGGGCTTATATCAGTACCAGGAAACCAGGCTTAGCCGTATATAAACAAAATACTTTAAAAATATATTTATGTCAGTATAGTAAACAATGTATATTACCAGCAGCATTATAGACAATCTTTAAATGAGGATTTGGCGAATACCGGTTGTGCTTGCCGAGGATCCATGAAGAAGTAGGGTAAAATCTACATTTAATTTTTTCAAAAATCTGATTTGTACATGTAAAGGCGGCAGCTTTAGTTCAAACTTAAGTCGGCAAAAGGTATTAAAAATTATTACTTTTGCTTAGTGGAGACTCTTTTTGACAAATTTTTATACTCATTGTCTTCATAAAACCTCTTACATTGTATTGTTTTACTTTACCATACGTAGTAGATATAAGGTAAAGTATATTAATCATGAAAAAAATTGAGGTCGGGATTTCGACGGATTTATACGTTTTGAGGTCTCCCGTATCCATTTTGGCTATTTTCGCGATGATGTCTGTGGGTGGTGGGTGTGTATGCCACTATTTTTGTGGAGTTAGTATAAGTCATACCGTTTGACATATCAAAATGAAATTTCGTATGTGTCTTTGATATATGGTGGTAAAAAGCTGTATAGGTTTTGAATAGATTCGGGAGGGGGCAAGGGGTAGTTTCCTTACCCCCAAATTTTGTGAACGCTGTAAAGGTCATACCGTATGACATATCAAAACGAAATTCAGTATGTTCCTTTGTTATATGGAGATATTAATTTTAGTCATACTCGGATAGGGTCAAGTGGTAGTTTACTTAACACCCAAAACCGAAAATAATTAATTTTTCGATTCGAATATACTTTGAACTTATATTCTTTATGTAATGTATCTATAAAAATATCTGTTTCCATTGTGTATGGTAAAGTTGATTGTAGGCCACTCCAGATTTTTTTGATATGTTACTCACTTGGGTAATGCTGGTAAAAACATGATGGTACAACGGGGAAAAGCTAAGGTTATTGAAGCATTAAAAATAAGTTTGCCTTGTGTGCAAACTACCAGTTTTAATAAATATTTATGCCCATTTTCATAAAAAATAAAGTTTAGTTTGAACATTTTATTTGAAAATTTGTCATAAAGAATACTTCAAACAAACCTTAATTTTTATGAGTATGGACAATAGAATACTCTTAAAGTAAAAAGATATTAAAAAAGCAAAGCCGGAAAGACACCGGAAGTAAAACAAAAACCCTTCGCCACAAAGAAAACCATAAATGCATTCAAAGTGTGTGCAACTACAACGAATTCAAAAAATAACTAATACTATTTATATAATTCAAATGGTAAGAGGTACTTGGTCCTATTTTTGAACGCAAGTCTCTGTATCATACAGCCAAAAATTTTCCCTTATAACTGTACAGCCAACACCTATATAGTACAACTCGTATTTATAAAAAAGAGCTTAGAGGCAACCGATAATTCAGTTGAGAGGGAATTGCGACCAATAAAAAACATATAAATTGCTGGTATTTTAAACCTTGGTCCATTTTTTCTTTAGTGGAAAAGACACATTGATTTATGTATGTTTACAAACTCAACTTGCAGTAAATAGAACTTAGCCTGGATTATTAAAAAATCCTACAAACAAATTAAACGAAAAAAAACAACGCCTTCAACAAAAAAAAATATTAATAAATACTAAAACAAATGAAAGGTAAAAATAAAACTTGACCTTTTATTGGATGTTATATTGTTGGTATGACTCTTTATATGAGTAAATTCTTTTCAATTCTCGTTCACACATATTTTAATTTTATACATTGTACGAGTACATGGCCAAATAAAGGAGGTGAAGGCATCGTAATGTATTGTGCGGATGTAGGTTAAATGATTATTTTTCATTATATTTTTTTAAAGCTTCTTGATGGCTCTTTCATGTAAATTTGTATGTGTTTTCATGATGGCCGCATGTCATATATGTTATACATACATACAGTTTTTTAATATGTGGGGTTATTTGAGTTTTTGCGTTGATGTAAAAAAAAAATGCTTTTATAAATGTATTTGTGAACATGTATACCAGATATGTTTCGGATATTGGTATTGATTAATACGGGCACTGTTGACAAGCTTTAATATTGAACGTGACATTTAAAGTGCTTGATAGTAAAATAAATACATAAACAACAGATAATAATGGGAAGTGTGACTTTAGATTACCTTGAATTAAGGCGAAGGTTTAGTATAAAGTCGAACGCATCAATATTTGCAACGGAAAGCGAATTTTACAAGGCTTTTGATATGTAATGTTTAAATTAGAAAACCTATAATAATTAAGAAACGATTCTTATATAATTTTGCTAATTTCCTCTTGTATATAAACTTAAGGTATATAACTCTGGTACTGGAAAATATATATTTTTTTGATTATATCAATACTGAACCTTTAAGGCAGAAAATTATTGTGTTTTTTTACCTTATCTTCAAAGAAATGTGACGAGCTTAAAATGGAAACAACAAATAACTAATAATTAACATGGCAAATTTACAATAAGTGATTCGCTAGAGATATGTCCTATTTTTCTCGATACAAACAAGAGCTATATCGAATTACAAACGACTCTTTTATGATAATATAGGGTATAAATGTAAATGTATTTTCTTTTTTGTAAAAAAAAATCGCTGTCAGAGATAAAATATTGTGTGTTAAAAATATTATTAAGTATAATCTATTTGTTGGTTTCACAGCATGTAGAGAAAAATGCCTTTTAAATGATGGAATTGTGATGCATTCGTATTCCTTTTTTGTTGTTAAAAAATTATTATATAAAAATAAATGAGAATAGATTGGAATCAAAATAATTCGTGAAAAATCGTATCATAAATTCCTCATGAAATGTTTATGCCCTTCAAAGTTTAAAATTAAAGCTATCAATGTGAATGTAAAATAAAGTTTTTTATACAATATTTTGTTTGATGCATGTAATTAGTAATAAAAAAAATGAACTTAAGAGGATTTATTAAACATATTTCCATACAAAATTTTTTCAATAAAAATATTTTTTAAAAGTAAAAGTGTACAAATTTTTTTGGTATCGCAAAAACAATTTTATTGTAACAGCAGGACATATTAAGCTGTCCAGTCCAGTATATAAAGCGAAATATTGCATTCATACATACAGCAAAATTCAGCCCTATTTTAAGGTATTTCCAAAATCTTCCACCACATCTCTTTAAAACCGTTACAAATCCGGGGAAATCGACCAGTTATATTTGTTGAGCAGTATATATCAGCCTGTCCTTTCAACATTTGTATTATATACTTACAAAAATTATGTGAATAAACTCGCGACATAAAATAATTGACGACAAGGGGAGTTTAATCACAGCAGAATTATTCAGGACTCCAGGAAAATTATTCAATGGCAAAAATATCCTCGAAAGGGGCGATAGTGTTGCGTTAAATAAGCTCTTACGTACTTTTCAATAGCGTTTATTTTGCATGTCGTTTTTAGGTGTGCCAGTAATAACCAGACTAGTGTAGCCACTTAAAATGAAAAAAATCTATAGTGTGAATAATTTTCTGTTTTTGTATTGCTTGTTTTTTGTCATACCCTATGGGTATGACATACCTAACGGGTATGTCATACCTAACGGGTTGAACAGCTTTTTTTGGTAAAGTAAATAAGGATTTAATGGAAAAACTATGGTCGTAAGAACCACATTATGTTATTTGTAACAATATATGGTTGCGATGAAACATTTTTAGTACTTCTTAACATTTCTTTTGTCACCATGTTTTATAAATATTTGAAAATAATATATTATTTTTATCCATAATATTTTATTAATAATTAAATTATATTCATTGATCAAAGTTTTGGAAAAGAGGTTTCCTGACTATCTGGCCTAAGGCGCTAGTGAAATACATATGGGAACTACATGTAAATTGCATTTTTATTATAAAATGATATGGGTATTTAGCATAATAATAATTAATTAAGTTATGTTAATTATATTCATATTTAAACAAACAATTTTTTTTAGCTCAGATTTTGTTTTTTACAAAAAATAAAAAAGTGGAAATTTCAAATATTAGGAATTATAAACAAATAATGTTAAATAAGTCAATAAAAAATGTTAATTTTTTTTGTTAAATTAAAAGTGAGTTATGTTTTGCAAATTTATGAATTAATACATAAATTAGCAACACTGAAATCATTAATAAAAATAATAAATAAACAAATTTTATAAAAAAAAAAATTTTCTGTATGACGTTTCATAGTTGTTAAACATACTATAATAATTTAAGAATATTTGAAATTATTGTTAGTCGAAGGAACAACAAATATAAGGTGGTAAATATTAAAAAGTAAAAATATTCAACAAGAGGGAAGCTTAAGGTAGTGGTAGACTTCGTTCTCACCAACTGACGATTGATAATTGAATACAAGTTTTCTCGTATTCCTTTATCTGGGTTTGGTTCGTTAAATAGATGATGCTTACAACTGAACACTACCCAAAGTAGATATATACAAAGAGTGTTGATCTAGAGTGATGTCTAGAAAAAGTGCATTCCACTCTGCTGGTGTCTAAAAATTAAATTTTTCCAATTTTTCTTTAATATTATCACCTAATTTGTAATTTAATTAATTCTTTCTTAGAGAGAATAAAAACGTACTTAAGCCTGACTGTAAATTTCATTGTATATAATAGCTTATTACACAGTTAGTAGATTCATCTTAAAGTAAAAACTTGAAGCTTTTGACATTTGCCAATAATTGGCTTCGACTTAGGTCTAAGAATGAATCCCTCCAGAAAAAATCAAACCGCACGATCTCGGTGATCAGTTTAGACTATCTCCACATAAGTTGACGATGCACTCCAATCGTGCTGGCTTGATCAACGTCGTTCTCAAAGAAGTATGGACCAACGTCTCTGCCTGCTTTAAATCCACATCTCGACTTTTTCGTAGCTCATGTGGATTTATATTATCCCAAATTGGATTCATCAGTAATATGATTTTTTGATGAAAATTATGAAATTTATTATATTATTAGCAGTGTCCGCCACGTCCAGGGCGTCCTGATAATATTTAGCTCGATTTTGCTTTGAAAGTATTCCACACCAATTTTAAGACTGTTAATTCTATAGTGCTTCTGTTATGGTTTATATATTTACTTTATACTAAGGTACCCATCTCTGGATAAAACTTTAAAATTTATAAGAAATTCTCAAAATTATTGTCAAGGTCTGTAAAAGGTGTTTAAAATATTTTAATAACATCAAATCTAAATTTTATCCAACTGGCGCCCGATATTGCGCAATAGTTTTTAAAATATCCCACTTTCAAGAATAAAAAGGTGTGCAACCGTGTTGAAAATATCCCAGTTTCCCAATTTTCCAATTTCAGTACCTTCTTTCACTACTTTTTCTCCACGTTCTTTTGGAAATTGAATATCCTATATTGGAATCAGGATGCTATGGTACCTCCTCACAAAATTTAGTTAAAATCCATCCAGTAGTTTTTACGTGATGAGAACACAAATGAAAAGTAAACGTACAAACGGAAATGAGTTACTATTTTATTATATGTATAGATATAATTTTATAATTTAAACATTTTTTAGCTACTATATCTGTCCATGGTGTTTGAAAATATAAAACTATAAACTGTTTACAACATAACAAAAGACATATTAAGGTTGTCTGAAACAATTTTTCTCAAAATAAACAGAACTTAACAAATCTTTTTCTTTTGAGAATTTTTTTAAAGCTAACATGCATAAATTTTGTATTTTTAGTCTAATATATTAAGTTATTTAAGAATAACCAGCCATATAACCGCTCAACCATTTATTGGAATGAGTAAAAGAACAAGAAAGAATATATTTTTTATGAAAACATGTTTAAGGATATGTTTTTTATATACATGTTTTTTATATACATGCATACGTATGTACGTATATTCCTGTTTCTCACATTTGATTAAGGGGGATTTTTATTACTTTTTGCATGATTACTTACATCTTCTTGTATCAGCGTATGTGATGTTGATGGGTATTGTAATCCTTAAAACAAGAAAGAAATAAAGATAAATAAACAAAGAAATTATAATTCGCAAAGAAATTTTTTAAATAAAATAAAGGAAACGTGTAAAAAACAACAAAGTTAAGATTATAAAATTTATTGTTATTCGTTGGTTGTAAAAGATTACATTAGTTAAGCCAATTTACAAGTCCACTAAAAATACATTATCAATACACATTTCTTATGCAGGCTATTTTAGTGACGAAAAACTAAATAACTGATTGAATAGTTCCTCATTCCATATGTTAGCAACTTTATTTTCAATTTTAAAGTGCATTAGTGTATAAAAGCTTATACGAGGTATATAAATCTTAACTTTTTTTAGCAACATTTGTTACTAAACGAAATGGTACAGTACCATGTGATGTCTTCACATCGAAAGCGCTCTCTAAACGTACCAAAACAACAGCCAGTACTGTAACATTTTAAACGCGGCTTGAAAATTATGTGTTCACATCGAAAGTGCTCGCCAAACGTACCAAAACAACAGCCAGTGAGGACGGTCTTCACCGAAAGGTATGACAACAGTATAATATACTACTCTACCACTACGCTCGTGTATAACTCGTTATAACTCTGTTATAAAACATTCCATAAAACAAACCCCTATCAGGATATTTTTTGTATCCACACTACTTCAACTACCTATGTATTTTTATAAAACATAATTATCTTTGCTTACAAGTACTGTATCTTTTCGAGTTTCAGCACTTTATCATCCATTACTTTTCTCCCCTTTTCTTGAATCTTAAGATAATTTGCAATTAAAAGAATAAATAAAAACTAATTGTTGAACGTCAGATAAAAACATAATAAAAAACTCAAGAGTAGAGTCAAATGTATAAATGAGGACAAAAAAAAAAGAAATCTTATAAAATAACAACACCATCAAGAAAAAGAAAGCTCTTCAAACAATATTATACTTTTTTATTCTTATAAATTTATGTCTGCTGAAACGACGAAAGGCTGAAAAGTCTTTTAATTTTCTAAAGCAGAGAAAAAAGTACACAGATAATTTAGTGTATCACACAAGTCCATAATGCTTGCACCATAAATACCACTAGTAGCGTAACAATAACATATCACTACTTACGTATGGTGCAATGTATTATAATATTTGAATTGAGTGACATATTTCTATTTGATTGGAATTCTAAACACTAACCATACGACGGCCAGGTTGGGTCATATTTACCTTTTCTTAGTTGACGGTCAACTATCTCTGCTAACGTTCAATCATTAACTGAAACGAAATAATAACAAACATGTAAAAACGATACACTTCAGCTACTGAGAAATTTGGAAACGTCGCAAAAAGTTGAAAAAAGTTAAACAGCAGTTTAAGAGCAACCTGCATGACGCCGGGTTAAAGGAATTGTAATTCTTAATTGTTTTAAATTAGTTTGAGCTTATTCGGATTAGCGGTTCTGACAAATTCCCCTATACGATACTTACTAACTTCAAATTAATTTTTAAATTATTATTTGATGTACCATGACCAAGAGAATGATCCAAAAGTTCTTCTTTTTGGAGTTACTTTCATAAACAATTATCATAATTGAGTCCCGAATCAATCACCTAAAAAATGTTGTACTGTGTTATTTATGTCCCAATTTACGAAAGAATAATTGGAATATTTAATTTTTGATTAAGTTTTGTTATACAATAAATGAAAAGAGATCTGAGTATATTTCGTATAGTTATATAAATGAAGGCGATACGTTAAGGCAAGCATAAGCCGGCTTCAGCAAAGGCAGATCATGCGTAGACCATGTGTCGACATTGCGAATTATAATTCAGCAAGTAAATGAGCACAACTAGCCCACTCGCCAATCCAGTAAGACATCATGAAAAGGAAATTTGGATGGATTGGTCATGGACTGAAATCCGACAACAACGTAGCCGAGGTAGCTAAGGCAGCGCTGCAATACAATCTTCGGGTTTCTAAGCGCCGTGTACGTCCATAAACAACTTGGCGCAGCGCAACCGTACGTCAACTGAATAATGCAGGGTTTTAAGGGAACGAGGCGTTCAGAACAGCCCACAACAAAGTCCGCTGGAAGTCATTGATTGAGACCATTTGCTACCCAGCTGGAGAATAGCGGAATATCATGTAAATGATGTAAACGATCTTATTTAATAAGGAGTTGCTTATAAAGTACATAAGGGAAATTTTTAGCTTTTTCAAAAAATAATTGCGAAGATGTCGTTAATTGCTTCTATTAAGAGTTTTAAAAGACACCAAATGCCTAATTGATCTAGTCTGATTTTAGCCTAGTTGCTTCTGGCTGACTGTAAGGTTTTCACTATACATTTAAAATAAAATTTTGAAATATTACACTATTCGTGAACAAGTGCTATTTGTACTTATACATATTTAATGATTTTTATCTTTTCTCTACTAATGACAAATTTATTAATAAAGATTGCAACAAAATTATGTTTTTTTTTTTTTTGTTCAATATAACTAAAAACTCTACTTAACAAATGCAATGTATTAAATACAAATAGAGCTAAAAAAGTACAATTATAAAGGGTGTTCTCTATAGAGGTATAGAACTTTAATTTGGCATTAGTTTTCAAGATGTCGACCGATCTAACAGCTGTCAAGTGTTTTATTCTCAGTTTGGTTTGGCAATTCATCATGAATAGACTCACGCCTGAACAACGCTTGTAAATAGTGCTAATAGTGCTTGCAAATAGTGCAATTTCACGTTTTGGACCTGTGAATTGGCCTCCAAGATCTTGTGATTTAACACCGCTAGACTACTTTCTGTGGGGCTATGTAAAGTCATTGGTCTATGCGGATAAGCCACAAACGCTTGACCATTTGGAAGACAACATTCGCCGTGTTATTGCCGATTTACGGCCACAAATGTTGGAAAAAGTCATCGAAATCATATTTAAAATGTAATGCAACAAGATTATCTTTCGGATAAATAAAATTCATGTCAATCGAATAATCCATCTTTCTTTTATTGCAACTTAAAGTTCTATACCTCTATAAAAAACACCCTTTAGAAACCTGTAAGTACAATTTTCAAATTTTCTTTATCGTCCCTGGGATGTATTATAGTTGTACATAAGATTCTTAGAACTATATTCTGACGATATATAATTACAATATTATGACACTGTCTAAAGAGTTAACGTTTTAATTTTCCACCAGATATTGTAACATAATCTTAAAGAGGAGGCCTAGAGCCGATTAGTATAAGTCTGTTATTTTTCTGGGAAATGGGGTAAAAGAATATTTTTAAAATAATTACTTATTTATTTTACTGATGCAAAGCTCTTTTAAAAGAAATTAATATCCCATAATTATAAAAAGTTGTATAATTATACGAATTTATAATTTTCTTTAAACCTTTTTTTATGAATTAATTAATTATTTAGGCTTAAGATCTTTATTATAAAAAGATAAAGAAACATTTTACACCAGCAGAATGTAATGTATTTTCTGGATCGCTACATCCGTCGTTTTATATTTAAACAAACTTATCAATTTTTCATTATCTTTTTATAATAAAGAACATTACCCTAAATAATTAATTAATTAAAAAAATATATATTTTGATTTGCACTGCAGAATGCAAAATTGTATAGAATATTTTATCCTTGAATTTTACAGATTTTTATATTTTAATATAGTATTTCTCTAGATAAATACAATTTTAATTATGGCCTAATATCATTAAGCAATTTTAAGACATTATTTAATTTTACTTTGCTACTCGGATACCGAGAATACAGTTACGTGTCTTGATATCAAGGGTCAATAGGCATTGTTTATTTGGAACCTCTGCACTAGAATACCAACGTCTTCAACATCTTGGACGACTTTTTTTTCTCTTTTTATTTTCTTAGCAGGTAACACTAAGGGACCAGCATATGGACCCAAGTCAGCGGCTTATATACAGCTGCCTGCTTAACCTAACCGTAATTTTACTTCAAAAATTAATGCCCTTAAAAGATTGGCTCTAAATACTTATTATTTTTCTCCTATTCATTATTATTATTTCTGTATTTCTTGTATTTAAAATTTATATTGCAAGTATGTACTGCTATACAAAAGAAAAAGCCACGTATATACATACATAACACAATTGTGTGTTTCTACACAATTTTAACGATTGTTTTTCTTTTGTTTTACTTAAATTTCATTTCTTCATTCATTCAATGAACCATCCTAGCGGTTCCCTTTAGGCTAAACAGGAATAATGAATTGTTTCGTTTCCTTTGTTTTTATTTATTTTGCATTTCATATTTTAAAACAATAACAAAATGAAAATAAATAATAAACAGAAAGGGAAAAATAAAAGCCATAATAAACAAATTAGTTGGTTTAAATAAATATTGTATGCATACTTACTTATCCCCGTATTTATTTCCCTTGTGAAGCGCGCTGGGTACAAAGAAATATTAATTATTTATTTTTATTAAATATTAGTAAGAAGTGGCTGTAGGGTACAGGTGTGAGTGCATTTGTTATAAGAGTATATGTATAAAAGTTCACAGATTGGATTTAGTAATTCTTCGTTTTTAAATTTAATTCCACTGGCAATTCAAAAAAAAAACGGTTATGGTTATCCAAATAAAGAATACACAACGTGCAGAAATGTGACTTTTTACAATAGAAAAATGCACACAGATGGGTTTTTATCCAGTTAAAAAAAAAGAAATATTTTGAATAGCCAAATGTTTAGCGGAAAGAACAAAGGCGAAATTGTAAGTTATTAATTTTTAACATAAAATATTTAAAATATTTTATTATTTAGTACTGTATGTAAAACAAATTAGATTGACAATAATTCACTTTATTATAAACTGTGGTCAAATTTGGTTAATTATAATTTGTTTTTTTAATACTAATGGGATATGCATTTAAGTTGATTATATAACCAATAAATAAAAAAAAAAAAAACATATAGGATGCCTATATGTATTAACAAAAACTTGTTATAATTTTAAAAACGTACAGTAAAGAAATTTGAAAAAAAAAATAAAATATACATATGTATACACTACGTGTCATCTGATTAGCGCCACCATTTTCACTGATCGTTAATTTTAAATATTATCTGAACCAGTATACTGGATAATAATTTTATCCAGTATACTCCTAGGAAAGCGCCAGCTGCAATAATTTCAATTGAACTAGTATTTTGAGCAACCATATTGCTTTTTAGTACTTACATATTATATTTGAAACAGTATTAAGACTAACACATGGTGCCGCCCTTGCTTAAAATTACTTCGTTAATACGGCTGGAAATTGAATTGTAAAGTTTTTCAATATCTCAACGAAAAAGTGGACCAAGCGTGTTTGTATTGTTTTCCGGAATCGTACACTTTCCTGGCCAAACATCCCCAGATGATTTCGATTATATTTATGTCGGGCAATAATGGTTGTCATTGAAAGAAGTTAATATTTTGGCTCTGAAACCACGATTTAACAGATCGGGCAGTGGAGATTGGATCATTATCATGCGGAAATAAGTTTTAGAAGTGGAGAAAAGTGGTTTTCAAAACGCTGTTGTAGTTCACCGCATTTATTGGCGACCTTAAAAACTGCAACTCGCATTATATTGCTCCCCACACCCCCATCCGACTGTGCATGCGGTCCAAAAAATACTCCTACTAGGTTGTGAAAGTAATAATTATAAATATTAAAGTGAAAATATTAAACAAGAGGGAAGCTTTGGGTAGTGGTAGATTTCGTCCTCACCAAAGATAGATAACGATAGATGATTAAATGCGACTTTTCTAGTATTCCTTTATCTGAATTTGGTTGGTTAAATATATGATGTTTGCATCTTAACACTACCCAAGGTTGATAGATACAAAGGGTACTGATGACGAATGTAGCTGTATGGAAAATGCATTCCATTCTGTTAGTGTCTAAAATTTTTTTTTTTAATATTACATAATCACCTAATTTGCAATTTTAAAAATTATTCTTTCTTAGAGAGAATATAACGAACTTAAGCTTGATTTTAATTTTCATCTGTAATAATATATATATATATATATATATATATATATATATATTCATTGGGCCCTTTAAATTATATTTCTCTTCATCTGAAAGACAACATTGTCAATGAGTAGACCACGTCATGTGCGTTTGATCAAAATTTAAATACATTTCCTTTCGTTTGTTTTTTTGGTTTTTTTTCTTTCATTTCTGTCTCTTTACATGTGCAGCTTTCCTAATCACTTTTGAACCGTTGACAAGCTCGCCTTAACATCTGTGCTTTCTTTGGCCTTTTTAGGCAACTGGTGCTTGCCTCAGTATAATTCGCTTGTCTGCTTGGGAAAGCACTCTTTTATAGCCACTATTGAATTTTTCATGTTCCTTATTTTTAAGAAAACTTGCAAGTTTATTAAGAAATAGCTGTGCCCGCCACATTGTCAGCGACCTTGAAATATTTTGTTCGATTGTGCTTTAAAAGCAATCCACACCAAATACCCTTACGTTTTCGGTTCGCCTAAAACTATGCTGCATATCAGTTTATGTATTTACTTTATAGAAAATAAAGTAGGCATATCCGGTTTAGTTTAGTTCAGTTAGGGTTTATGTATTTACTTTCACTTTAGTTTAGTTCAGTTATGGTTTATGTATTTACTTTCACTGCTTTTTATACACTTTCTATTGGAAATTAAATATTTTTGCGGAAAAAATATCCTTAATTGGAATCAGAATGCTAAGTTACCTCCTCACGAAATTTTTTTAAATCCATCCGGTAGTTTTTACGTGATATTTATTTTATATGAAGGTTTTCATTCCTGGGTATTTACTTAAGAACACATATTTTATATAAAATTCCTAAATTTTAATAAAAATCTAAAATTATTGTATAATTCTCTAAATAGTGTTTAAAATTTACTACTGAAAAATTAAAGTTGCTGTACCAAGTTTGCAGTACCATTGAATATATAAAATTCGGTACTTTCACTGCTTTTTCTCTATTTGCTCTTGGAAATGAGATATTTTTATGGGAAAAAAGTAGAAAAAATAAAAGAAATTTTATTAAAATTCATCGAGTATTTTGTGTGTGATGCGAACACAGGCAGACAAACAGATAGTTACAGTTCTGTTATTTGCATTAATCTATATCTAGATTAATACAAAGGTTTTGCTATAATTTTCAAAGTAATAAATTTAAATTTTTTACCCTTATGCAAAAGAAATAAAGTCTACTTAAAATACTACTTAAAAATTTGTCATAAAGTAGACTTGAAGAAAACTTTTTTTGCATAAGGGCATTTGTTTTTAATTAAGATGTTTTGCTTGCATTCTAAAAGCAATAAATTTAAATGTTAAGGGCCGTACTCCATACAAACACTTACTAATTTTAATGTATTTTTTTCAACTTATTTTAATTCAAAAATAATATATTACACTACAGAAAAACATTTATAAAAACCTATTACAGATTTAGGTGCGTCTTAACTTAATATAGCTTGATTTTTTTTTTGTTTCTTTAAATATTATATATCTGCAGTGAAATATACAGATTAATAATTTCTTAAAATCCTTTTGTTTCTCCCTATTAACTTTTAAGCCTTTTAGAAGTTTAAGTTGTTTCACTTATTTCTATTTCTTCCATTTATCTTCCATTTTAACTTACAACTTAACAAATCAAGCATTGTATTAAATTAAGTACTCAACAGCACTTGCCTTTAATATAAAAATATATTAAAATAAAATTGAAATGTCGCTCTAAATTGCAATAAGTTAACAAGTTAACCCCAATTAATAGTGATTACAAAGTCGTAAGTGTCCAATTAATAAAAAAAAAACAACTTTAAACCACTAAATAGAAAGAATATAAAATAATGAATAAAATAAAATAAAATAAAATAAAATAAAATAAAATAAAATAAAATGAAATAAAATAAAACAAGAAATGCAAGATAATGAAATAATACGCCAAGGTTAGTAAAGTATAAATCAAAACAAAAATTAAACAAAAAAATATATCTTGAAGCACGTACTTTAATTAGTTTAGTTAATCAAGATATACAGTGTAATGAAAAACAACAAGAAATCAAGGAATGCTCTTAATGAAGAGATTACAATAAACCACAACATAATAAAGGACCTACTAGGCTGGAGAATCGAAGGAATGTAATTAAAGATAACAAAAATTCTATTTTCAATACCATCATCATCAGCAACATGGACAATCTACAGATACAGGACTTGTTTTTTTTAAATATTTTTTATAATTTTTATTTTTAGTTGGCAAATTTATTTTTATTGAGTTATAGGTAGAACAATTACTAACACACAGTACTTTTTAGATGGTTTTTTAATGTAACGTTATTTGCAGGGGCATTAAAGCAAAGGCCTGCAACCAAAAAAGTGGTTAAAATGAAAATTCATTGGTTTGCTAAATATTTGGCAAAGTGACACAAAACTACCTTGATGAAAACTGGTATGCTACAGATTTAAAATTTTTATATGTTTTGTTCTCTTCGTGAGATTCTCGAGGAGATTGTGACCCTTAGGCGTTTGAGTGGGGGCTCTTGATTAAAGCTACCATTACAGAATAAGTTTTCCAAATATAAGTGGTTTACCGATTACTCAATTAGTATACGCATGGGTATGGGTGTTACTAGTACCCAATTATAGTTCTCTATGTACGCAATAATAAATTTTTACTTTGTATGGAAGGTACCACACCCAATATCTCAATTAATTTTATTTTTTGGCAGTCTATGAGCACTACCACAGGGGTTACTCGTGCAAAGCTTCTAGGCTATACCCATTAGTTCGCTAGGAACACGTTTAATTTTTCACTTTGTATAATATGAGTGATTGGCCCGATTAAGATTGTGGGAACCCGGCCCCAGATTCGTAGTTATTTCTGGGTTTGTCTTCTAGTAGATTTGTTTAAGTAAAACGATGTAAGTTATGAAAGTTTTCAAGAGTAGATGTGGTCAAGATTTGAGTTGATATCTAGCTGTGGGCCCCTATTCGGTCGGTGGTCTTACCACCGGGTAAAATTAAGGTATAGACTAGCGCTCCCACTGTATAGTAATGGCACACCCTACGATAACGTGCCCTGTGTAATTAGCACGATATACGACTGTCGCACAGTCGCTGTGTGTATCAATTTTTAGAACATGGCAAGTCATGGCCCCATGTTCTAACCTCTTGCATAGGGTTTGGAGACTATCCAACTCCTTCTGTTGAGAATGCAACAGCACATTTTTATCCACAATGCACCTACCCTGCATACATCGATCTTAAACCACAACCACCACGTGTACTCCCGAAGGGGACCTCACCAATAACCGGTCACAAAGATGGGAGGGTCTCAGTTTAAAATTTTGTAAGGATATCTCAGTCCGACCAGAATTTGTGTCAACTACAATTCTATTCTTAAAAAATCAGTTTATTACTTAAATGAAGTTTTATCACTTAAATAAGAGTTCTTGATGATGGATAAGTTAATTTATGGTCTTTTCTTCATGTTACTAAATTTATTTGTCAGGATTAAGAACAATTAAACTCTCATTAATTAATTTTTTATAACAATATATAAATATAAATAATTTTTTCACGCAAAGTTATAATACGCTTTACATTTAATTTTAAACAAGTTAAAGGAATACATTTCTTTTACAAAGCTTTCCCTAAAGACAATTAAATTTGTTTAGTAAAGCTTAACAAAACAATTTCAAACATTTCGTAGCAAAAACAGGGTTATTTCTTTTCATATTTTAATATTAAAAGTTGAAACTGTCATTGTCCTGGTTGCCTTTTTTTGTTTGCATTTGTGTCTCTACTGCTTTTACTTAATTCTTAACAGTCTTCGTGATAACTTACATACTTTGTTGGCATATATTTACAAACGTTTGCATTTAACCTCCTTACTTTTAAGAAAACTCTATGCGGGTTTGTACTATTTTAATTTTTATTGTCGTGCTGCGCGTGATTTTATTCCTTTGCCGCTGACACAATTTATATCCTGTGTGCATATACAATATATCTTTTGCTTATCACAATGTAAAGATGTCGTCATTTGTGGTTTATGGCGTTTGAATTAGAAACTGACAACAAAGAAAATAATAAGGAAAAAAAGCTCACTGTAGTCGCACTAACTAAATAAGAATAAGAATGAATAAATGTTAGAAAGATTTTCTGATGTCTGTATAGTGGCTTTCAGTTTGGCAGCAGTAGTGCTGGCTTCTCGCCACTGTTATGTCTAACTGTGTGCAGTTGTGGTCTTTTCTGAAAATTGTTCTATGTTTTATAATAGCATCTAACATCACCTCTATGCGGCTATAGTTTGAAGACATTCTTTGTTAGTTTTGAAGATTGTTTGCTTATTATATTTAAAACGTTTTGCGTTTCTTTTTCCAAAGATAAATGTTGGCAATTAGGTTTTACTATATGTACATATTTTTATTTTTAAGAACGCTGTCATTGGTCGTAGCAGTTGTAATGGGTGAATCGATTTGGGCTTCCAAATCTTACAGAATTTAATAATTTAACAAAAAAACAAAACGTTAACTTAAAAGATTTTAAAAATGCTTTTGCCGGACATTTGTCAAGATATTGTTTTTTTTTAATAAAATTTAAACAAAATTAATTTACACAATCGCGTGGCATACAACATACAACAGACAAAATTTTTAAATTTGATATAATGTTTATAATTATATAACATTAAACCTACTCATAAATTAACTGTATAATCAATTAGGCCAATAGGCTTTACGATATTATTAAATAAATAAATAAATAAATAAATTAATAAATTAATAAATTAATAAATAAAATAAAATAAAATAAAATAAAATAAAATAAAATAAATAATTTATTATTAAAAATATTCTTTTCGAGTTATCTCTACTATATAGGGAAAATTTTATCGGCCAAATTGCGCGACGACTTATGTGGCATGACGTAATGCGAATTCATATTTTCTGCTTTCATATTTATCCGTTTATCCTAGCGGAGTCTATTTTTCAAATAGTAACTAAGATAAAAATTAAAGGGTGTTAAAAAATCTATTACAAAGACCAAGTATTAGCACCATGTCATTAAAAAAATGCAACTTTAAAATTTATAGCGCAGTAAGAAGATTTTATAAACCGATTTGTGCCGGGGGGAATGATCTTAATGATTTACACAACTTACTATTGGTTTCAAAAAAAATTTCTCATTCTGTGGCATCTTCCAATTATTTCTTTGGACCAAAAGACACACCAATCAGTTACTCTTTGAGGAACCGTTCTCTTTTGGTAAATCAGTCTTGGATTCTGCAATCACAAATGCGGTAATATACGTGCTTACAAATCTGTTGAGGTGAAAATATGCCTCATCACTTCAGTGTTTTGAATCTTACATGCTCTTAAATACTTCTTTATCAGGAATTCAATGACCTGAAGTAGTATACGTTCCGTGTTCTTAAGTTCCGAAATTCTTAAAGTCTAACTACTGATTATCTGTTCATGAGGCTAGAAAAATGCTCATGAAACTTTAAAGATTATTCAAAACAGTGACATTAACCAGATTAGCATCTTACTATACTGAAGCAAAGATGTATGACTATTTCACGGCGGCATAAAATTTTAAATTTTTTATGAAAGAACTTCTATCCATCTCAATACGATACTTCATCTATTTACCAGTTGACCAGTTTTCAGATATTTTAAACACGGCTGCGCAATAGATGGTACTGTTGTAAAATAATGACAAAATATGAATTGAAAGCGAAATATTTTAAACACGGTTGCGCAGGAGATGGCGCTGTTTTAAAATTATGACAAAATATGAATTACTTATTGCCAAATAGACAATTAAAAAAAATTGGTATATGATTTTTATTTTTACTTTGTGGAATTACATTGTTATTAAAATATTTTAAACACCTTTTACAATAATTTTTGAATTTTAGAATTTAATATAAATTTTAGAATTTTATCCAGGGCTAGGTACCTTTAGTAAATGCGTATAAGTGAAGCACTATAAAAGTAAGAGTTTAAAAATTTGGTGTGGATTACTTTCAAAGCAAAATCGCACAAAATATTGTCAGGACGTACTCAGCTCGTGTGGGCGCAGCTAGTTTATAATAAGTGGTGCGTTTTGATATAAGTTTTTATTACGACTTACTGTTACAACATTTTTTTTTTAAGAGTGTTTAGAGAACTGAGATGTTGCTTCTCAGAATTGTAGAATAGGACATCCATGTCGTATTCTACTTTTTCAATGTCTCTTGTTAGGCCATCAAGATTCTTAACATGCATTACTCTTCTTCAATATAGGATTCGAATACATTGAATACATCTCTGAACTACATCTATACATATAATAAAATAGTAACTCATTTCCGTCTGTCTGCTTTTTATTTGTGTTCGCATCACGTAAAAACTACTGAATGGATTTTAAAAAAATTTTGTGAGAAGGTACCTTTGCAACCTGGTTCTAATATAGGATACTTTTTTCCACAAAGATATCTCATTTTCGAGAGAAAGTGGAGAAAAGGCAGTAAAAAACGCAATTTTCGGTTTAAGGGTACTGAAATTTTCGATTTAAAACTGGGATATTTTAAAAACTATTGCTCAACATGAGGCGTCAATTGAATTAAAATTTGCATTTGATTTGTATTTTTTTTTTGTGGAATTAAATTGTTGTCTTACAAGTAAAGACGAGCAAAATATTGTCCGGACGCCCACAACGTGGCGGGCACAGCTAGTCGTGAAGGTTATGATATTTAAAAGTTTATGATATTTAAAATTAATATACTTTCTCGTAACCCATGTATGCGTAGAAATACATCCTTCCGTAAATCCACACAGTTCTGAACAAGAGTGTATGAAAAGTAATGCTTAGAGTACCGATTGCTGATTGTACTGTTATAAAAAAGCCGACTGTATATCATCAACCATGTTAATGGTATTAGCACTTTAAGTTCTTGAATCTATTGTATCTGCTTTGAATTTGTTTGAACAAATTCATTCAATAATTCATTCTTTGCTATAAACTATTAATACGCTGATATTACGTGGGGTTTTGCTTTTCAAACGTTATTTCCAAAATATATTCAGTCATCTAATACTTTTTGGGTGTATGCTCTTTAAAGCTTAGTTTGCAAATAAATAGTTATGTATTTATTGTTGTTATTAAATTAGATATAGTGTCCTTATTTAGGTTTTGTTGATCTGTGGAACTAAATTGATTATTGATTTTAGAATATAATATGCGTTTTTGTTTCTGTGTTCAGCAATTTTAGGAGATTTATTTTACAACTTCTTTTCTGGCTTTTTAAATTGACAAGTTTTAATTTTAATTTAAAAAGCTATGGACACTTGGTACATGCGCTTCAGATTAAGTTTCTAGCAAAAATTAACAACTTGATCAAGCCGTTCATTTTGTGAACCTATTTCGTAGGAACCATTCATTGAGGATAGTCACCTTTATTTAATCATTAAGAAGGATTAACTATTCAGGATGAGTACTATCTTTCTTTCTGAATGGCATTAAGTTAAGCATACACCTGCCTGTTTTCGTGTGGTCAATTAATCTCACACGTTTTACGAGCCTTGGTGAATTATAGCCTGAGTAATAAAATGTTATGCTTGATTTACTATATTTAGATGGCTATCACGTTTTACTTATGCCGAGAAAGTCAAGAATTATCGATTTAAATTAAAAGTATTGTTCTTTAGTTTATAAAAATCAAACGACTTTGATTGTTTCAAGTACCAATTTTAAGATCTTTATTTTTCTTCGGAAATTCTGAGCACTTTCGATTTACTGATAATTGATTCGTTTGTGTTGTAAATTATACTGTCATTTTGATTTTTATTGTTAAACTGTTGAGACAAATGCAGCAAGTGCAGGTTGTTGAATGTATATAAAACAGCGTCATTTCCTCGCCTTATTGGTATTTATTAGTGAAGCTCACCTTTTCGTACCTAACTGCCATATCTGTGGGCCTTTCACTACTATCCACTACTATCGACCAGTTCGGTAGCCTTCAATTTCACAGCACGGAAATTCGATACTCATGTTGAATGTTCTTCGCCAATTTTCATAATACACTTGGATAATTTCAACCCAGTTTATTGTTGTGTACAAGAAATTCATTTTGTTAGTAGTGCGTACCTTAATGTTTGAGAAATATTTGTTATTGTCATGTAAAACCTCAACGTAACTCACCCTTTAATGAAACTTTTATTTTCTACAAACATTTCCGCTGTGTTTATTGATAATTAACAGAATACATTTTTATCATTCCCTGTAGTTTAAAAAAAATGATATCTTCATCTTTGCCTTCATCACTATTATCAACACTTTGGAGTGTTGAAAAATTATTATTTAAAATTGTCGTTCTTTCATTTTTCCGGAAAGTCTAAGAATGCTCTTTATCTAAATGTTAAGTGTTCTTGAAGGTTTTTCAAAGAAATGCATAAATTAAAGCATAATGTTTAATACCTAAAAACGATATGAAATGAAAAAATAAGGAATTTTGTTTTATTTAAAACGGAAAATTTGTGGGCAATCGAAATTCACAATACAAATTAAAATTAAATTAAAGTATAATATTATAAAGGACTAGTGTTAATTTAAAAAAAAAATAATCATTTCTCGTTTTATTGTTTTTGGACTCAGTCCAATTTGTAAATCCATTTTGTATTTTAGTGTTTTATATTTCTTTCTTTTTTTTGGGTTTAATGCTTATTTTCGTAGTTCGTGAATAGTGCCAGTTTTATCACTTTATTTTGTTCATAACAAAATTGCATAAATTTATAATTCAATGAATAATTTATACAAATTTTAATAACAGCAAACAAATTTCATGTTATATTTTCTATTCTGTTTTAGCAAACTGATATTTTAATCAATTTATATTAAATTGGCATTGGTTAAAATGTAAAAAATTCTTAGAATTCCAAAATATAATTTTATAGAATAACAGAAGAAATTTTATGAAACTTTATGTAAAGAAAAAATAAATTTGTAAATATTATGAAAATAGCCAAATAACTTCTTTAAAGAATGCAAGAAATATTTGTATTTTATATACTTAATTCAAGGTACTTGGCTTTGAAATATGCCGACGAAGCCCAATAACTCCTTCGAAAAGCTAACAATTTCTCAGCGATATTTGCTTTCTTCTATGTAGGAGAATTGAGTTTTCTTTCGAAAATATTACAACAGCTCACAATTAACTTAATAGATAATAAGTGTATTTCGAGGAGCAATTTGAAAAAAATTAAATTAGCCAGAGTTAGAAGTTATAGTTATAGAAGCATTTATTTTAATAAATTATCAACTAGAGAACCATGATTACCTAGAATAAGCCCAAAAGCAAATATCAAATGCAGAATAAATAATTAAAGTAAGCCAAATATCAGAGCTGTAAATGAATCATTTTGTTTTTATTTTAACTCGTTACGAATTGAATTGATAAATTTCGTATTAATTCTTTTCACAACAAAAAAGAATTGGATTGAATTTTGATCAATTCAAATGAATCTGCAAACTGAATTGCAATTCATTTCCAATTCAAATCAATTTGTTAAAATGAATTGCAATTCATTTGAATTGAATTGATTTTGAATTCATTTAAAGTAATTAGAACGATGAATTGCAAAGCAAATGAATTAAATCAAAAATACGTTGCAATCAATTAAATTCAAGAGCAGATCTAGGGGTATCTTTAAAATAAAAACCCACAATATACACAGTATAAACAAAAAATGATTGCTAAACACACCTTTAATATTTTAACAGATTTGATAAAAACATAAATTTAATTTTCTTTTAGCAAATAAACAAAATGTTTCCATTTTGATAGGATCTTCGCCGATACCTAATAATTCCATTCCTATTCTGCCGCTACCTTACAATTCTATAATATCATGGGAATTTCAAATCATAAACAAAACGAAAGAAACGTTTGCTGTCTTTTACATAAAAAATTAATTGAATAAGAAAAACGAAAATTTACTGCAGATTTACTTACAAAATCAATTCAAATTTCAATCAAACTAAGTCAAATGAGTTGGTATCAAAATGCTTATTATTTATTCTACCTCATTTAAATTCATTCAAAATCAATTAAAATAAATTGGAAATGAATTGCAATTCACTTTGGCAAATTCATTTGAATTGGAAACGAATTGCAATTCAAAATTAAAAAAATTCATTTGAATTGACTTAAATTTCATTCGATTAATTTTTTTGTGTGAAAAAAATTAATGAAAAATTTGTTAATTCAGCGTATAAATGATTAGCGAAATAATTCAAGTATTAATGAATAATTTACAGCTCTGCCAAATATCAGCAAAATACGTACTGTGAACAAAATGTATGATTGCCATTAAATTATCTTACTGAGTAACACTCCTATCCAGAATATTGTAAATGTTTTTGCTCCCTATGGTTGTACTATCGACGACGTAGTACTATATTTATGTCAAAAAAATACATTGCATAGCCTGCATGAAACACATTTTGCTTTATGACTCCGAAAATTTACCATAAATAGAAGCATTTTATTCAAAATTAAATTATTTACCAACAGATTTTTATGAATATATTCGTGTCAAATATATCAAAAGCTAGTAACAGGGTAGTCAGCAAAGAACGTCTTCTTTGTAGATAAAAAATATAAATCGTTTTGACCCCCATATAGGACTCTGTTATATAGTTTTACCATGAAACGAAGAATAGAAGCACCAAAGCACTAAAGAAGATGAATACGATCAAAGCTATAATAGATCGATCAAATGAGACTTGAATTTTCTAATTTTTAGATATGTGTAAATTAATACCTCCCGCTATATAAATGATATTTTTAACTGAAAATTATGAAAATAACGTGTGTTAAAAGAGAAAATATTTCGGCCGATATAGTATGTAGTTTTTCCATTCAATGTGTTCAATTTTACGTCTTCATATAAAATTTTCAACAAAACAGACCTTATTTTAGCCAATACAGATAATGACAAGATATTACTTATACGCCACCTGTTATATCGACTGGTTTCTGATTCAACCAACCAATAGCAAAATATAAAGTTTTTAGAAACAATAAAAAAAATTAATTGCGTTGTATAAATTAATGAAATTGATCACCGGAATATTATAAATAATAAAAGATCACTTCAGTAGCGAGGTCTAATTAAATTTTCAGACTTTTTACCAAATGTATAACATGGCATCACATTGTTTGTTAGAAAAGGCGAAAATCTAGAAAAATAGAGTTAAATGGTTGAGCCAGAGTCTACAAAATTTTTCATATCTTCCGTGTACCATTTTATTATCACACATGTAGTAGGCTTTTGTAATATCAAACTCCAGTGCATCAAAATATATCACATTACTGTATAAAAATTGTCCTCAACTAAAAAGTGGTTAACAGAGTGATTATGAACAATAAATCATCCAAATGCGATACGGATGGTTCTGTACTACCGTTGCATTAAAAGCAACATTAATACGATGATTAAATTGTACGAATAATATTTTTATTTTATAATTATTTTTAAAACAATTAGGATGAATTGTTTTAAAAATAATTATTTTGATACCTACATAAAGCTAAAAATCAAACTGTCGATTTTCATGTAACTCTAATACTACGTTAAAACTAACGCCACGTAAATTTTATGTACTGTGAAAATTTTTTCAATTAATCTGGTTATTTCAGGAATTTCTTGAATTTTAATAGTGGTTATTTATTAAGCAATAAAAATTAACTAATAACTCATATTAAAGTAAAGAAAAACAATTTTAATGACAAAATAAAACTACATATTTTCGATCAAATCAGACCTGAAATAAAATAAATGCTCATAAGTACTTATGTATATAGTTATTATCAATCCTGGTTAATACAGTCCTTACCTTCTTTTATTTGATGCTCACTAAATACTGCCACACTTTTACAAATGTGACAATATGTGGTTATTATACGCTTCTTTGATTGGTGCAAAATTTGCTTTCCCTTTTCTCGAGAAAGTTTTTCGAAAGCCGGGTCGATTTGAACAATTTTGTTCATACTTTTTTTTAAATTTTATTACAAGCTGGAAATGCTATATTCTTTGTATCTTCGAAGTATGTTTCGATGTCATGGCTCTCAAAATCTTTCTCCGCCTCTTTAACACTACCGTAGCCGATGTCTCTAAAGTCGCTGTAATGCTGCAACATCTTCACAGCTGATTCCACGCTTGGAATTTTTCGGTTTTTTAATTGCTTTTATCATGTATTACATAAAATACTTTTACAAATTTATACTCTTATTACAAACGCCACGTATAATTGACGTACGCAAAATATACGCTTACCACTAACACTAACACGAATAGCCTTTCAATGATCCTGTTCTTAGAGCATTTAAATGACTAAATATGCTTTGTATACGTTTTTGCATTTGTTCAAAAACTATTGAAAAAAAAGTACGTGTGGAATTTGGTACCGATAGGTCATTGGATGCTTGCGTAGCAACAATAATATAAAAACTAAACGTAAAATTTACGTAGGCCAGTATTCTACTGTTAAGGCCGGAGCACATAGAATCCGTTGAAATACAGCTTTTCTAATGAGTGTTGTCACAATCAGTACGTCTCCGTCAACACAAAGTACTAAAGTTGGGCAAATTATAACTTTTGACGTACGTAGAAATTGGTTTCTCTTTGTTTCTCTCTCTCTCAAAATTAAAATTTTGTGTTGAGTGAAAGAAAAAATAATATAAAATACAACCAAATACATCTAATTCTGTTTTTACACAGTAGATTGGTTCCAAAAAAATCCGTGTAAAAAAAACCGTTTAAAAAAGACATTGTTCGTATACAAAAATAGGTGATTGGTTCCTTATCTCTAAAACCTATTAAAAACGAGAATTTTATTAAGAACAAGAAATCATATAGATAATGTGTATTTGCACCGTTTAGTTGCATCTTTAGTGTATGATGAAGACTTAATAGATAGTTTCGTTTCAGAAATCAACGATTGCCTACTTGAATTTTAATTTTTTTATAGTTCTTACTGTGACTTCATTTAAAACGAACATTTTGCAAAGAAATGTTGAGCCTTATCCATTTCAAAGGCGATATAAAATTTAAATTTTGTTTTCTAAAGAAATGGCTTTATGTTGTAGTTTTCGACGTCTTCTTTTACAGATGCATTGATAGTTCACAAAATATTAACACGTTTCAATTGCTCTAACAAGTAAAAATGCTTGTTTGCACCAAACGGGAATTCCTCTAAATTGTTGATATAAAAATTTAAATTTGCAAAATTTAAATTTTACAAATAAAATCTAAGCACAAATGATTTTGAATCATGCTAAATGGAATAAAATCGTGTAAAAAATTATTTTTTATTTTCAAACCGTGTTAAATCAAAACCGTGTGTGGAACAAGATTAACGTGAATACCTGCCTACTCGGCCTAACCTCACGGTGGTCTTACCACCGAGTGAAAGTTAGGCGCCCCCATTGTGTAGTATAACAACACTTTACTATTGCCACCAATCGCTTTTTGTGTGTGATACAGTCACAGTGAGTAGCAATTATTTATTATATAATATTATATAGCAATTATTAATATATAATATGGCAAGCCTTTCCAAGGCAAGCCTAGATTCACATTATAACCTCTTGCTTAGGGGTTTGGAGACTATCCAAACTCCGTCTGTTGAGAGTGCAAAAGCACACTTGATCGACTTTGCAGCTTACCTACATAAATCGATCTTAAAACACAACCACCTCGTGTACCCCGAAAGGGACCTCACCAATAACCGGTCACAGAGAGGATAGGCTCTCTGTGGGGCCACCGATTCCCGTGGTACCAGTCCTTTGGGCACTGGTCGGGCCTCGAAGAGGACCCGCAATGTTTATCGCAGACCTTTTCTTCCAGATTTTGGCTCTAGGAACCCTAGCGTCTGGTGCCCCTATTTTCCTCGAGTGAACCGCGTCAAAGCATTTGCCATATTCCTGCAGTGACAACCCCCGGGGGTAATCAAAACCGTGTAAAAAAGACCTTGTAAAAACAGAATTCGGTGGATAATGCATTTTTCTATATTATTCACTTGCGTGTTGAAAGGGACTTAACTATGGCCGAGGTTGTCACAAGTAAGAACATACAATTGTACTACCCCGTGTATCTTCTGTTCTGTCATAGACTAGCTGACTATAAAGCTGAAGCAGTTTTGATATCTAAAATCGAGGTATTAGAAATAAGGATTGGCGAATGCGGCATTGACATAGTGCGCTAGCCGGATTATCGACGTCGGTCTACAGACTTGGTATTACTAGCGGACAGTCGTGCTTTCAAAACGGTCTCGAACGTGTCCCCATACCTCTAAGAGCCACAAATTCGTCCGGACAAAACATATGGTCTGCTTGGAAAAATATGGTTAATGTTTACAAATAATCAGTGGACGTATTTCTTCTTATTTGTTGTGGTATGCTAGGGTCATGGTGACCTGAAATTCTACTTAACACAGATGCTAAGTGGACTAGCTGTTTTATATATATACATATGTTAGTATATACATATGTCAGTAGCTTTGGACACGATGCTGATCCGTATTGACCAATCTAATGTCAAAGTTGTTGTTTTGTTGTAGTTTTTGCTCTGCTCACACCTGGTATGAATTCGCGCTGCTAGTAAGAATGTAAATGTACCTTTGGTAGAAATAATTAGATTGTTATTGTTGTTTTTATTTAAAGAAATTAAGAAGTAAATCAGGAATTATTGAAAATTGGTTAGTTTGTAGTGCGCCAGACCAATTAGAGTGCAGGTTCTCTGTTTCGTTTTATTGCAGTGCATGAATATCTTCCTTACTATTTTTGGGTATTTAAAGAAGAATACTATTTATGTATAAGTGTAGGTTGAGTAATGGTTTCGTGATGAGCTGACTTGAGCAACTAGTAACATGAGCATAAAAGCTAGCTTACGCCGCAATAATGAATTTTGAATATTGAGTTTATAATGTTACTATATTTAATTGTAATCTTCTTCTTATACGTATCGAAACGGAAGGGCCGTTATTGGACCCGGGTTATTATTAATGTAGAGGGATATCGAAGCAGACCACTTTCTTAATGGGCCTCATTCCGTCCTCAACGATTATAGGCAACCGATTTGTAATTTACGGCAACCTTACTTTTATTGAGTCTCGTGCTACTACCAGCATTTATTCTTGACGTTAGTAATTGCAGACTGTCGACCAGTAACAGTCGGCCTTCTTTCTCATCACAGTATTTTCTAGCTTAGAAAAATCCAAGGCTTAGATCCCCCAAGGCATTCATTCAGTCTTATGCTAGCCAGTGCTGGATATTCACTCACAATGTGCGCTACGGAGTAGTCTTCCTGCACCTTTTCAGATTTATTAAATTCTGCCATTGTAGGACCTTTGGTTGCATTAGGCCATTCGCCAACGCTACTTCGCAGAAATTAACAGTACATCACATTTGTACTAGTTGGTCTGCGGCTTCATTTCCAGCTGTGCCTAAGTAACCTTTAACACGCATCAACGTTACCTACTAGGCTATTATTTCTGAATGAGACGGAGGGAGGGGAACCCACCAATACAATAAAACCTTTAATCATCTCATATTGAGAGAATTATAATATTGACACTAACCTACGTTTCTTGTAAAAAGCTTGGCGGTATAGGACGGGCTGGGCGGATGCCCCCTATATAAAGCAATGCTAGACTATATTATTTCTAGAGAACTACAAAAGTAACTCTCTTCAGAAAGCCTGTATCAAGGCTTTGAAGACTAACGTGCGTTTTCCACTTAAAGCTTAGCAACACAGGGGAAACTGGTACTTCCACTACAATGTAATTATTATTTACCCCTTTCTAGAGAACTAAAATAGAGATATTTTCTTTATTTTATACAGACTACTTAAAGGACAGCAATGCTTCTTTGAGTAAAAGCTTAAAAAAATATAATTCGTTAGAATACAAAAAAAAGGTTTTCTAGTGAATCTAATACCATGTTTAGACATAAGCCTTAATTGCGTAATTAGATATTTCACGCAATTGAGAGCTTACTTGAACTCATTTTATCATACGAGAACTCAAATCTAAATTGTGCAATTAGGGCATAATTGCATCACTAAACGAATAAAATACGAAACGCAACCCTGTTGTACGTCTATTGAGAGGTATGTTCAGTGAGAAAAAAATTTATGTAACTGCATGGCACAATAAAATTAGGCAGTTGCATTACCACATCAATAAAAGCCACATGTATTTTTTTGATAACAATTTAATTTTCATATGACCAAAAGAGCTGACTGAAAAGAGCTAACCATTATATATTAAATATTAATAAAGTATATATAAAGCCGTTTCAAAAGTGTGCTCATTAAAAAAATAATGTTTAAGCTAAAGCATTAAATGAAAAAGAGCAACAGTCCTTGCTAAGTCTTTAATACCTATTTTATACAATTTGCCTACAACATTTCAAAAACATAACTTTCGACTAATGCATCACACTACCCATTTAGCGAATACTGCGTAAATAAAACAACAATGAACGATGTATTTTTTGTTCTATGTTTACTTTAAGTTGTTCTTCTCTGCTTAATAGTTTTATTTTACAACTATAACAACAGCAGCAACAACGGCAGCAGTAGCTCGTGAGCATCATGTGAGGGCGATTGTCTTGTCTGAATATGTTTCTTCCGCACCAGCCAATTGACGGCAAACGTAATCGATATGTCTGTGCGAGTATTTGTATCTGGCAATTGATCTGATTTGCTGGCATGATTTTCCTATCCATCTATGATTGAATTCACTAATAGATGTTTATAGATGATGAAGTCTTCCTTGAGTTTTTATCTTAATTAATGGTTTAAACCAAAGCGCTTTAAATGCTTCAATAAAAATCGTTTTTGGATGTAGTTTTATTTCCAATTAATTCTGTGAAAAGCAGTGTAAAGAAAGAAGTATATAATGAGAGCAAGGCTTTAAATGTTTCTCAAAATAACAAGATAATATTTGCATCATTAAATTTTACAAAAGTGTTTTTAAAGCCCCTTTTTGTGTTTTTTTTAAGTACTTACAAATATTGATATTAATTAGTAGAATAATACATATTTCTTTAAGAGCAAGTGCGACCCCAATAATAAATGTATTTTTTAATCAATTAAAGTTAGACATGCTCGTAGTAAAAATGAATTAAATAGTGGAAATTTCATTTAATAAAAAATCTCGGTATTAAAATGCAGTTCGAAATTTTTGTTAGTTAAAATTTGCAAGCACTACTTGCTCATAAATATTTGTTCTGGTGTGGATTTGGAACTAAAATATTTTAAATTACTCTCGTTCTTTGATGAATCTAAATAGAAAATAGCGAGACTGTCACTGCCTAAGTTGGCAACTTAGGAGAGAACGCAAGTTATGTGTATTTTGAATGTTCTCAACATAAATCCGAGTGATAAAATCTTTCTATAATTTCAACTCGTTAAATAAAAAAATACATATGACATTTAGTTGAAATACATATACATATAGTTAATATACATAACTACATATGACATTTAGTTAATAAGTCAAGGTAAGTAATACTATTTTCTTTAACAATTTATCACATAATATTTCAAGTTAAGTTACAGTCTGCTAGCTCTAGACAATGATTCATTTTAATAAAATGAACATTTAGTTTTGATGATGTAATAACGAAATTTAATACAAAAATTTGACGTCGTGCTCATGATAATATTATATCTGTTTTTATTAAAATAATTATATTTTTATAGAATTACTGGTTTTCTGCGATAACAAAATGACAAATTAACATGAGTAACATCTTAAAAAAAAATGATTTTTGTTAATTATATCACATGTAAATGACATTTTAAAATTACTAGCCAATAATAAAATAGGACACATAAAAATATTTTGCGAATTTTTCAATGTTTTATGAATAACATGACAATAATTCTGTAAATCATCAACCCTTTACCATTCATGTATTATATGCTACAGCATATAAAATTATGTTCTATAATTTATGTATTTTCATGTCAATCTGACAAATAAATCTACTCAATATTGCGCATGAGAAAATTAAAAAAAAAAACTCTTCAACAGAATATACACAATGTAATACAATGAAGACTGTAACACTTCATTACGAAATCAATATATGATATAAAATAAATTTAGTTTCATTAATAACAAATATATGATATTTTACGTAATTTTAGTTTAACTCTAGCAATACCAGCGACGTCCACACCTACCTAACAATATTTTGCTCGGATGTGTAATTTTTACTCACACGAAATTGTGTGACTCTTATTTTTTTACCATAGATTTGATATTTATTCTGTATGAGGTACCCATCTCTAGGTAAATACCGGTAATTCACTAGAAATTTTATTTAAAATGCTATTGTTGTAGAGTTCTGTAAATAAAGAAATATCCAAGGTAATTGGTACCTTCCTACATAATTTTACTTAAATTCACCCTTCTTTAATCGCAGCGGAGATGCGGACACAGACAGACTGACAAATATAAATTTTAAAAATTTCCGTTTGGAATTTCTGTCGTTTAATATCTGCCCCAATAACAAATATATCACTTACAGACACTTTCTGTTACAGTTGTATTACTAGCAGAGCCCGCAATGTCGTCGTGGCCTGATAAGATTTTGATTTAATAGGGCTTCTATTTTGAAAGTAAACCCATCTCAAGTTTTAAGACTCTTTTTTAGACTCACTTTTATAGTGCTTAAGAAATCGTTTATATAATTAATTTATATAGAAGTAATTACTACGGATGCTGCAACGTAGGTTTTTATAAAATTCTATTATTATAGAGTTCTGTAAGTGGTGCCTCAAAATTACCGTTTTCTAAAAGAAAGGGTGCTAATAAGTAGTTTAAATCGAAAAAATTTCGTACATTCGGATTTTAGCGAACAAAGAATTATTTATTTAAACCGAAGTAAAATTCATCCAGATACAGGCACAGGCAGACAGGTAGACAAAAATTCAATTAATATCTGCATCAAATTTGAAAACTTTATTTCATGTACAGACAAGTTACTGTTTTTATATGAAAATATTGCCTTAAAGTACACTTCAAGTAAACTTTAATTTTTTTTGGATAAGGGCAATAATATTTCACACAAGAATTAGTTAAATAAATAGATTAATTCTAGATAAATAACTATTTTACTTTAAAGTCTCCATATAAAACGTAACAGAACTGATTTAAAAATTTCGTTTATATCAAATAAACATTTATTGATAAACTTTATTAATTTTTTTTTTTTTCATTATTTATTTTTAATTAAGAGTAATTCGTTTTCGTCGAATCATAAAGTATTCATTCCAAAAAATATAATTATCGATGTGGATTATGAAAAATGCATATTGAATTAAAAAGTTTTATGTTTTTTACTGTTTCATGAAATATTTATTTTATAAATTTAAAGAAAGGAAATAAAAAATAAATAATGTTTAACACAAAATTCCAAATAATAGTTTTTAATTTATTTTTTTTATTGTAGCGTAGTTCAATAGAAACCTATAAAACTTACGAAATAATATAGAGCATACAGCATTACATAATGTTTAAACTCTTTTGTGTCAAAAAATGAAATAATTTAATTCACTTTTCACTTGTCAGTCAAGTGAACTGTAACGTTTTAATACACACATACACCCACAAGCACACAATCATGCACAACATGTAAATGATGTTTGTAAACAACGAAAAAAAAAGGATTTATTTTCCAACAATCAATTAAAAAAGTGCAAAAAAGTCCTTGAACAAGTTGTCTGACAGCAAATTCAAATTGTGGTCAATACAAATATCAAAAAAAAAAAACTGTAAAACAAAACGGAAAAAATTTACATAATTAAGCAATTTAATTAAATTCCTGCAAGCTTATTAAAAAATTAAATAATTTTTATTTTCAATTTTATTGCTTACAGTTTTGATGTGCGGGGTAGGCCTTTTGAGAAGGCTCTGTACTGGTCAGATACAAATTCATTTGGGCCGCGTGCATATTTTGTAACAGCCAAACAACCCGCCAAATTGCAAGTTGAAAATATACAATTGGACGATGAGGGGGTGTATAGATGTCGCGTTGACTTCCAAAATTCTCCTACACGTAATCATAGAATAAATTTAACGGTTATTGGTAAGTTTTTGTTGGTTACATTGTTTTTTGCTTCATTCTGATTTTTTATGTGATAAATTATGTACATATATTTTTTTACTTAAGTTCCTCCACATCAAATCTTGGTATACGATGCTTCGGGTCGTGATGTTGCTGGTGCAGTGGGTCCTTTGTTTGAGGGCGACAATATTGTGCTGACATGTGAAGTGCGTGGTGGTAAGTAACTAAGGTTTTTGTACAGATTTTTTCATGTTTATACATACAATTAACAGTGGTGGCAATATATTATATGCAGTTTTTATTAAATCTGCCTTAAAGATATAAAATAAATTTAGGATTTAAAATACTATTAATATTATTAAACAGTAGATAATATTATTAAACCCAAAATCATTTTTAAATCCATACAAAAATTATTAAATCTGGACCAGGGTTTAACTTGAATTCTTTTCCTTTTTCACTATGTTAGATCGAAATATTAAAAACAAAAATTATTAAAAGCTTTACCATTAACCTTTTGTTAATAACATGCTGGCTTACAGACCGAACACATACTTGAAGCTTTCTGTACGCCAGAGTTGTGCATTTTCTGCTTTCGGTCTTTGTTTACCTTTTGGTTAATCAATGCTTTTGTTGCTGCCGTTCTGCAGAGATCCCTGCCAACGTATGTTTTATTAGTTTTTCAGTGATTTGGACTGTGAGACCGATGTTAGTAATAGTGTAATGTTTTGATAACTTATAACTTCAGGGGAACTTAACAAGCCACTTTTAACTCCCGCAATGATTGGTTATACAGACAATGGACTTGGAACAACTTTAAGCTAAAATATCGCTGTGAAGATTGTGGATTAAAAAAGAATAAAAAAAACTAAGTATAACTGTTATGAGTACAGCAGGTTCCTGCGTTTGAAACATATTCTCCCCATGTGCCCAAGTTGTCCATTTCAAGCCGAGATTAACGACTAATTATTTTTATAATTATATTTCTTATATTATTATATTAAAAAGAAAATTTTAAGTTTATCTCACTTATAAAACATGAATTACATTACTGATCTTTCCGTTATTCTGTTTTTAGTAAACGCTTACGTAATAGTTAATGAAAATTTGTTTTGTCGTTTTTATGGTTCCGTACCCAAAGGATAAAAACGTTATCCTCTGTCTGTCCGTCTGGCAGAGCCTTTTGATACCGTAATAGGGGAACTCTTAAAATTTAAAAAAAATGTATAACTGTTGCCGCTATAGCAGCGTATACTAAAACTTATAGGGTTTTCCGATAGAGACGAGTTATTCACGTATATGTTTATGTATTTATTTCTTATATATACACTTAAAATTTACAAAACAGTAATTAAAACTTTGTTCGCTATATAAATATCAAAAAATAAACCTAAAAATTAAAGGGTGTTCCGATAGTGACGTGACTTGCATGTATATGGCCTAAGTTTTGAACCATAATAGGTAGTCTCTTAAAATTTTGACAGGTTTCCGAAAGTGACGTGCTATTTGCTTTTATTTCTTTATTTTTTGAGCTGTAGGAGGCAACCACTTAAAATTTGCAGACAGTGAAATTTTTACAGGAGGTGTATTAATATGGCCACTATAACAAGTGACATGATTTTCTTTAATATTGATTAATTTTTTAAATATAGTATAGTACTACTATGACCCATATAAGAAACAATAAAAATTAAAGAGTATTCCGAGAGTGACGCGATTTGCATGTATAACGCCTTATTTTAATTTAATTTTTACAGAAATTGTGCTGCCACTGCTGTTATAACAATTATAAAAAATTTAAAGGATGTCCCGTCAGTGACATGTTTTTCACGAATATTATCTTATTTTTTAATCGTAATAGGTAGACTCTTGATTTATTCATAGAAATTGTATTACAATGGCCGCTATAACAACAATTACTAAAATTTAAAGGGTGTTCCAATAATGATGTCGCGAATATGACTTTAATTTTAAAATAAAAGAATCTCCATGGTCTTCTGATTGAGTGTTTTACAATTAGCTTAAATTTTTATTTCAGGTGTCCTTTTTAATATTTTCGTTATTCTCTTACACTTTTAGGTGCTTACGGCCGCTTTATCGCATAAGATAGTTTCTAAAGTTGTTGCTAATGCGGTTCTTAATTCTTATGCCAATATAGCACATTAATTGAAACCTCTGAAATAGCTGAGGTTGTTTAGCACAAAGCCTTGTATTTTGAAAGAAGGAAAAAACATAAGAAGCGAATTTGAAAGATGGACTTGTTGTACCTATAATTAAAATATTGGCGAAAGCTGTCAAAAAAATTCTTAAAACTTCACAAGAGTCAGCCATATTTACCACTAACTGTGTGCAATATTTTTGTATTTTACTAAATTTTAGTTTGTTGGTTTTAATAACAAAATACAAGAAGATGAAATAAAGCGTACATAAACTCCTTAAACCACTAAAACAGTTTAACTTATTTTTCTCAGACTGTCTTCCTTTTACAGATTTTGACCTGCAGTCATATGCGGTGTCGTAAATCTTTTAAAAAGTCTCTAAAGATGTTTTTACTTATACAGTCACAATGCACATACACACATTTTTATTTTCTGGTGTTTAAATAGCTGGAAAAACGTAAAACATTATTACAGTATAAAATATTGAAAGAAATTACTGCAATATTTCGCAAACACCAGCCACTATAATAACATTATGTTTGTACAATTTTTCTGGCTAGAAACTTATGCTTCGCAAGAAGCTCTAACTACAACATACTACGAACCAGTACTACAATTAAATAACACTGTCTTAAAGCGAACTGTTAGAGATGTACATATGTATGTACGTATGTATTTAAAGGGGATGTATGTGAGTAAATAGTTGTGTGGCTGTTGTTGTGCTGTGCTGTGTACTGGGTACAATAAATCATAATTTTTCTGACATCATTTCAGGGACTTTGTTGTGTGTTGTACTTAATATACAGTATAAAGCAGCGGTGTCTGTGCATAATAAGCTTCAAAATTTTATTGCAACACATGAAATTAATATGAATGCTATTTTCCTTTATAATTTTATTACATATAATTTTTTTAAATAAAATCATTTTTATACCGAAAGAATTCTTAATATTTTGTTAGACATAAAAATTTGTTAAACAATTTTTTTATTTTGCATTATTGAGAGAGAAACAGTTTGTTTTGAATTATTAATTTTTTAATTAATCTGCTCACAACATTGTCCTATACAATTAGTACAAATAGAATAATTTTTTTACATTATCTAACGGTTATATTTTCCTGCTAAAAAAGTTTTAATTTATAAAAAAATAAGTTAACTTTAATATACATTTATCTGTAACACTACACACAAATAGCCGGAAATCATTTATGAATAGATCAATTTTGCAGTACTGTGGGATTGACTTTGAAAAATAGAAAGTAAAGAACTTTATTCGATTTTATTCAGATCTTATTCCAGTTACATAAAACATTTTAAAATTTAAAAATTGATTACCCCTAATTCAATTCACAATTTGGGGAAATTCCCTTTTTGTGCATACAAGCACATTTACTTCTTAGAGCAATTGAAATGTGTTAATATTTTGTGAATTAACAATGCATCCCTACACAGTAAAAAATATGTTCACCAATTAAAGGTTTTAATTGGTTTCAGATTACAATTAAACAATTAATTCATTCAAATATTTTTAATAAAGATTTTTTTGTTATATTTTAAACAAATATATATTTGAAGCAATAAAGCCATTAATTGAGCTTTAATTTAAAACTAATTAAAATCTTTAATTGGTGCAAACATTTTTTTCTGTGTAAAGGAAACCTACAAATATAAAACTAAAACGTAAAGCCATTTCTTTAAAAACCATAATTAAAATTTTAGATCGCTTTCGAAATGGAGAAGGCTCAACATTTCTTGGCAAAATGTTTGGTTTAATCGAAGCCACAGTAGGAACTATAAAAAAAAAATTAAATTACAATTAAGCAATCTATGATTTCAGGAATAAAACTATCTGTTAAGTCTTCATCGATGTTTTAAACTATTCTTGAAAGTATTTGCTGTACCTTTTATACATGCACCACTGATAAAAAGCTATTGTGGTAATAATAAATTTTATTTTTTAACTATTTTTAACTGCATGGCTGGGCTTTCATACTCAGTAAGTGTCACTATTTTGAAACATAAAGAACACATTTATATAAGCTTTAATAATAGAGAGTTTCCTATCAAAAAGAACGCATTTGCAGAAACTTTTAATTCATTATTATTACTTGAAAACATAACTTTTATAATTATTAAAATCAAACTTAAACTGCAAAATAGTTACAAATATCAACATGATTTGGGAATATGTTCGATTACAGTAGCAAACCAATCAATTTTGTTGGTTATGTAAATAAAGTTTTAAATAAAGTTTTAATTTTTTACAGATAGTGTTTATAAAATTTTTTTTTTTTCAATATTACTAATCACCTATGATTTATAATCTGCAGTTTTGAATGTATATTGTGTGCATCAAGAATTGAGTTACGCATAGCAACTACATAAAACCGTCCAAATTGTACAAAGATGTACAAATATGTATATATATATATGATTATAAATCAGCGAGCTCATAACGCGAATTTATCTGTTCCTTCATTAGCCCCATTCTACATACAATTCGGTTTGCTTCACCATCTGAGAGTCTGAATAAATATAAATAAAATTAAATCATATGGAGATTAACTACAATATAATCATAGTTTTCTTTATATTTTTAAGTTCCACCGTACGACTATAACAGCCACCTAATACAGAAGAGTACACGCGGTATACAAAGTATGCAGGTGATTTTAATTTGATTTCAATTTTTAATATCAATTGAAGTTCACTTTACCGATACCCAGAAAACACAAGAACACATTGTAATTTAATATAAGCATATCATTTCTCAAATCTTTTTCACTGCATAGTAGACCTTTGGGTTTTATTTTTCAACTTTGATTATTATTAAATCCTGGTATTGTGTTCAGTTTTTCAAGCGAAATGCTGTCAAAGTACATATGTACATAAAATTGCATATGAAAAATTCACGAAAATTATTGCTGTGTTTAGTGTGGGAAAAAATGTAAAATGTGTTTGCCAACATTTTATTAAAATTGTGAAATAATACTAATGGTTATTATTTTATACGAAAAATTAATAAAACAAATTATTATACTCACAAACTATAAAACCGAAAAATTCTTCAAAATCGCAAAATATTCTGTTTGTATTTAAGCAAAATATTGAGCAAAATTAATTTTGGATTATTACTCGATTATAAAGTGAATGAGGTAGGTAAATGTGTACTCTAAACTAGTGCTGGAATGTGTTTTAAAACTTAACAAATGTGCCTCGGTTAATGAGGTAACATTGATGTATGTTAAGGGACACATAGCCACAGCTGGGAATGACGGAGCAGATTAACAAGCAAAAGGGGGAACTGCTGTGAATATCCGTAGACCAGAACCCAGAGTAGCGCTGCGTAATCGCATAATACGAGCTAAGCTCCTACAACGGGTGGACTCAATAAAGGTGGAGAGAGACCACTACGTGTAGGCAGGCTCGAATGCTGCTCTAAGAGCCCATTGGCAGAAAGGCCAGTAAGGTACTGAGATACAATAGATATACTCTAAGCTGGATAACTGCATTAGTGACAGGTCATAGAAACTTCAAATATCATCTAGCCAAGATGAAAATCGAAGAAGATGATATTTGCATACTGTGTCTAGAGGAGGCTGAGACGGTAGCACACATTCACGTTTGAGTGTCCGGCATGGGCTAGCATAAAACTTTGGACCACTGGTGGATGGGATCTGAGCCTTGAACATATGCTAGCAATTACCGGAGACTGCGTGATGAAAAAAAAAGTCGACACTTACCAGTCGACAGTCTGAAATCACTAAAGACAAATTTAAAGACTTGTTGTAGCATGTGACGTCTATAAGGGTATGGTTGCCGTAATTACATTTCGGTTGTCTGTAATCATAGTGGGTCGAAAGTGGGTCATAGGGGGTCGAAAAGGGACCCTTTAATGAAGTGATCTGCTTCGAAATATAAGTACAATTTAATAATCAGTTTTTTATTTATTTCTCCCTCACCTAAGTTTGCTTTATAAATTATTTTATAAACTTATACGCTAATATAATGTAATAATTACTTTGTTAATATAAATTAATGTATTTTTTTTTTTATGGTAAGTTTTTTTGTTCAATACAGTTACACTACTCTTACGGAATGGTTTGTTGGGATATTTGTATACACTTTTTTATTAACGTATACACAATAAGTGTTTGTCTATATGGTATTACTAATTCTTTGGATAATGGTAACTAACTGTAACTGACGTTAAAATCCTAGCATCCGAATGCGCTAAGGATTAAAGTGTTTACGTGGTTTATTTTCTACCTTCAGCCCTTTGCAAAGTCTTTCCACAAATACTATATATTGCAGAATTGAATTTTTTCAATAAATGGTATTTCTCTATTTATGTCTGTATTGTATATGTAACTATACAATGTATTTTATACTTTCGTACTTTCATGTTTTTTGTGGCATACTCGTACATATAGAAAGCGTTGAAAAATAGATTTTTTTGTTCACAAAACTGTTTTTTAACAGAAACCTTACAAGAATTAAATTTATTATACACCATTCATTTTTTAGCAATTTATATTGCTTAATTACAATTTAATTAAGTGGTTTTCAAATGAAAATGCTGCTAAATCAAAATTAAGTTGAACTCTTTGTGTTGTTTTTTTTTTGTTCTAACACTGTGGGTTGCTTGGATGTCGGACTTGTTGCCTTTATATTGCCAATATCATAGAAAAGTGTGAACTAAAATTGATTGTAAAAAAACTAGCTAAGGGAAAAGCAGTGTGTAATATAATTGAAATTTAGATTGCATTTTAAAGGATGGAAATCTTAATATTAACTTACTTTTTGTAAATTTTTTTAAAATAATTGCCCAAAAAAATCAAAACATTTAAGCAAGAGAAAACAACAACTTTTCTTTGCTTATACTGATGGGTCAAATTCAAGAGTCGTTATAAATCGTATGGTGTTTTGACACTGACAGTGTTTTTCTGTCTAAGTTTACAGCTTTAACAATATTGGAAAGAAAAATGGCAAATCTGGTGATCGGAAAACTCGAACGTCATTTTGGTGTGATCTATGAAGTGGTGATACCATTGGCCAATTTTTTTTTTATAAATGCTATTGGAAACGCCTTTAAACGTTCTGTGCAACTGGTTATGGCCTTTTATGGTGTAAAATAGAAGAATTTAACTTTGATTTCAGCATTGGGATCGCGCACTATACCTTTTCTTATGGACAAACGTAAAAGATCCATGCTATGCGAATAACCCAAAAACGATCCACTCCCTAAAGTGAAATCATGGTTCATAATAAATGGGAATACTTGTTATTTTCAATGAAATTGTATTATACTGAAAGAAATTAAGTTAATTTAATAATATTTAATAGCGTGCTATATAAATTATTATTAATTTTATGTAATTTTTGCAAAGAAGTACTATTTGGATCGCCCGTTATTAAAAGTTCTAGATTAATTAGCAAGCATCATTTGCTTATTTAAAAATAATTCCAGGTAATTGGAAATTGAGTTCTTACATAAGAAAAAAGATATTGATTGTATGAACTCTACAATTGTATGAACTATACAATTTCATATTTATTTTAAATAAGATTTCACTGCCTGTAGTTAATTTCACAAGTAAGGTTCTTTTATGAAATATTGAGTTATACCTCCATATATACGAATGGCATACAAAGCTCAATTATTTGTATTTTCTATGAATAATACAGAACTCCTTGCAGTACTAATTGTCAATCGATCGATGGTTAAATTAATAGAAAATAATGTGTTTCCCTTCCTTCTTTTCGATCTTAGAAATTCGCACTAAATAGTGCTTTAGAGTGTCAACCTCTTGCCTTTTACTGAACAAGAAAATTTAAACATTTATTAGAAAAGATAAAAATGAAACTCCCCAAGATCCTACATTTTCAATTTAAAAAAAGGGCTCGGCAATACTGTTCGAAATATCAAATATGGTTTCTGCATTTAGAAGTAATAAAATAGTATGGAATTCCATGAAAAAATAATCAGCACTACACAAAGTTACAAAAGTTGATATATGTAAAGATATATTAAGTTGAATTTTGCTTCCAAATAATGAATTAATTACAATAAAACGGCTCGAAAAGTAATGTTGTAACCTCAATAATATGCATATCCCAACCGTTCGATTACTTTCAAATGTCATTTCATCGATTATAATAAAAGTTTCATTGCCCAATTATATTTACGATTTTTAGATTAATTATAATGGTCTAAATCTTGTGGCAAGACAAAAATCCATTAACATGTAAATTAATGTTTTAATTAAAACTTATTGCTTTTGAGATAATAACGTAATGGATCTATTAAATATGTGTATAAAAATTTATATATTTCAATTACAAAATTAGGTGTTGACTAAAATATGATTTACCAGATGTTTTCTTTATCTTTAAAAAAACATCTAAAAAAACACCGAATAAATTTATGCTTTTATGAGTTAAATTACATACAAACTTGAATGACTTGCCCAACTTCATTATTTTCATGTTATTTAAAAATAAGTAAGTGCTATATTCGGCCGCGACGAATCTTCTATACCCTCACCTCGGTGATTTTATTTAAATAGACATGTACTGCATTATCTATATTGTTGACTATTTACATAAATTAAAATAAGTCGTATGAGAAAAAACTCATTATTCATGCGTTAAAGAAATAGAAGACAGCGGATAAGCAGCTAAACGAAAGAAAAAAATTTCGTTGACTACAATTGTCGCCGTGTAATCAGCTACTTAATGACACTGATACTGAAAACGACAGCTACCACGTAAACTCTGACATTGTTGTAGAAATATGTACCTATTTTGCTCTTATAAAATTAAATAACTTTTTCTAAAAATAACAATTATTTCCTCCAAAATGTTTGTATATGAATTTGTAATTTATATTTTTGTGACATTTTCTTTTGTTGAATAAAATAAAAAATTGTCGCATACAAAAATAAAAATTACCCTAAGTTGACTACAGCCAAAACGGTGTCGTGCGGGCTTCAAAATAATCGGTTAACTATAAACGTGTTTATTTTATTTTGGAAAATTTTTAGGCGGTACCCTGATTTTGTCTATATGTTTAACGCATCTAGGTGAATTGGTTTTAAAACAGAGATCTCATCTATTTAAGAATCAAGCGCATTTAAAAAAATATGTTATTCTATATACATACATATATTCTTACTACTAAAAATATGTTGTTATACTCTTGATTTTCATTTTCATAGAAAAATTGAATTTTTTTTTTAAATATTTCGAAAATTATTTTTACAAAAATCTTTATATAAAAATATTTTTTTTTAATTTTTTGTAAACTTTTTTGTAATTAAAAAAAAAAAATTAAAAATTTGTATTTTTAAATTTTATTGAAAAAAAAAAAAATTAATTTATTACCTTCCTGCAATCCATATTAAGTTAGAATGGTTAAACTAAAGCAAAAAAATTCTTAAAAAAAAATTTCCTCATATTGAACCCCCATATGCCTTTCAGCTGGTCCTGGTTACCAGTGGGTACCCTGTGGGTTGATTGACTACCTCTATGTGTATTTGTTTCCATAAAAACCTTTAATACAAATCAAAGCAGAAATACTTTGCGAACCTAAAAATAAAGACAAAATCAGCACTTGCAGGGGGTTACAGATCCCCCGAGATCTGTATGCACTCTTTGAGTGTAATATTTATTTCACAAAAAAGGCAAAAGAGAATCATTAAAACCGAAAAAAATTAAAACAAAGTGAAAATATATATGTAGGTGGGCGTAGTTTTTTCCCGCAGCCTCCAATGGGATGATCCGATGTTGCTGAATTGCAGTCACACAATTTCCGAAACTATGTCTGGCAAATGACATTTCAACGTCAACACGGCAATATGGACAGACGGATATTCGGACATCGCTTAATCAACTTCTCTATGTATAAGAATTCAGAATATGTATACTTTATGGGGTCGGAAATTAATATTGTAGAATTAACACACGGAATGACTTGTGGTGAAGGGTATAACAAATACATACAAAAATTTAACTTTTCCCATCAAATAAAATTTCTTTATTTAACTTAATGTTTAAGTTTTTCTTAAGTTCTTTTTATTCTTTGTGACTATTAATGGTAGTTGAAGTAGTTTTAGATTTATGATATTTACTTACTAGCTATAGTTATATCTTAATCTCTTGGTCTTATAGTCATTAATTAACTTATAGCCAACAACACATTTTAAAGATTCATACAATTTTGCTAAAATCAGACAATGTCATTAACAATCTTCTTCCCAAAATTAAAAAAGTAGTAATTTGTTAATTTCTATATGTCAAAAGCCTATGGCACGAGCATATATTTAATTTTACAACAATCAATCTAATCTATTAAATAAAAAAAAACAAACAACCAGACGAAAATTGTATACTTAATGTTTAATGATATAAAGGAATTATAATGAGCAAATCTCTAAGGCCTTTAATGTTAATGTCAGACAGCTGAAGACATTTATCTTTTTGAATGTTTTTGAATCAAACAAGCAAACAAAACATACTACATTGAAAGGTATTGCTGTCTAAATTCATTGTTTTCTTAACTCATAAACTTTTTTTTATTACTAACATTAAATTTTACAAAAAAAAAAATTAAAAAAAAAACAAAGCAAAAATTAAAAGTAGAACTTTAATTACAATTTATAATATGCTTGGGAGTTTTATCAACATCCTCACTAGCGCTTAAGCAAATATTCATAATTTTTATTGTTTAAAATTTGTACCCCAAATAATATAAAACATATATTTATGATTTAATATTTGTTTTCTTTTGTTGATTAAAGGGTGATTTCTAAACGTTTGGCTTAGATATTTTAAATTGAAAAAAAAACCTGGAAAATACTTAATTATTTTATTAATTTACTCGATATATTATTATTTGGATACAGGTTCCTTTTTTAGTTGTCAGTCCAACTAAGAGCAAATTTGATTCCAAGTAATTACGATCCTACGTAATACAAATGATTGACGCTGATTACCTGAGTTGTATTCACCTTTTGTAAAATTCCCCACAGAGATTTATTTTTTAAGACAAGATAATCTACGAAGCTTCTGGCTTGTCTGTAAAAAATACCCAGGCATACATGACTGCACTTTAGAGAAAGTCTGTAACTGGGTTGTGTTGCACCTAGCCGAAAAGGCAAAAAATATTTTTCAAAAAAGGAAACTAGAAAATATACGTTCTTACAACACATGCTTCTTTATTTTCTACTTTTCAGCAAACAAAGACAATTTCAAAGTGGGTTACAAGAATTTGATCAAAAGTAAAAAAATAAATCAATTAATACAGTTTTTCGTTTATAGTTCTCATACTGAATATCATTGATATTTATTTCTAAATGGATTAATTAACAATTCCCTAAATATTTTTGTTTTAAATCATGCTACTTCTTTTAAACAGCTTTTTTATCTTTGCCCTCATATTAGATTTATGTGCGGGTAACTCTTTATGAGTGAGATTTACGAGTGTATAATGGCATCAAGAGATAGACCAAGATTTTTTCAATAGCTACTGGAAAGCCTTTCAAGTCTAGTTGTTTCCGTTAAGCGTCCCATACAGTATACTTGGTGACGAAGGTGAAAGTACCTTACCGCTACTAGTAATTCCTTTAAGTTTCGACTTATATGATTGGTTTAATCGAAAGTCTTACACTATACATGGTGTATAACGTTAAACGGTTTCATTTTATATCGTCAGCTGCACCAAAAACTAGATAATAATTATTATATGAGCCTGGCTTCTGTGCTGTTTTCTATTGTCGCTTACCAAAGTGCACTTTGTCCGTTCGCTGCGTCAGAGAATTTAGTAAAATTATTGAAGTAAACTATTAAATAAAATAAAAACGTTAAGAATATTTTAAATATTTTTTGGTAGTCTTGTGATACCTATCTCTAGAAAATTCGTGCTATAAAACATTTCTCTTTACATAGTGCGCCACTCATAGTTCTGGACTATCCACATAATGTGGACTTCTTTATTTGAGGTTATTTGAAAGAAAAGGTGTACGACGATAAGCCAGCAACAGTTAAGAGCCAAAGGATGAGATAAATCGGCACATTAACGGCATAGAACCTCAATTATGCCTCAGCGTCATCGAAAATTTGGAGCATCGGATGGTGGTTTGCCGCCGAGGTCGCGGCAGTCGTTTGGCCGATATTTTGTTCCACACATAATTGAACCATACCTATATTATCAAAATAAAAAGAGATGAAAATAATTTCCTAATGATTTGTTTTTTATTCAAAAGCAATATCGGTCCTTACAAATTTAACCACCCTGTATAATAAAACAGTAACAGGAACATTTTTGTACATGAACGATTTTTTTTAAAATTTGGTTGCTGCGGCAGTCAGTAAACGAAATGGAATACAAAACAGCAATTTTTGGAAATTTGCCTATCTGTCTGGGTTCGCATGACGTAAAAACTTAGTTCCTTAGTAACTCAATTTAAATATAGAATACTTTTTTCCACAAAAATATCTCATTTCCAAGAGAATACAGAAAAAGTAGTGAGAGTACGCAATTTTACCGATTTAAAGGTACTACAAACTTGGCAGCACCTTTAATTTTTTTTTTAAAGCGGGACACTATTTACAGAACTCTACAATAATTTTATATAAATTTTCGAATTTTATATAAAGCCTTTGTTCTTGAGTAATTTTCCAGGGATGGGCACTTCTATATAAAGTAAACACATAAACCATAACTGAAGCATTATAAAAGTAATGTGTGGATTACTTTCAAAGAAAATCGAACAAAATATTGTCCGGATGCCTACGACGCACGGTGGCTGAAAATCGTTTTTCGTTGGCCAAAATTCTGTAACTTTTGAACCGATCAAAATATTGAAATAATTTTTTTTTAATGGATAGATTTTTAGCTCAGCTTGATTCAGTTTTAATTACATTAAAATTGATTGAGGACTTTTTAAGGAATTCGAGGTCAAAGTTGAACATTTTAATTTTTTTAACTTTCAGAGTGAAATATGGGTTTATTCTGTGTGTAACATAGTAAAATATCCCTCTAAGATCCAAAAAAGTATATATATTCTTGATCAGTGTTGAAATCTAAGACGATATAGCTATGTCCGTCTGTCCATACGTCCGTCTGTCCATCCGGCCGTCCGTCCATTCGCCTGTCTGTATGAACACGATTCAGTCTAAACGAAAAGAGCTAGACCCTTGAAATTTGGTACATATATATCTTGAAGGATAGGGCAGGCTAAGTTCGTAAATGGGCCAAATCGGACCAGGGGGAAAAAAATTCCCCTAAGAAGAACTAAACCAACCCCTGAAAAACTACACTTTTTTACAAGTTTTTTTGCAAATTTTTTAAGCAAATGAAACATTTTTATGTCAAAGAAGGTTCAAGGTCTTTACCCTGAAGCTAGAAAATAATAAAAATTTATTTTTGGACCCCGCCCCCTTTTTGTGGGCATATTATTATAGCATATTATATGAAAAATAGTGTCAATAATTAACAAATTGTATTACCTAAGCCTAGATTGCATAAAAAATTAATTTTTAAGCTTTCATGACGAATGGAAAATGTACTCGGATCTTCTGCGCTACCTTAACCTCACCCCCCCCCCCCAAAAAAAAAATTTTTTTTTTCCTAGTATTGTGCTCTCTATAAAATATGTAATCCTTGTTCCTTTTTTCCTGAGCCTCCTCTGATAGATCTCCAAGTGGCACCAAATGATATTTAATGACATCTTCACCATGATAAAGGATTTTGTGAACTGTTGCAGACATATTTCTCCATGGGTAGTTGTATATATTTTTGCAGTTTCCTTAGCATAATCTCCAAATTTTCTACAGTCAATTTCTTCATTGCACGCAAGTACTTCTAGTATTATTTTAAATCTGAAAATAAGGTTTAAATCCACTCCTGTTATTTCAGATGCTGTTTCTGGATCTGAAAAGAATCTTCTTGCGGTATTGCCATCATTTGTATTGCCTGACCCTTGTTTTGGCTGATCTATAATCAGTCCACGTTTGCGATATTCATCTTGAACATGTTTCTTTTTTGAACTTCTGAACTCTTTGTTGGTCACGTTGTTTCTTATTGATCCTGAAGACCCGAAATCCAAATCATAACTGATTTTTAGTATGTGTTCCATAAGTCGTATTCTTGCGTGTAGTGGTGATAATCCAAATTCATATGCATCGGTATTATCTAATGATTTTGCTGGGACTTGGTTTAATTGGGCTGATCTTGCTTGGCATATAATGCAGCTGGATGCAGCCTTCGTGTTATTCAAAGCCTGACCCACTTTTCCATCTATCATTGTCAGGACTAACTGGTAGCTTACTTCAATTTGCTGCCCATCTAACTGTAATTGTAATGGCTGTAGTGCTGTAATTTGGGCCTTGATATCACTAATTTCTTTATTAATAACATCATTTGTTTCTTTTTTGAATTGAAATTTGATTGGCCTGCAGTATTTCGTAGAAGATGGTGTCTCATTTTTCCAAATATCAATTGTTTGCGTTGTACTAGTCGAAGGCTCTGAATCTTCCAAAATCTTTTTCAATCGCAATGGTACAAATGATACCATGAACATATCTGAGTCAGAAATATTTTCACATACAGCTTGTTTATATTGTTTTTGTCCCGAAGAACCATCACATCCCCATTTACAAAAAAGAATTAACTTTGTGTTTCCGTATTTTTTCAACTCATTTCCTGTTATTGATTGCAGTAAGCGTGCGGCTGTGTGATCAAGTAGAGATTGTAGTTGTACCTCTGCCGAAATTGGTGTGATTGTAATAGTGTCCTTTGATGGCAAACATTCCATTTTAGCAGCGGTTATGTGATGATATGCTGGATATATATTTGAGCCTTTTTCAATCGCACGCTGTCTGAGTTTAATATATTGCTGTTTTGTTAATTTCAAATCCAGAAATAATGCTAATGCCTCCTCATTTGTGTACTGTATTGCATCATTCGGAGTTGGTATACTTTTAAGAATCCGTTTTGTTCTCGGTGGACTAGCTTTAACAACTTTTTCAATGATATCCACTTTTGTAAATTGGTTCTGTGATCGTAATTGATGTAGGAAAGATTCTTTTATATTTGTAGAACCAAAGGCATCGTTAATATCTTTAAGCTTCCGTCTCTTAGATCTATCGCTGCAATTGTCCACTAATGATTTGCGTGGTCTTCCAGCCTTATCTTGCTTTGCTGTTTCTGCAGCGACAGTAAGTTGACCTTCTAACCACTTTGCACTTTTTATATAAAATTTTTGTTTACTGTACATAACTTCTTTCTAGCGTTTTTTTAGTGCTTTGACGAAATTATATAATTGCTCTTGCATTTCGGTGCTACACGAATTTAAGTTTAATTTTATTTTAACGTAACTAAGAACATCTTCCTGATTTTTGTTTCTAAAATACACTTCGGCCAGTTCTTTATAACTCAAGCTCTCCATTTTCTTTTGAATATTTTTATTTGCGTTTGTTATGTTTTATCCGTACACTTAAAGGATTAAGTTATTACTGAGTAATCCCTTAACGAATCCGTACTTTTATAAATTTTTAGATACATGTTCTTCACACACTGATCTTTAATTTCATAGCAGGTAGCGCTTAAATTGAACAAAACTGCACTCATGCGTCAATATGGGGTTGTTTTTTTAGTGGTTTTTTTTAGTGGTTTAGTGGTTTAATGTCGCAATTATTGTTATAAAATTGTTTATGACTTTGGTTGACCCTAACATTTGATAACAGGTAAATTTAGAAAGAGATCATATGCTTCCTGTAGAGCCCATTGTGATAATTTTATTACTTATTTTTTGCTGATCAAAACAAAGCCATAAAACCCTTTCGAAGGTATTATATTTATTTTTTTTAGTTATACGTAGTCTAAACTAAAAAAAATAAATTTTAGGCAAAAAAGTGAAAATTTAATACACCATTGTATATGAATTTTTTTCGAGTAATTTCATTAAAATGAAAAAAGTGTTCTACAGGCGGCTCGTGGCGGGTGCAAAAGTATATATAGCCTTAAAGAGGACACTTTCACCTTTCTCGTGGTTGTATACGTTTCTTGTTCCCTAGAAGTTCTATTCCACTAAAGTTTAAATTTGAGGAAAATATAGTAATTTCATAAATATTTCATAACGCCCCTAATATTAAACGCTAGAGCTGTGTCTACTTACAACAACTAAAGACAATAATCCTACCAACATTTAAAAAAAACTGCAGACCATTATCGATGATAGCTTGCGAGTAGTAACCATTTAATTTTGATAAAAAACCAAAGAAAAACACCTTTTTCTGAAATTAAAAAAAAATTGAGTTTGACAGCATGCCACGCCCACAATTATCAATATTTTAACATAATTTTTTGGCTACCTTAATTTGGATACATTAACTACAAAATGACGTAAAAATTTTAAAAATCGGTGACAAAAAAAAATTTACTTTTGGCCAACGAAAAACGATTTTTAGCCACTGTGCGACGTGGCGGGCACAGCTATTTTTACACAAAGTGATACAACTTTAAATATATAGAGACACCATATAAGAGTTATCCTATAGGTGAAGCCTTAAAGTTTGACATTAAAAGCTTTCTAAGATATGAAGATGTAAAACTTGTATATTTTATTATATGTATATCCACTGACTCAGTTGTCAATATTATGGAGCAATTTCACTGAAGCTTAAGGGCTGAATTTTGATATACAAGTAGATCTCTATGAGTAATTAATCAGCAACATCTAAAAACAAGTAATTTTTGTCTATCGTTGTGTGCCTACATAATTTTAAGCGACCGTGTCTTTACTTAAAATATGTGGATAAAGCAGCTTAAAAACATTCGGCCTTTAAAAGTACTGAGATCAAAGTGAGGACTTAATTGGTAGTCGGATACCTATCACTATAATTGTATAATTTTTACATTATCAAAATGGCATTTACGTTTGTAAAAATCAATAAAAAGCAATAGTAATGCTATTTTTATTGTGTTTATATTTTTATTATGTTTCTTTAAACATTTTTTTTTAATTTTTTTGTACAAACTTTTGCCAAATTTATTTTTGAGTTTCTTTTAATTTTTGTAATTTTTTTATATTTGTTGTACTATTTTTTTGAAAATTTTTTTGTGAACATTTTTAGTGAAACTTTTTTTTTAAATTTTTTGGTAAAACTTTTATTAAAATTGTTTGTTTTTTTAATTTTTTTTTTTACTTCACCATACGTAGTATAAGGTAAAGTATAATAATCATGAAAAAATTCGATGTCGGGATTTCGACGGATTTATACGTTTTGAGGTCTTCTGAATCCATTTTGATATTCGGGTGATGGGTGTGTATTCCACTATTTTTGTGGAGTTTGTACAGGTCATACCGTTTGACATATCAAAATGGCATTCAGTATGTGCCTTTGGTTTATCAAGATAAAGAGCTGTATAAATTTTGGTCATAATCGGGAAGGGGAAAGGGGTAGTTTACCTAACACCCCAAACAGAAAATAATTAATTTTTCGATTCGAAAATACTTTGAACTTTTATTTTTAATGTAATATATCCATAAAAATATATGTGTCCATTTGGTAAAGACTCACTTTAAGTAAAGTTGAGTGTAGACCACTCCAAATTTTTTTTATTTTTATTTATTTAAAAAGTTAGCCTTTGCAAATGATATTTTAATATCAACACGGACAGACATGCATCGCTTAATCAACTTCTCTATTTATAAGCATCCAGAATATACATATATACTTTATGGGGTCGGAAGTAAGTGAATATTGTAGAAATTGCACACCGAATTACACACTTATATATACCTTTTCCACATGTGGTGAAGGGTATAATAATTGCTAACGTTAAAATACAATTTTAATGAAACAAATTAAACACCATGAGAAACAATTTTACTGCGGTATGTATAAAAAATTAAATATATTTGAAATCTATTTTAGAACAAATTTTTATAACTACGTTATTTATTGTGGTATTAATTAATAAAAAAAAATATTAAAATATAGTTCAACAACTCATACAAAGTATCTTAATTATAAATATAAACCACCTTAATTCCTTAATTTTATTGCTTATGAACTTTTATCATATATTGATGTGTTTTTATTTTAATTTCATGTACAGGTCGGCCTGAACCCATAGTAACATGGATAAATGGTACGCAACAATTAGAATCTGGTAACGGTGTTTCAATGGGACGTCATGTGACCGTCAATCGTTTAGAAGTTCCACACATAACACGTTCTGCTTTAAACAATACTTACCGTTGCCAGGCATCGAATACAAAATTGGTACCACCCGTGGAGCGCAGTATACGCATTGATATGTTGCGTAAGTATATTTTAATTAAAATCAAAATAATAAATCTAAAATAAAAATAAAGCAATAAAGCGACAAAATAAAAAAGACAGAGAGCAGCACAACTGAAAATTAAAGTGGTTAAAAGGGGTTTCTACATAAAAATAAATACATGTATGCAAAGATTAGCTTTTAGTTGGAAAAACAAATATAAAATCACAAATGGCTTTTGCTGCTTAATACTTTTATAAAAATTTTTAAAACAAAAGCCTCAAAGCAGCATGGACTTAATGGCCATTGCGTGTCTTAGCACCAGTTTTCTGTTGCGTGTTTCTTAATAACATTTAGCCAACAAGTTTGTTAATTTATTACAAATTTTAACATTTTTAACCCCTTTTACTTGTAACCCACTATGAAATTTCTTCAGCTCTTTGGTTTTCTGCAAGTAATAAATTTTAAATGTTTTATTTACTAATTTTAAATTGTTTAATGTTAAAAATTGTTTAATGTTTTTTTTTTTTGTTTGTTAATTTAGTTAAACCGACATCTGTAAATTTGACAAACAAACAAAAAGTTTTCTCGTCGAGTACGCAGTATAATCTGACATGCATAGTAGAAGGTTCTGTACCCGACACAGAAATAAAGTGGACACAAAATAATCGACCATTTAAAAGAGGAACGGTAAGTGAAAACGTATCCATTTATATGTATAAATTGTTGTAATTGCTCCGGACCAACATAGTAAATACATACTAAATATTATAAACGGTTTGTAGGTTAGGTTAAGTTAAAAATGGTTGTGCAAGAAATGGCACATTCATTTCAAAAAAGAAAGAAACCAAAAAAACAGAAACGAAAAACGGAAACCTATATACATACATACTGCTACCTATTACTCAGCCACCCGATTTCCTTGATGAAGCCGACGATATCTTCTATTTTACTACACGCGTTGACGGCAGTGACACACGATATTCTCCACAGTTTCCAACTCCTCCTCCTCGTCGTCCTCGCACATCCTGCAATAGCCTGATATACTGGCGACCCATTTGTTAATTCTTGCCGTAGTGGCGCAGTAGCCAGTGATCATACCTATCACGACTCTCAGAACTTTCCTGTCTAAGCCCAGAAGACACTTGGTTTTCGCAGCATCCAGTACCGTGACCATACAATAGCCATGTTTTTTCTTAGCTTGCAGACAGTTGAAATTTTCAAAGAATCTTTGTGGCCAAGTCTCTATAATAACAGGCTTTTAATTTAAAATTGTAAATTAAAGGCTGTCCCAATAGGTGATGTTATTTGAACTATGTGGCCCTCACTTTGAAATCGTTATTGAAAGAGACAGTTAAAATTTACACAGAGTCTATATACTATATCCACAATAACAAAAATTTGAAGTTAAATAAAAATAGTATGTGTATGAAATTAAATAGTGCCCTTATAATAGACGGATATTAGTGAAAATAGCTGAACTTTTGAACAGTAAAAGGGAGATGCTTAAAATTCACATGGTCTTTATCTCTTCCCGCTAATATTTGCGATTTTGTGTATCTTTAATCGGTTTAAATATTAATTCTTACAGATTACTTCTTACATTTTTAGTTTAGAATTGTGCCCATCTATCTGTTTTGAAGTCGGTTTTTTTTATTATTCTGTTTTATTTAGTAATAATTCCTATTCGATAACGTCTATACCTTTGTATATACATATTTGTTATAAAATCCAATATGATACTGGACTAAATTTGCTAAATAAGTTTTATTAAATAAAACACAAACATTACATCTACACAAAAAGAAAAAACCCATTCTAAATTTAAGTAAATTCTTCTTATTTTTAGACATAATCGTTCTTAAAATTTAAGAACTAGTTATTAACAGTAAACAATTCTTAAATCAAACAGAAATTGATTAAATGATTAATTACACAGGGCAACAGCAAAAATATGCTCGAGTAACTACTATATACATTTGATGTATCATGGCTACCTTAGTACAAAAATGGTAAAATTTTTAAATTCTATGGATAGATTTTTTTTTAAAAAATTTGTTTTTAAAATTGCAATTTTTTTGAGACGTTTCTTCAAATAATTAATGATAACTCAAAAACTACTAGTCCGATATTATTAAAATAAATTCAGAAAAATTAAGATTTGCATAGCCTTTAATTCGTCTATATATCGCGTTTCAATCGGATCAATAGTATCGGAGTTATAATAAAAAACTTAAGAAAAAAATATATTTTTTACGTAAAAATGGCAAAAATTTTCGTTTTAAAAAAATCATAAAAAATCGAAAACGGCAAAAAACTTCCAGATTCATTTTTTTATCGCATAGCGACATATAATAGCAACAAAATGAGATATCGACCATAAAAATCGATTGATTTTTTTCGAATTTATTCACATTTTAGTGAATTCGCTCATTTTCACAAAATTTTAGTTTTTTGCTTGATATACGCATTATAGCGGGTTTTCAAATGTGTGAAAAACATAAATTTTCCAATTTCAAGGGGTGCATGTCGGATTAATGTTAGATTTGATGAGAAACTTCCACCCACAAAATTTTAGTCGAATTCGACAACGTTAACACGTAGCGCATAGGCCCCAAATCTGAAAAAAGCGTTTAAATCGAAAATAATTGACAAATTTTCAGTTTTTGCAAAATTAACGCTATTTATTTCCCCTTTTGCAAAAAAGTGGATCCTGGTCCTTAGGGCAAACACAATGAGATTTAAAATAAGCTACATGTCTTTAAGTTTTCGAGTTATTACAATTTTCACTGGCCATTATATGTCCTTGAGAACTTGCCGAAGACAATTTACAAAAACATTTTACTTTTAAAATTTTTTATTTTTTTCTTTTTTAACAATAAAATATAAAATTTCCTAAAATTGACTGATATCTTCCTATTACACAACGCAACAAAATAAAAAAATTAGATGCTTTTGAAACCACTATACAATATCCAGGTACTGCCAAAGTGTTTTGGATGAATGAGAAATGTATGGCAAAACAAGTACGCGAAATACTGTTTTGGGCAAAACACGTATTTCTGTGGGACACGTGTTACTGTGGAAATACAGTATTGAATGTAGAAAATTGTTTGGAACAGATCTTTATGGCATTTTTATGATTGGGTCCAGTGTTTCCCTATAAGGCCATTGTTTTCTCTTCCAGTGTTCTGACTTAGCTCTGCTGTCCCATAAACATAAAAAACAAGGGTATTTGGTATAGCCACTTTGTTGACCTAATAGGAAATTTACCATCTTAATATCAACACAAATTACCCAGTTATGTTCATTATACTTTATCTTCTTCATGACCAATGCAATTACAGAGTATTCTTCTTTTACCTTGGTTGAATGTGCGATTGGCAAGGAGTGAAATTTATTTCCATTGTACAAAAGGACACACTTCAAGCTGCGTTTTGATGAGTCAATAAATAAACGCCATTCGCTTGAATCATATCTATGTAAGCCCATGGCAGTCATCAAACCAGGAATATCCGTGCAGCAGACAAAATCGTCCTCTTCTGCAAAATAGTGAAGTAAGCCTTTTTCTCGGGTACGGTAATACGAAACTTTAGTTTCCTCCGTTATGAGATTTGATTCCTTCATCCGGGATGCAAGTAATTCCGAAGATGCTTTTGACAATCCAAGTTCTCTTATTACATCATTTAGCTTGTCTTGATTCCATGGTCTCGGTGAGATATTTTTGTGTGGGATGAACTCGTCATTTTCAGATATAGGTAGTTCTGGATCTGAACTTCCTGATTGAGAACACATGCTTGAGGTTGAGTGTCCTTGTGAAGATGAAAGCACTTGACTACAGCTTGGTCCCTGATCTTGTGCATCCATAATTTCCTGTGAATGTAGAACTGCAAGTTGAAACCCATCAGCAGACCTCGTAGGGTAAGACCATCGCAAATGTTTTCCAAAGCCGGTTTTTGTAGTTAAACAAAAATAGCAATCAGATTCATGATTCGTTGTTTCTCTCCATAGCATAGGCTTCGAAATTCCCCAGTGTGGTCTGAAAAATTTTTATAACAGAAAATTAAAAATTTTATAAAATATTCCAAATGTATTAACCTATACTTACTTTTTGTTATATGAGCTTAGAGTTAAATTGAATCGACATGAAGTACATATAGTACTCGGCGTCCAATGTTCGTTAAAATTCTTCGGATTTATATTAAAGCAATCTTCATATGACTTTTGAAATGAAGCTGAGAAGCATTTCCGTTTTTTTTTCGTTAATATATTGGCCGCACACATAACAAAATGAGTCCGGATTGTTTTTACATAAAAATGTTCTAGTTTTCTTGCTCATGGCTGATTGAAAATTATGCTTCTGTTACCGCAAACACTTGTTGAATGAATAGAAATGGCTCAAGGAGCTCTTATAAATAATGATACTAAAATTTCGAACAACTCTTAATGTGGTCCTATTTTTTACCTATTCCCAAGAATCGTAAAAAACATTAAGGAATGCTATGCAAAAAATCAATCTTTACAGGTAGCCAGCGGAAAAACCCAATTCGGCGTGCACGCAAATTTATGAACGTTTATTACTTTGCCGCCGCAATTGTCAAAATGAAGCAAGGGCGACAGGTAGCCAACAGAAAAGGAGCATTTCATCGTTTATCAGATTTCTACTGAAATCGTAAAAATTAAAAAACTTTTCCTTTATTGCTTACTTTTTTTAATTCTGAAAATCATAAAAATGCCATAAAGATCTGTTCCAAACAATTTTCTACATTCAATACTGTATTTCCACAGTAACACGTGTCCCACAGAAATACGTGTTTTGCCCAAAACAGTATTTCGCGTACTTGTTTTGCCATACATTTCTCATTCATCCAAAACACTTTGGCAGTACCTGGATATTGTATAGTGGTTTCAAAAGCATCTAATTTTTTTATTTTGTTGCGTTGTGTAATAGGAAGATATCAGTCAATTTTAGCGAAATTTTATATTTTATTGTTAAAAAAGAAAAAAATAAAAAATTTTAAAAGTAAAATGTTTTTGTAAATTGTCTTCGCCAAGTTCTCAAGGACATATAATGGCCAGTGAAAATTGTAATAACTCGAAAACTTAAAGACATGTAGCTTATTGTAAATCTCATTGTGTTTGCCCTAAGGACCAGGATCCACTTTTTTGCAAAAGGGGAAATAAATAGCGTTAATTTTGCAAAAACTGAAAATTTGTCAATTATTTTCGATTTAAACGCTTTTTTTCAGATTTGGGGCCTATGCGCTACGTGTTAACGTTGTCGAATTCGACTAAAATTTTGTGGGTGGAAGTTTCTCATCAAATCTAACATTAATCCGACATGCACCCCTTGAAATTGGAAAATTTATGTTTTTCACACATTTGAAAACCCGCTATAATGCGTATATCAAGCAAAAAACTAAAATTTTGTGAAAATGAGCGAATTCACTAAGATGTGAATAAATTCGAAAAAATCAATTGATTTTTATGGTCGATATCTCATTTTATTGCTATTATATGTCGCTATGCGATAAAAAAATGAATCTGGAAGTTTTTTGCCGTTTTCGATTTTTTATGATTTTTTTAAAACGAAAATTTTTGTCATTTTTACGTAAAAAATATATTTTTTTCTTAAGTTTTTTATTATAACTCCGATACTATTGATCCGATTGAAACGCGATATATAGACGAATTAAAGGCTATGCAAATCTTAATTTTTCTGAATTTATTTTAATAATATCGGACTAGTAGTTTTTGAGTTATCATTAATTATTTGAAGAAACGTCTCAAAAAAATTGCAATTTTAAAAAAAAAATTTTTAAAAAAAAATCTATCCATAGAATTTAAAAATTTTACCATTTTTGTACAAAGGTAGTCATGATACATCAAAATTATATAGTGGTTTTAAGAGCACATGAAATTTTTTTTATTTTGTTGTGCTGTGTTATTTTCTAAATTTCTTGAAAAACTTCAAAATATTTAAAATTCACAGCCCAAGTCACAATCTTGTGCAAATGGACTTGCATCGTAGCATTTGCAAAATGGTATTGGATAATTTTACAACACACTAACAAAATATAAAGAAATGCATATGCTACAATTTTGGAAATAAGCAACTCCTAAAACCATAGTTTGTATTTGCTAGGCATTTGCAAACTGACAGCTGACAATATAAATTAAATAAAAAAATTGAAATTTAAAATCAACAAAAAATTTGGAAATCAAAGAAAGTAAAAAAGGAGTTAATTATTTAAAAACGGGCTTGGATGGACATAATAAAATTTAATTTGATATCAATTACGACGAATTTTATTTTAAATATATCCCTGATCTTAAGTATTACTTGTTATCAAATTTCCAAAGAACAAACAACTCTTGCTGTTAGCTGTAATCAAGTACTAGACTTCAGTCAAATTTTGAGCAGTAATTTTCGAATCAAGACTGCAGTGATTAATTGTTATTTGATACTAGTCGACTGTCCATTTTTGGGAATAATGAACCTTTTACAAGTACAGTTTGATAACTCCGTGACTTTTTGTGTTTTCAACTTCCGATGCAACTCTGTTCCCTCCCGTTAACAGTTTCTTATTCTGACGAATTTTGGACAATGTACGCTTGGCTTGTAATTGAATGAATGTTATATAAATTAGCCGTTGGATCCTATCCGAGGGTGGTCTTACCACTGAGTGAAATAAAAGCGTAGACTAGCGTCTCCATTGTATAGTACAGCACTCTCCACGATAACGTGCCGTGTGTAAAAGAAGGCATCGATACGGCACTAGATGTACCGCACAGTCACAATGAGTAGCAATTTATAGAACATGGCGAACCATTGACCCATGTTCTGACCTCTTCATTAGGGGTTGGAGACCATCTAAATCCTTTCTGTTGAGAGTGCAACAGCACACTTTGATCCACAATACACCATCTCTGCATACATCAGTGTACCAAGTATAACGATAGTATAAAATACTATCGTTAAAAACAGCTTCTTAACAGTTTTATCTATTAAAGAATTTATTAATTGTAAAAACGAAATTTTTATTATAGCTAAAACTCCAATAGGAAATTTTTTGTTTTGCAATAAGTGCTGCAAACTGAAATAAAAAAACCGTTCACAATTCATGGGAAATTTTTACAATTGCATAAATTTGCAATCTCAAATGCAAAAGATTGTGAACTGGGCTCATGTGTTTTTATTCATCGTGTTTGATTGATTTTTATTTGTACACAAAATTAAAAGAAAACTATAAAAAATTTGTTGGTGAATTTTATATATCTGTAATTGTTATTTACGATATAAAGTTAATATTTTATATCAATGAAATCTACATAACGACAAATTAGCAAAACTGAAATCGTTGTGATAATAATAAACAAAAAAAATTTATTAGAGAAAATATCTCCGCACTGCTTGCTAGAAGGCATGATTGATTGACGTTGAAAAGATTCAAGATAGAAGGATATCCTTTTGTTGGTGCTGGCCATGCCAAGAAAGTTATACTTAAAAAAGTTGGTGTTGAAGTCAAGCAACATAATTCTGCTATCAGTAATTGATGAAGAATGGTAAAAACCACGGCACCTCGTGACTGTTCACCTATACCGAAGAAAACTTCAGCGCTTGATGAACTCGTTTTTAAGTCAAGCACTTTGTACTTAATTTAGCCGTACTTACCGTAACACCGCTTCAGATTGATTTGAGTAAGGATTACTCAATTTATTTTTTGGGTATAGATAGTATGCGCCGACATCAAAGTTATAGGTATATGTTTTTCTCAGATTACAGGGTAGATTTATTAAATACTGTTGAGTCACAGAAAAGCTCATTACTAAACCATAAGAGTATGGCCTTTCCTGACCTTGTCAGAGATTTTTTACAGCAAATCGAATGTAAAACATATACCATTGATAGATCCTAAAAATGTAATTTTACCACCACTACACACAAAACTTGTCCTAATGAATTTTTTTTTCAAAGCTATGAATAAAGAGGGGATTGCTTTTTATATTTAAGGCAGAAAGGAGGAAATGTTTGTGGGATCACAAATATGAACATTGATGACAGGCCCAAATTTTAATAAAAACCTTTTAATAAAAAGCTCTTACTTACAAGGTACTTGATACCTGGTTACCACCGAAAGCAGTTGAAAAAGGGTTTTTAGGGAATAACAGAGCCGAAAATTCAGAACAGCTAGTTTTCGAAAAGTTACAAGTTTACGAGGAGTTGAAAATTCACTTTCTTCATTGTCATTTTTCCTTCTTTTTATCTCATCTCAATGCGGTCAGTGCTGATCAACACGAGAAATTCCACCACAATATTTAGAAGCTTGAAAAACGGTTTCAAGGCCGTAGGGACACAACTAAGCTAGGTGATTACTTGTTTGTGTTAAAATTTTGTAAAATGTTTTCTTCTTTGGGTTTTGTTACATAAGTAATAAAATTAAACTTAATCAATGGAAAATAATTTTGTGGATGTTATAAGATAATATAAAATAAGTTTTGGCCTTTTAACTTTCACTATAATTAGGCACATTCTTACGGAAGAAAAAAGAGACGATAACAAAACATGACATTTCACAGCGGATAAAAAAATTACAAAAGCTTTGACGAATGAGTACGAGCTCTCTATTGCTCCTCAAAAGATCAATCTTTTCTTTTACTATTTAAATGCAGTTTATAAAAATAAAATTAAAAAAAAATAATAATAAAAGATCCTTTTCTCAATATTAAACATTAAGAATAATCTAAAAATTTATTTATTTATTCAGTTATTAATTGTAAGAATACAATTACATATTATATACTAACTTAAAATATCGAGCGTAGTAACGAAGACATTCTCTCGATGTAATGAAACACCCAGGGTCTCAGGCGGGAATGGAAACCACAACCCCCAGACTAATACCCTAGCACACTACCTACAAGCGTGTCGAGACACCCAATATAAACAGAAAACGTAATATGATCTATAAAAGTAATATTTTTCAAAAAAAAATTTCAAGAATAGTTTAAGGATGGATACGAAAATGTATCTAATGACCCAACTCGAGACAAGGCGAGCTCAGGTGAAGGAAAGAGATCTAGTAAAAAAACGTAAAGTGGCAGTAAAGAATTATTCACTACCAGTATTTTTCGTAGCCTTACTATAACCTCGTTTTCAAAATGTATACCATCTTGGAACTATCAAAAATACTTAATCTATTTCACTAATTATATTCGGCTGAACTACATAGTTTCCCTGAAATACTTTTTAAAATAAATTCATTCTTAATCCGTATTTCCCTTTTAGGATACAAAATAATTATTAGTATTAAAATTGATATTTACTTTTTTGTAGTTTTGTAAATTGATTCTTTATTTATAAAAAACTAATTATCGAAAAACATTTTTATATCATTAAGGCTTTTCTTTTTGTGTTTTTAAAATTTCCAGTTATCTACATCCCAAATCAATGGAAAAGTTTTATCAACTCTTACATTTAACCCACAACCGGAAGATGATGGCACCGTACTCAAGTGTGAAGGTTCAAATCCACGCCTTCAAAATTCAGCTTTAGAAGACTCTTTAGTGCTTAATGTTATGTGTAAGTAAAATGTTGCATAAATGTGAGTAAAATAAACAAAAAAAATTTAATATTATGAGAAAAGTTTAACGAAACTTTGAAACTTTTGTCATAAGTCTTTTACTATGCGTACCCTTGTATGTATTTATATAGTCGTGAGTTTATCATTACCCTTTTAATGCAACATATAAACAATTTTTAACAAACAAATTATTTGCTGTTTGTTTACAAATGATTATAAAGTTGTCAACACTAGATACATAAGCGTAAATTTATTGCCGAAAAGATTTTAAATACAAATTCTCACACAAATATACACGTCATACTATGATCATAAATAAATAAAAGCGCCTAGAGATAACTTTCTCACAGAAAGCCTGTTGCAACATTTGCCAGATAAGAAAAAAAACTGTAGCTGTATTTGTGAAATATTTAAATAGCATTTTTTTTAAAGTTTGTTCGTTAGCTTATAAATAATAATAAACGTAACTAATAAACTTTATTTAAAGAAAGCAGAAAGTTAGAGACTACATAGCGTACCACACAAAAATTATTTATTTCCAAAAATACATCCATTAGTAACTCCAGAGAACTTTTTTACTTCAAACCTTTTAATTTTACTTTCCAATTACGTTTCTCTTGGATGAGAAGAGTTTTTTTTCATATTATTTATTTATTGTATCTTCAAATCATATGCAGTAATAATGAGTGCTCAAATCTTAGGACTAAAACTAAAAGCCAAAGTAAAAATATAAAAATAATATTCAATTCAATTCAATTTATTCTGTTATATAATATTTTACATTTTTTTTAATTTTGTAATTATTAACAAAGAGTTCATGATTAGTATCCTTTTCTGCTTAATTATATACATGTCCTTATAAACAACAACATTTATTTGAAGGCAAAAAGTTTAACAAAAACCTATTTGAATAAATTTAATAATATAATAAAACACTAACCTAAAATCTAAAACCTAACTAAATACTATGAGCTAGCTCAATGATATGATCAGAATCAGAGTTAAAGCACCTGATGTTAAAATTATCATTAAGTCTGGCAAGCTTATCTTTAGTTTTTTCTATACCTGCACGGAAAAATATAAATTAGTTCAAGTAAGTTGTTTTGAGCTATTTGCAACTGTTCCAAGTGGTAGTATGCACTAGTTGACCAAACAGGCGCTTCATAATAGATAACTACGTGAAAAATATTCTTTAATATTAATTTTCTATTATCGATACTTAGCGAAGATTTCCTATTTATAAAGGGATACAGTATTCTGGTTAGTAAATTTAATTATGATATGTGGTCCTTGAACTTCATCTTTGTGTATAAAATAACTCCAAGGTACTTAAATTTTTGTTCCCATTGGATAGAGTAGTTATTAAATAATAAGTTTGGGATAAAAAAAATTCTTTACGTTTTCTCGTAAAGTAAATTGCCTGAGTCTTGTCAGAGTTTAACTCTATTTTCCATTTTCTGAAATAACAATGCAGCTCATTTAAGGCCCTTTGAAGATTGTTGATTACATCTGTTGCTAATAATTCGAAACTTAGAAACGCTGTGCCGTCAGCGAAAATCGACAAAGTGGGGAAATCGGATGTATACAGATTGTAGAGAATAGGAGACAAGTAAGAGCCCTGTGGGCAACCAGCCACTACACTCTAGAGGTGAGACGAAAACGAACCAGTATGGACTCTAAATAAACGTAGTGAAATCCAACTTTAAATTATTTTTATGAGATACATAGGAAACCCATACAATATAAATTTATAAATAAGTCCTTCATGCCACACAGTATCAAATGCAGCCTTGACATCCAATAAAATCATGGCAGTTGATTTCTGTGAATGGGCAGTATTGTGAGCTCTGCGAAAACCAAATTGCTTCGGGGGATTTATGTTTCTTACTTCAATAATATTGACCAATTTATGTAGCTTTAATTATCTTCTCCAAGATTTTGCCAATCGATCACAGTAAGCTAATGGGTCTGTACGACGAGTGATTATCAGACGGCTTTATCAAGGTTTGCGGAAATAGAATGGTTCAAAGCAAATCCTTGAGCCAAAATTTCACTTTTCTCTTGATTTTTTACATACATAGTTATAGCCATTATGTTTTAAAATAGAAATACTGCTGGACTTCTTTCTCAGTATTTTGGTTTAATTCCAAAAAGGAGGAGAGTCCTTATCTAGTGTAGATAATAGTCTATACCACAACCTATTTATGTATTTATTAATTTCCTCTCTAATCCTTTGATTTTATATTCTAACTTCATAGAGATCATTTACTATTCTATAACGTTACCAGTCTCGTCTAATGCAGTTCCTACTTCGAATCATACACTTAATTCAAAATAATATAAAAATAAAATTAAAATATATATACTGAAGTCCAGCCAGTGCTAGACAAAAACTGTATGATGACTCGGTTGTTGTTAGCTCTTTGTCGATGTTCGAGTTTTTAATATACCAGGGTGCGACTGTAATTATTCGTAAAGTCTTATTTTGAGACTGTACCCCGTAAATGAAAACCATAGCAACATATTGGTTAAAGGATCGAATGAATGAGTAGAAGGTTGCAGTCTAAGCTTAGTTTTAAGTTAAGTTTCTACCAATAAGCCAACTTATTATTTTTTTTAGAAGTACCACTCAGGCAGAAATGCCTACATTAACTGTGGTACTTCCTTTGGAAAGGGATAGTAGTAGATAAGACAGATGGTTAGTGATAGTAAAGCTTCGATTCTGGCAACACTGCAATTGCACGTTATGATTATTTTTTGAACAGTATTGCAGCGTCTCTGGTGTTATTTAGGCGAATTAGTTCGAAGCTATCATAGCCAATTTAAATTTATTTTACTTCGCCGGCGGTTTAGTGCTATGTGGTAATACCCGGCGAAGGAGGGCGCTGTGATATGCATTATTATAAAGAAAAATTAATACATGTTAGAAAAATTGATGTTGCCATGGGCTGAGATTTGAACTCGTGACCATTGCTTAGTAGTCAACGTCTAACCACTTAAGCTACAGCACCCTCATATATTATAGAGAATTGTGATATTGTTCTATTTTTAAGCACATACAATTGTATGAAAAAGAAAAGGTCAAAAGAGAAAAAAAAAATACACAGAGGTAATTCTGAAAGCGAAATAGTAATTTGTGTTGCTTTGGAAACACTTACGTTCCTTTTTATTATTGTTTTCCAAAAGTACCAGGAGTTCATTTCTGATGTTTAAGACAGCTTTGATCGAATTTATACCAATTATTTTTCTAAAAATTTAAAAAAATTAAGACTGTTAATAATTGAATGTTTCTGTGGCAACATAAATTTAAAATTAAAAAGAAAAAAGAAAAAAAAAACTTTCAGCATAACTGTTAAGATACTAAGCAGATTGAATAAGGTTTAAATATGACGTAAAGGCAATTTAGTTGTGATTTTGCGTATTTTTTTATAATTTAAATAGCACAACCAGTTTTGAGTTCAACTAATAAATATACACTGCGTGTCATCAGCTTAGCAATACCGATACGAGCTTATTACGTTTACCTCTTGTTGAATATTTTTACTATAATATTTACCACCTTTTATTTGTTGTTGCTTCACCCAACTTTCGGTTAGCAATGAAAGCTACTTTTGTTTATTTGTTTTCTTCCAACATTCGTTTGTTTTTCAGCTAATACTAATCGAGTATCAAACTAGAAAATGTGCATGCCGCACAGTGAGACAGCCCTATAGTAACCGCGGCAAAAAATGGTTTTTGGCATGTCGTCCAATTTGGATGAAATTTTCACAGTATATTAACAGATATATGAGTAACAATTTCCTGAAATTTCAGCCCCATAACTTCATTACTTTTTGGTCCAGAACAAGTCAAAGTTGAGGTATGCCAACGCGCTTGAAATATGTTAGTTTATTATGTAATATTCAAAAGCTTATTAATAAAAAAATACATAATTAATATAACTTTACAGTATTTTTTTAAATTAATTTAGTTGGTGTAGAATGAGTAGATGAAAAAATTAATTAAAAAAAAACACAAAAAAAATTTCTTAACAACAGAATTGTGGTGCAAAAATTGAACATTTTGCATTTTCAATGGACTAGGAAATATAGAGCAGCCCCTCGCCCTAGGTGAAGACTTATATCAAATGAAAGATTGAAGTCTGAGCTTTCATTTGAAGTAAAGGACATATAGCAAAAGTTTGCAAAAGTACTTTAACCATACAAAAAACTACAAAAAATACGCAACGCGCACATTCTTTCGCTGTAGGTATGTTAGCATTCAATAGCATGTTTACAAATTTTTACTTTTTTGTTAATTATTATTTTATTTACATTATTCATTTGATTGAAAATTTTTTTGAAGGCCATTGTCTTTGAGTTAGATAGTTGCATAATTTTTAATTTAAATTTATAGTGCAAGCTTTTGTTGTTATCTAAGTTGTGTTATTCACCACAACAAAATGGTGTTTGAGGCTATATTTCCAATAGGTTTGTTTGCAATATTTTATTTTTAAAAGTATTTTTTTAAATTTTATTTAATATTAACTTTTTTTTTTGCAACAGGAATGTTATCCGAAGCAGCACAAGAAGCAATGAATAAGGAGTGTGGAAACTTAGGCTATTCCATTTTCGTAAAAATTCACGTATTTCTACGAATGAAAACGTAATGCACTATTTGCAAATATCATCAGATCCTTATATTAATTCATTTAAAATGAGAATGAAATTGAAAAAATTAGAATATCATAATGATGTAAAAAATTATTAATGGAATAAAAAAAATTTTTTTCTTTTTTATTGCATTTCAATGGGAGGTGGGCGTAATAGTGGGCGTGTTATTGTTAGTTTAGCATGAAACATTTTAAATGATATAAATTACAGTACTATCAAATTGGAAGGTTGTACCTAAAATATTTTAGAAAATATGGCACTTTTTATGTTGAGGTTGTATGGGTGGTGGGGGTAAAAGTGGGCCAAAGTTCAAAATTTTTTTCCGATAATGTTTGTAACAATATAACATTCAATTATGCCAAAATTAAAAGTTATACCTAAAGTATTACGGACAATACGGCATTTTACGAATTTCGATTGTATGGGAGGTGGGCGTAAAAGTGGGTGCATTTTCTTATATTTTTTTTTAACTGGAATTGTCTCAAAAATAACCTGTGCAAAATTTCAGAGCTCTACAGTGGTATTTGTATTTAATGCCGGCGTTTTCTCACTGTGTGCCGCCCTGCTGGTGTCTAAAAATTTAATTTTCCCAATTTTTCTTTAATATTACCACCTAATTTGTAATTTAAATAATTCTTTCTTAGAGAGAATAAAACGTAAGCTTAATCAAGCTTAATCTTGACTACAAATTTCATATGTATGTAAATTATGTATATTAATAAAATCATTTTAATTTATGAAAAACTTACATAATTTTTCTTATAAACATTATGTAAAATCAATTTCTTGTGACGAAGTAAGGGCATTGTGACATTTTCAGTGTTGCTATGTGCGCATTTTGTATGTAGGGACGTTTTATTAAAAAAAATATAACATTACACTGTGATGTGCAAAAGTATAGCAGCAAAGAAGCGACATATTTTAACGTATCATTGCTTGGTACTTTTGTGTATTTTCTTCACTGCTGTATAATTTTTGCATTCCAAAACATTCAATTAGCACAATTATTCTAAATGTGGTAAAAGCTTTTAGATACATACATATATACAGGATGTACTTAAATTTGTCCATCATTGTACATGACAACAAATGCAGACAAATGGAAAGCTGTGTCAAAGAGCATTAACAAATCCAATAAAATCCAAATGGTAATGGTGCCATTGATGAAAAGGTTGCGGTATTGGCAGAATTAATCATAAGTATAAACGTGCTTCCAGCATTTTATTAATAGGAATTGCGGATAGATACCAAACACAAATTCATTTATTTAGATATCGGTCGTAATGGACATTTTGTTAATGGAGGTTTATTTAATTATTAAAGCTTTGCAAAGGCAATGGACAACAATCAAACCTGTTCCATTTTTAGTTGTTGTAATAAATATAGAATTAACAAGAACTTAAACAATTTGCTAACACTACTCACTTTATACCAAAGAAGGAAAGGGTATGATCATAATAGCATGTTGTTTTCCTTACAGTATTATTTTGCAAGATTTTGATAAAAACTCGACGACTGCTGGGATTTTTTTTTAGAAATGAAATAATGAATGATACAAATAAAATCTATACATGTAATAAAATAGTAACTCATTTCCTCTCTGTATTTTTTTTTTTTGTGTTCGCATCACGTAAAAACAACCAGATGGATCTTAACAAAAATTTTTGAGGAGGTACCTCAGTATTCTTATTCCAATATAGGATACTTTTTTCTGCAAAAATATCTTATTTCCAAGAGAAAGTGGAGAAATGGCTGTGAAAGTACACCGATTTTTTTACTGATTTAAAGGTACTACATACTTTAAGACATCTTTGATTTTTGAAAGCGGTATATTTTAAATACGGTTGCGCAACATATTGCGATGTTTTCAAACAATGACAAAATGATTTGAAAGCGAGATAATTTAAACACGGTTGCGCAATATATGGTGCTGTTAAAAAAAAAAAATAAGAAAATATGAATTACTTACTGCCAAATAGCAATTGTATAAAATTTGTGTTTGATTTCTATTTTTGCTCTGTGGAATTATGTACATTGTTATTAAAATATTTTAAACACATTTTACAAAGCTTTACAATAATTTTTAGAATTTCAAATTATTATATAAATTTTAGAATTTTTCCTAGCGATGGGTACCTTTATATAAAGCAAATACGTAAGAGTCTTAACATTTATCAGGACGCACCTAACGTGTGTTGGAACAGCTAGTAATAACATGAATCTGCAATTTCTGCTTTAGTTTGAAAGAATTCTTGTTTTCATATTATATGACAAAGTCTTAATATATTTTTAATAGAGCAAGACATAATAGTTTTACCGAAAATTTTCCATCACTTAAACAAGTTCAAATAAAGCAATTATTTTGCTTAATTAGGTTTTAATTACATCGATATGACTACGCATTAGGTTAGCACGGTCTGTTAACAATCAGATAAAATATTTTTAAGGAATTTTTATTGAAAAAATTTTCCTTAAAAATAACTCCATAAAATCTTAGAAAATACATACTTCCCTTGCCGCCTCCTCCAAAGGCTGAGCTTAACATTTTTAACCTTGGCATAACATTTATTGTATTTTGACAGTAAGCAAAAGGAAAATAACGATACAATTATAAAATATACAAAGGAGCTTGTGAATTGAACATTTGTATATGCTGAAAAGCTGGCATACGCGTTTCAACAAATATAATAGATGTCTTCATACGTAATAAATTTGTTGAAAACCAAAAATACAATATGCTGAATTCGTCATAAAGCAATTGTATTTATTTTTTGTTAAATATGTGGAACTACTTTCACGAAAGTGTTGCGACGTAAGCACCAGTTTCTGGAAGCACTTGTTTCTCTTCGGTCTTTTTTTTCTAAACCATTGTTTAAAATTAGTATGGAAAGCGACATTAGGCGCTTTCAAAATAACAATGTACTGTATTCCTTATTTCTAAAAAATATTGTTCAAAGTAAAAAAAATAGTTGATTTTTATTTAATTTTAAAATATGAAAGAAAAACTTAACCTTAATTAAAATGAATAATTTTTTAGAACATATAAACATATGTTTAATACCTTTTGCCACCTTTCGTGCGGGATATCGATTCTACGCTCATAAAAACTTCTGATCTTTGCTGGCAAAAAGTGGTCCATCAATAAGCTATCAATTAGTTTTTTCTTTGTTTTGATTTAGCTTTTTGTTTTGTGTGGCAACAAAAATAAAACAAAAGACAATGAAATAAAATAAATTAATTAGACAAAGTTACACAACAAAATGGAGAACAAAGTTATTGAAGCTTTTTCAGCGTTTCCTTGCCTTATTTAATATCCATCAAGACGGTACTAATAATTCGACGCAAACTATAATTCCACTCAATTGCAGCTGCCGGAACGAAATTTCGCAAACCAATGGCATTGTCGTTCGGTCAATAGATCTTCTCTCTACATATCAGATATTTTTTACCTTTTTGATGGTAAAAAAGTAAAATATGGCGAACAGTCTGCTTTCTACTTCCAATATTTCTCAAATGATCGCAAGTATTTATTATTCATCACTGTTTTCATTAAGTGAAAAAAACGATATGCCTGTTTTTATATTACTTGCGTCACTTGTAAAGCATTTCGAGTTGTGATGCTATTGATGAAATAGTGCGGTATTGTGGTAGATCCTTTGTTTCGATTTGCTGATTTGTTGATTATATTGAGTTGTTTATAAATGTATGTGCTAGGAATATCTCTTGTGAAATCGAATTCTACTGCTATATCATCAACGAAAAAACTCCTTTCAACAAAAACAACTCGTTACGTTCTCTAACAACAAACAATCTATTTTGCCTTTTGGTTTTTAAATTTTAATTTTTAAAACTTATTCTAAAATATTTTATGTCGTACAGATACAAATGTTATTCACTTAAATGAATCCAAACCTGTATGTATGTAGTCCTGCAAGAAATGAAAAAATTTAATATTTCTGTTGTGGATATCCCTTTTGTTTATTTCCCATTTTTGTAACTAGTTTTAGAAAATTGTTTTTATTTTTAATGAAGTTTGCTATTTTGATTATTGTTTCATTTTTAAATGCAATATTTTTACATTCATTTTTTATGTTTGATGTTGAAATAACAACACAAAACTTTTGTTTAATTTGCATTTTATTGTTTTTATTTTTTGTTTATATTCCCAATGGCTAAATACAAGTTATAAGCCTTATTTTTTATTTTTTTTATTATTTTTTTATGTGGATAATGAAAACAAACATAAAATGCACTAGCTGCTACATCACAGTGTTTAAAGCATAAACGTTATTGGTTTGCTTCTAAGGCTGGAATATAACGGTTTTGATATTTTTAAACTTTGAGTTAACATTTTTTATAAGCCATGAATAAAATCTTGAAGAAATTTCTAAAATCATAACGGCTTCTTTCTGCTTTTTTCGTTATTATTGCGGAATTCGATCATGTAAGTTCTCTGTTTTTGGCAACAGGTTTTTGTTCAAATATCGGAGTATGGTATTTTTCTTTTTCTTACGAAAATGGTTAAAGTAAACAGGAATATACTTCCAATATATAGGTAAAAACAAATCGACCAATATAACATGCAATAATAATTGTAGAGACTCTTTAAAAAAATCGGAATTTTGGAAAATATTTTGTAAAAAACCTTTGTTTTAAATTTTTTTAAAGTTCAGTTTGACAATTTCACAAAATTTAAATTGCAAAAAAATGCAAGTAGAATCATTCCATCGTATCATTTTTTTAATATTGTTTAATTTTTATCTTCTGGTATACTTTTCAAACCCAAATATGTATGTATTATGACATGGGGTCCAAAATAATTCTCAAAATCGATTGAAATTCATCACACCCTTTGAAAACGAGCGTTTTAAAATCAATCATTTTCCATCACATACCTGAATATTTTGTTTTTTTATTGAAAAGGTTTATTTAAAAATGGAAAAATGGAAAATAAAGGATGGTTAAATGTTTAAGGCCGGATGTTGATTTTGAATAAAACACAAATTATTTAGAAAATTATTGTCATTTCTTTTTATTTTGATAATATTGGTATTGTTTAATTATGTATGGAACAAAATATCGGCCAAATGGCGATCTCGGCGGCACACCTCATGCATAATTGAGGTTCTATACCATTAATGTGCCTAATTATCTCATCCTTTAGCTCTTGAATTGTTGTTGAATTGTTGTTATCTTATCCGTTAGCTCTTGAATAGTTGTTGGCTTATCGACATACACCTTTTCCTTCAAATAACCCCAAAGAAAGAAGTCCAACGGTGTTAAATCACATGATCTTAGCGGCCAATTGACATCGCCACCACGTGAGATAACACGGCCATTGAATTTTTCGCGCAAAAGAGCCATTGTTTCGTTAGCTGTGTGGCAAGTGGCAATGTTAAAACCACATATCGTTCACATCTATATCTTTCAATTCGGGCAATAAAAAGTTCGTGATCATCTCACGATAGCGAACACCATTCACAGTAACTGCCTATCCGGCTTCATTTTGGAAAAAAGACGGCACCAACCCATAAACCGCACCAATGAGTCACTCCTTTTAGGTGCATTGGTCTTCGACAATCACTTTTGGATTATCGTTGGCCCAAATGCGGCAATTCTGCTAATTGACGAATTCACTGAGGTGAAAATATGCCCTATCACTGAAGATGATTTTCTTCTAAAATGCTGCCAGTGGATGTTTCGTAAAACTAATGTACTGTAACTGCAGGATTTTCTTCGAAAAACCATAATATTAAGGCAATGTAGGAGAGGTAATTTTCTTAGTCAGTATTTTTAATAAAATTAGTTTTCAACGCTTAAAAAGAATAAAAATTTGTTTAAACATAAATTTATATGTCTCTGATCGTATAGCATCTGAGGTGCTCAAACAAATCACTTTTTTGTAATACTGTTTCTCACGTTATTTTACTTATCACAAGTTTTTATCAAAAATAGCGTTCTTGGCATTTTAAATAATTTGTTTTTGTCAATTTGTTTTCCAAACAAATAAAACTGCATTTACTTTGTAAACAAAAACTGTTTTAAATGCAAAAGCTAAAATCAAAATATAGAAATACTTTTGAAAGGAAATTATATCAACCATCAAATAGACGCTAAATTCTAACTGTCTCTACAACTCTTTGTTGATGACAAAAATTTATATTGTCATCATATATATGATTTAAATTGTATTTCAATGAACGAAACAAATAGTTTGGGAGATGTTGAATCCTTTTAACCATCTATTAGAAGTAGTATAGTAATATTTATTCATATAAATATGCATATAACTAATATATTTTTTTGTTATTGGTTTACTTTTATCAGAGTCTATTTGCACACAAAAACAATTTGTTATTTGTTGACATTTTTTTCGACAACGTTTTTCTATCTTTTAAAAATAGCAACAGAAAAAAGCTCTTAGATAAACACAAAACTAAAAATATGCAACCAAAAATATTTAATTGCATTGTGTTGACAGTTTCTTTTTATTCTTGCCGCTGCTAAATAGGGCATGGGCTTGTAGTTACTGCGTGAAACTATTTTTATTTGTGCTAAAAAATATATACATGAATTTGTAACGTTCTTTATAATAAAAAATATTTAAACTTAAAGAAAAACTATTTAAATATTATATCGAATATTTGAAATTTTTATTAGTCGAACTATTATTACAGATGAAATTTGAAGTCAACTTTAAGTTCGTTTTATTCTCGCTAAGGAAGAATAATTTAAAATACAAATTAGTTGATAATATTAAAGAAAAATTGGAAAAATTTAATTTTGATACACCAGCAGCGATATTATTAAATTAAATGTTAAATTACTAAAATATTAAATATATAAACTCTTAATGTGACGCAAGCTGGCGAAAGGGGCCTTATCTTGCCGGCAACAAATGATATCTTGAGATCAACTACAAAATAGATTTTATTTCATATTTAACATATTTATTTAGCCAGTTTTAGCAACTGAAAGTATGCATAAATTAGTTATCCACTTTTAAGCCCGACTATCTAAAAACTTTTAAAATAAAATTTCAAAACGTTATAGCTCCGTCAAGTTTTTAGATTTTTGTCTGTATTTTGCGGTCTTCCCAGAATCTTTCACTTTATCAACAATTATCCAAAACTAAATTTTGACCTCTGGCAAGGGACCTTCCCTTTCGTCAGCCCGGGTCACAAAATTTTTCGTAAAAGTGCCCAAAAAATTAGTGCCGTAAAAATTCCACATCATCAAAAATTTGTCTAATGGGAAAATATAATATTCAAATAAATTATTTTATACCAAGCAACCGCTTTTGTGACTCCAAACTATAGTTAAAATTCTTTGTATCGCATTTTACCAAATTAGTCCTCTAATATAGCTTACATTTGATCGTACTAAGAGACTTAAAAGAATATAGGTTTAATTAAAAGATTATATTTAAAAAAATATTTTTGATTTAAATCTAAAAAATTTTGTTGATGTATTTTTTTTTTTTGCTTATAAAACTGTTAGTTGCTTAAACAGGGTCAATAATTTAAATAAGTTTTTCATAACGTGTTTTATTCTAAAAAAATATTTAATTAATCATTTATTTTAATTATAAAATTAGGTTAAACTTTGGTTAGTTGTTTCGAATAAAATTAGATACTCTAATAATTAATAACGGTTAAAGGATCTTGAAAATTAAAATTTTAATTTTAATGCCATCTTATAAAGCTTACAGAAACAGTTGTTCAGTATATTGGGCTTTGAGGAATAAAGACTGTCTGTCCGCCGAAACTTTTATAAAAATCACTCAGACACCTAGTTCACTCAGAAAATAAGGCAATAGTTAATTTTTAATTTTAGTACTAAAATCGTGTCAAGACTTTATATGATATTTTTTTTAAAACATGTCAGCTGATAATTATTTTTTATTTATTATTTATTATTTTAATATTTTATCCTGAAAAAAAAAAAATGAATTGCCTTGTCATTCCTTACCTTAGCTCAATAACTTTCTAAAAAAAAGTTAAATTCTTTCTTTCTATCAAAACTTAAAAAATAAATTGCATTCAGTGCCAATGAGATGGTAGTGTTTCTTCTGCTCTTACTGAGTTTGGAAGGATGAAGCAAAGTCATCACTCTACACACAAAATGAACATTTGTTTTGAATTAAATCAAAGTTAAACTTACTTCTCTTAATTACGAAATTCCTTGTTTTAGTTTTTTTTTAAATATGCAAGGATAATTAATTACTAGTATTTTTTTTTAGCGTAAACTCAGTTTGAATCGTATGTGATATTTCCATAAATAAATAAATTAAAAATGCATAATGTATTGGTTACTAAATCTGCTCTCTGACAATATTTCGTTCGATTTTGCTTTGAAAGTAATCCGCACCATATTTTAAGACTCTTACTTTTATAGTGCTTCACATATACGTATTTACTTTATGTAAATGTACCCATCCCTGAATAAAATTCTAAAATTTATTTAAAATTTTAAAAATTTTGGAAAGCTCTGCAAAAGGTGTTTAAAATGTTTTAATAACAATGTAATTCCACAAAGTAAAAATACAAATCAAATACAAATTTTATTTAATTGGCTATAATTGGTAATTCATATTTAGTCATTATTTTAAAATAGCGCCATCTGGTGCCCGACCGTGCTTTAAGGCCTACCTACTTTTTTTGCTTTTTCTCCACTTTCTGTTGGAAATAAAATATGTTTGCGGAAGAGCAGTATCCTATATTTCAATCAAAGTACTAAGGTACCTCCTCACAAAATTTGCTTTAAATCCATCCAGTACGTTTTACGTGATGCGAATACAGACCAAAATATAGGATTTGTTATTAGAATTTAAAAAGTTTTGATTTGAAAAAAAAAATTTTGAGTTAAAAAATGTTTACTCTACAATTAAGAACTCTACGTATGAGTAATTTTAAAAATAAACATTTGTCATACTTTTCTTAGTGGATCAGGATTTGATCTTTTTTTGAGTACTCCATAAACAAAAGTAGTTATTCGGTACTTTTTGGGCAGTATCTTTAGAATTAATTGAGTAGAATATAAGGCGACTACGACGATATATTTCCGTTGCTATTATGTAAACGGAAGTATTGAGTACTATTGGGTACCGAGTTGAAAAGTGTTGAGTGGTATGGAGTAATTGAAAGTAGTAGAATTCGCCAGCACTTATTTACACTTGTTTTAAAATTTTTCAAACTAGTGCTTTGAAACATTTACCTTCATAATTTCATCGACTATATATTTATAACAAAAAGTAACAAACAGGGATACTTTTTATCCTTTAAAGATAGTTTGGAAGTTTAACTATATTCTGGGGTTCTGCTTTATCTCTTTATTTGCCCTGTGGTACTTTTGTTGATATTTTGTTGTCTGTATGAGTGGATACAAATATTTATGTATAACGTCGGTTCAGCTTAGGTCATAGTTCTGATAGCATTTTAGCAGATTAAGAAGGTATAGAAAAACATTTGTTCCTCAATAACGTAAAAATATTGATTTTTGTCATATTAAGATTTTTTTAATAAATTTAACACTTAGGCAATTATTGCGTGCCAAAATATGATGATTGACGCGGCTAGGTACGAACCCGAGTGATAAAACCAACATGAACGCTAAGTAGACGACATGCTAACTACCTAAGCTACATGACCCTGCATTAAAGGAGCAATTTGTACATAGCAGACTTGGGGGATATCAATTATATTTTGTAATTAATTACACATGCAATTACTAATTACATGTGTTTGTAATTGAAAATTTTCAATTACTAATTACAAGTAATTGTAATTGAAATAGAGACTAAAATCAATTACAATTACTTGTAATTTGTAATTGAAAAATTTCAATTACAATTACATGTAATTAGTAATTGGAAAATTAAATTACTAATTAAATGTAATTGCAATAATTTATACATATAAAGTATAAAAAATAATAACAATCCTATTTGAATAAATAAATTTGGCTCCTTAGTGTTAAAATAATACTAGCGAAAAAATATAACCTTTCAACTGGTGCTAAAGATGTTAAGGGAGTATTAGACTGTAAAAAAGTCTTTAGTATTGTAGGATAGTTTTTGAGGTAATTTAGAAACAAATTTACACCACGCAAGTAAATCTGAAGTGCAAATTTCAAGCCATTTTCTTTTTCACAATGTCAATATCTACGGAATATTAAATGAAAAAATGTATATTTGACCGCAAAGTTTTCAAAAATTTTTAAGCGATAATTACCTTTATGAAGGTGTTCACCGTAAATGAACATGGATGCAGTTTTCGTATTGCTCGTTTGAATAATACTGTTGATCATGCAACGCAAGATAAACTTGCAAGTTTTAGGAATATAATTGAATTTCGTTCAATTGAAAGTAATGATTACTGCCTAATTACAATTACAATTACTTGTAATTTGTAATTTAACTTTTTCAATTACAATTACATGTAATTAGTAATTGAAAATTCCCAATTACTAATTACAAATAATTGTATTTGAATTTTTTCAATTACAAATTACAAGTAATTGTAATTGATTTTGTCCGTGATTTCAATTACAATTACTTGTAATTAGTAATTGGAAATTTTCAATTATAAATTACCTGTAATTGTAATCGTAATTGAAATGTAATTGAATCCCACCATGTCTGGTACATAGCTACATATTAAATAATTCAATCTACAACAATTTAATAATTTCAACATTATATTAATATGTAGTAGGGCTGGCCAGAGCCATGTAGAACACATGTGATAATCGAAATATGTTTATGACGGAGTGTTTATGTCTGAAGTACGCTTTTGAAACAACTTTATTAAATGTTTTAACATGCGTCAAAAACGAAAATTAAATTCAAAATACCCCAAACCGCATAAACTCGAAGTCAAACAGTTTTCAGCACTTAAATTAGTGCATACATGTGCACATAAATATACTTACACGCAACACAGTTTGGTTGTATAAAAAAGTAAAATAAAAATAAAAAGCTACAAACGGCTTTTACTACTTCTGTTACAATTAACAATATACTAAAACAAACTTTTGTTTTATTAAAGTTCTTGACACCACTGCTTATTACTCAAACTTAAAGCACAAAGGAAACGAATGCACATAAAGGATGAAATTGTATTCGGCTATTACGAAACATAAACACCCTTTACCTAATTGTGACATAGAAGAAGTTTTATTACTTTATATGGAAAGTTATAGCAAAATCAAGTAAAGTAAGTTTTGTTTAGGCCAAAGAATTTTCTTTGAAGTTGGATTATTATATATATATATTTTATATATTTTAAGCTAATATATTTTTAGTCCTGGAAATCCTAACAAATCATTTCAATTGATCTTTTCACTGTTACGTTTTCAAAAAGTTATAAAATTAATTAGCTCAACTTGAAGTTACCCTGTCTTGGATTATTTCAAACGCTTTCCAAATATTTAAAAAACCTACTGAAAGACACAGAAAAACGTTGTTTGCGAGTAAGCTTACAACTTTAAATATTACAAGCATTAAGTGAATGTATTTCAATGAGCCAGTCTTTTAACGAACCTTAAACAGGTTCACAGGTTATATTGTCTAGGTCTTCCAAATTATATAAACGACGCCGGTTACTAGTAAAAAAATATAGCAGAGAAGTTTCGCGAAGAAATTTGTTAAAAACAAAACGAGAATTAGAAAAAAGCTAGTCTTACTGCACTCTTTAATTAATCATTCAAGGAAATCCCGTTTGAAAGTTTAACTCTTTTCGTAAATAAGTGTCTTTTTTTAGCAATATTTTCTTTTGATTTTCCGCAACAGTGCTGACAGATGTAGACGAACTATTAAAAAAAATTGATTTCAACATTAATTTGTATATAAATAATATCAAATATCGCAAAGTTCATACCGTTTCTTTATGCATCCAAAATGTACACGCTCTATAGAGTAATACATAATTATGGTAGCAGCTGCATATAAGAAGCATAAAAAATTTTTATATAATCTCATGGTGTAGAGAATAAAATTAAAAGTAGAGTAAAAAATGAAATAAAAACTTTAAATAAAATTTTGTCATTTAGCTAATTAATTTTTATTTACGCTTTCCTTGGTTTATATTCATGCACATAAACTCTTACATGGGGATACTAATGCCAACAACACACTCTTCTTTCATTAATGTAAAATATATAGCAGCCTTTTCAGCGCATAATTTCAAATAAAACATAAAACTAGAAGAGAGTTTTTAAAAACTATAAGAAAAACTTTTTCAAAATATAATTCTTTTTTTCCATTTTGGTTAGAGGCATCTAGCTCTTGCACTTGTCTACAGCTTTGCCGTCGTAATGATACTTAATTTCGAACACTGTATGGATATTTATGATAATTTTATGTATGTATATAAATAAACATAGCATGCATTTTTTGGTCATATATATATGTACATATACAAATAAGAAGTTTTAAAAAAGTTTTTTGATTTTTTTTAAGTTAATTACGAAAAGCAAACAACTTATACTACAGAATATTCCATTCTAAGGGAATAATTTATAAGCTTTAAAATTAAATTCCAAAAACTTTTATTTTGTCACAAATACAAAAACAATGAAAAAACTGAAATAAAAATTTTTGGAAAGGCAATTAAACATAGAGAAATTTAAAGTTCATAACCAAAAGCTCTTTCACAACTAATTTTGAAAAATACATGTAATTGAATTTGGCTATTTATATAACGCAAGCTAAAAAACTTTAAGTTTTAAACTTCACTTTAAATTTATAATATATGTATGTATATATATAATGTAAATACATATACACTCAGAAAAAGCAGTGTCTAAATACCTAATAAAATAGAACACAATTTATATGATATCTCTATGGGTTTCTTCCAAAAAGGAAGTCTTATTATTTTAATAAGGAAAACCTTTTTGAATAAATCAAGAAGAAAACTTAGGGTTTTTATTAGGTATTCCTTGTTTTCTTCTTGATTTCATTAGGCTATCTTGTTTTTAATAATCATGAAAAAAATCGAGGTCGGGATTTTGACGGATTTATACGTTTAGAGGTCTCCTGAATCCACTTTGACTATTTTCGCGATGATGTCTGTTGTGTATGCAGCTATTTTTGTGGAGTTTGTACAGGTCATACCGTTTGACATATTAAACTGAAATGTAGTATGTGCCTTTGGTATGTGGAGATGTAGAGCTGTAGAGCTGTATAATTTTTGCGCATAATCGGGAGGGGGCAAGGGGTAGTCCTTACCCCCAAATTTTGTGAACGCTCTACAGCTCATACCGTATGACATATTAAAACGAAATTTAGTATGTAGCTTTGGTTAATGAAGATGAAGAGCTGTATAAATTTTGGCCATAATCGGGAAGGGGCGAGGGGTAGTTTACTTACTCCCAAATTTTGTAAACGCTTTACAGGTCATACCGTATGGCATATGAAAATGAAATTCAGTATGTGGTTTTGGTTTATGGAGATGAAGAGCTGTATAAATTTTGGCCATAATCGGGAAGGGGCAAGGGGTAGTTTACCTAACACCCCAAATTGAAAATAATTTTTTTTTTCGATTCGAATATATTTTGTACTTTTATTCATGTTTCCATTGTTTCCATTTGATATGGTAAAGTTGAGTGTAGGCCACTCCAGTTTAATTTTACTTTACCATACGTAGTATAAGGTAAAGTATAGTAATCATGAAAAAATCGAGGTCGGGATTTCGACGGATTTATACGTTTTGAGGTCTCCTGAATCCATTTTGACTATTTTCGCGATGATGTCTGTGGGTCGGTGGGTGTGTATGCCACTATTTTTGTAGAGTTTGTACAGGTCATACCGTTTGACATATCAAAATGAAATTTAGTGTGTGCCTTTGGGCATAATCGGGAGAGGGCAAGAGGTAGGTTACTTAAAACCCAAAACCGAAAGGAATTAATTTTTCGATTCCAATATACTTTGAACTTGTAAGCCACCCCAGTTTTTTTAATCATAAAAATAAAAAAAATTTTCAAAATAAGAAATTGAAAACAATATTGCTTTTTAAGCATCTTCTTTGGAATTTTTAGCTAATCAATATTTGATTTCTTTTTTTTTTTCTTTTCTTTGTGTGGTGGCGGATGCATGAGATTTTAATTTGCCTTCATATTATCCTTTAGTTTTAAAGGAGGTTAAAGGTCAGGGGATATATGTACATATATATATATATATATAGAAATTTTTTGGTTTCTTGAAACAATCTATATGCAGTTCCTAGTTTAAACAAATACTGCATGTCGTCGCGCCATTTAATATTTTTAATATCAAGCATTTCACTATTTTGAATGTAGCTCTGTTTTCAGTTTTTGTAATTCGAAATCAATCCCCTTACAAAACTGTAACATATATCTGGATAGGATATCTTACCACCGAGCAACTCAACCATTACTGGTTTTTACAGATTGTGGAATTTTTCCAGATGGTGGATTGGAATCTTTTCTTAAAAGACATTTAGGGACACTTAAAGCACGGAGTTGAACAAACAAAAATATTTAACATAATTTAAAATTACTTCAAGGCCTTCTTAAGGCAATATTAAATATTCATGATTTTATACGGAGTTTTTTATTAACTTTAAATTTTTCTTTTTCGTTAAAAAAGGTAAAAGATATGTTTTGTTTTGCGGAAAAATATCAAAACATATCATACTTAAGCTATTTTTTTAAAATTTTCAAAACTTTATCGCGGTTGGTGTGTGAACTTTTTTGATCTTAGCAAAACAATCGGACTGTGCTATGCCAATTTTGGTATTTAAAAAAGATTGTTAAAAAGTTATGTCCCTAATGTACATGTGTCTAAGAATTTGTTTAGGAATTTTTTTTTAATATTTTTTTTAATATTTTATTTCTTTTGAATTTAATTGAAAAAAATTTTTTTTTTCATTCATTAAAACATTGTTATAAATAGTTTTGTTTCCTGATAATGTCAATGGTGTAGCGAAATATTGAAATTAAAAATTATATTTTTTTTAAAAAGAGACATGGTGCTTAAAAATAGAATAAAAATTTTTTTGCTTTTCTTCAATGCAGCATAAATAATTGATACAAAACTAATTTTTATAATAATGTAAAATATTTCGTTCGTCATTAAAAACTTTCATCTTTGTTTCAATAATAAATATCATTGTGTCTAAGTGTTCAGCATTTTTAAAGAATTTTTAAATACTGATAGCGAAGAAATAATTTAGAATAGAAAATTTTGAATAAAGTAGCTGGTATGCACTGAAAATGCTTTGATTTTATAAAAATTAAAATTTCTTGCTTGGTATTTTTATAAAATAAACAGCATTGCTATGTAAATGTATTTACAGACAAAAATTCGCTTAAAATAGCAGAAAAAAACTTTATAGTAAAAATACCTTTAAATATATGTGATATACTTACGATACTTTTAAATACTATTTTGAGCACCTTTTTCAAATTACTTTCTATTAAAACTGCAATATTTTTAAAGAAAAGTACAACTGCAGGTATTAAAGCTAGCCAAAGCAAGCAATCAGTATGATACTATCAAACCTAACACCATTGTTTGAACAAACAAAATATATATCTTTTCCTAACAGTTTTATAGTTGAGTTTTTTTATTGCAACAAATTTAGGTTAATAAATAACTTTTTTCTTTGTTTTTTGTATTTTTAGCGATAAAAATATCACTTTCCATTGATCATACTACAATTAAAACAGTTTTATTTCTTAACTAAAAGCCACATGTTTTATTCCTTTCCGTTTTCAATTTAACCAGAAATTAAAAAAATGTATAAAATATTATATTACATTATCTTTTTTAAGCCCCATTTTATACTTGTGACTTAATACTCTTTCATTTCTGTGCAAAAAAGTGTTACAGGCACGTCTACATACGTATGTAATAATTTTATTTCAAAAACACTCAAATATCGCTACCTAAAATTATAAAAATACCTAATCATCGGCTTTGCGTTTAAAAAATAACATAAAGAAAATTAAATTCTATAAAGTAACAGTTTTAATCAGCATAAAATTAAACTAAAACAAATAATTTCTCTGTAAGTCTAATGATAAGTTGTAGCAACAAAAAAAAATTATTAAGGATTTTTGAGGTTTGTAAAGCGATATAGAAATAAGCTTTTTATAGTAGTATGTATGGCTATGTATTTTGAGTTTGTGCGATTGTAAATGAAAGTATACATTGTTGCATTTTAATGTTCATGGGTTTGGCACAATGCGTGTAAGGCAGCTTAAACAACTTTATAAAATTTATGATTATTACAATGTTAACTGTATCAAAAGGGGCGTTAATACATTGGTATGCTTGGCTAAGGATTTTAATGAAACTTAATACAAAAATAAACAAAAATTATATGTACGAAACAAAAACAAGCGGTTTTTGTTGCAACTACTTCACTAGGCCTACTATCCAAGGCCACATGAATACTCTCATATTGAAAATAAAATGCAATGAATAAAAGAAACTTTTCGAGAAAAAAACAAAAAAAAAATACATGTGTATTAAATAAGTTATTTTAAATTAATTTTACTTTTTATTTCTACTTTTACTTTCTCCGTTTCTATTCTTCGCAAACATGATGTTCGCTTTCTGCTTAATGCACTTTAAATAAATAATCATGTTTACGTGGATAAAATGCTGTTACAACCAAAAATTAATGAAAAAAATACCAACTTCCGGTTGACATATTTATCATCGTATACATACATATGTGCGTACTTCATATGTATGTCAAAATGACCTAACAACAAAAATGACACTCATCATAATCAGATCCACCGCAAGTAACATTGTCATTAGGCTCGACATTAAAACCGGATGACATCAAAGAAGGCGATGATGTTTATTTCGAATGCCACATAAAAGCAAATCCTAAAGAACATCGTATAACTTGGTCACATAATGTAAGTATAATTATTTATTATTTTTTAACATGGTTTTATATTGATTAATTTACTGATTAATTTGTTAAAAGTTTAAATAAATAAATACAAAATAATATTACATTTGATTTCAATTTGTTTAATAAATACTAATAATGTTTATACAAATAAATACATAAGTATTCACACGTACACGAGCTAAAATATGTTGTTTCGCAAATAAACATTTAGCCAATTCACTATGTCTGCTAAATTCCTAAATCCTAAAGTGCTATTTAGGGTCAAATAGCACTACTGTGAACGACCTATCGTATGTCAGCCATTGTATGTTTCAATAAACGTCATACAGAAATTTCATAAACAACAGAAAACATATAATAATATCAATCATGCCAATTTTCCAAACAAAAAACGCAGAAATATGAGTGTGGCATCACTGAATTCAATAGCACGATGAGAAAACATAGGCTTCAAAGTATTATTGTCATATAATATTTTTTAATGAGAAATACCAACAACATTTTTATGACAGTCATAAATATTTATGACAATAGGACAGTAGAACACAATAGCAGACATAGTGAATTGGCTAATTGTCTTGTGATTAGATCGTATTATACTATTGAAAATTCATTAAATCTTTCTGTGACAATAAGACAAAAATGATTTTTAAGTTTGACAGAAAAGGAATTTTCAACATAAAAATTAATTAAAAACAAATAAGAGTGCTATATTCGGCCGTATATATCTATACCCTTCACCACGGTGGTTTTTTATTATACAGACATGTAAATCATTATTCATATTGTTGACCCTTTACATAAATTAAAATAATTCGCATGAGAAAAAACTCATTATTCATGCTTTTAAAAAATAAAAAAACAGCGGCTACGCAGCTAAATACAAACAAATTCCATCGGCTACAATTGTCGCCGTGTAGTCAGTTACTTAAGGCTATTGATTTTTTTTTTAATATTTCCAAAATTGTTTTTAAAAATTTTTTGTAAAAATATTATTTTTAAAAAAATGTTTGTAAAATTTTGTCAAAAATTTTTTAGAAAATTTAAAAAAAAAAAATTAGAAAATTTTTCTGTAAAAATATTTTTTCAAAATGTTGTGTAAATATTTTTAATTTTTTTTTTAAATTTTGTTGAATTTTTTTATGAGCTTCCTGCAATCTATATTGAGTTAGAATGGTCATACTAAAGAAAAAAAATCCTCATATGCCTTTTAACTGCTCCTGTTTCTATCTTTAGGTGTATTGCTTTCTATAAAGGTATTTAATACAAATCAAAGCAGAGAGCCCCTGCGAACCTAAAAACAAACAAAAATCGCAGGGGTTATCCATCCCCCGAGTTCTGTGAGCACTCCTTGCGACATACCTGTCGCGGTCTTTATTTGACTAAAAAAGAGAATCATTAAAGCAAAAAAAAAAAATTTAAAAGTGAAAAATATAGGTAGGGGTGGTTTTTGGCCCCGCAGCTTCCAAAGGAATGATACGATATTGCTGAATTGAAATCCCAAAATTTTCGAAATTATGCCTAGGTATTGTAATTAATAAGTCTTGAAAAAAGATTGTAAGATTCGGAGAAATAGCTTATAGTTTCTTAAGCTTTTTTCCAAACGCGATTAGACATTGAAAAAAAATATATAAGCTATAACTTCCAAAAAAATGGTACAAAATAATTGAAACCTTCAACGTGGGTACTGTAGTGGGTACTAAGTCGACTTAAGCACTTAATCCTTATTGCCACAGATTTGTATATAACACTTATATTGTTTATTCTTTCACTAGGTCAGACTCGTGGAACAGTAGGTATTCATGTTTTTATTTTAAAAATATCATCAAAGTTTATATTTTATATGTTGTGACGGATTTCACAGGGAGGAGAAAACAGCACCGTTTTTTTTTATCTTATATCATGGCTTACAGGGTAAAAATGTGCCTCAAATAAAACTTGTGTTAGATACTTGTTGTTATATAAGTATTTTTGGCTTCTCTTAAATTAAAAACAAGGTTTCCTGATGATCTGGCCTAAGAAACCAGTGAAATGCGTATAGGAACTAGCTTTTCCCCCAACAGATAAATTGTATTTTTATTATTATAAAATGTTATGGGTAATTAGCATAAATAATATTTAAATTCTCAAAAAATTTTATAAATATAGGAATTTTAGTTTTTCTACTTAACGACGTTCGTTTAAATAATGTAAAGTAACTTGGCATTCAAAATAGCAATTATGATGAATTTTATTATAATTAATTTAAAATTAAGAATTATGATTTTTGAATCCATAGTTCATTTTATATTATTTAAAATAGAAATTAATAATTTTCAAAAAGCAATATATTACAAGAATAAAATGAAGGGTTGCTATATGGATTTGCATCGCTGGTAATTTTATTTCTTCTCTTAAGCGGCGCGCTATGGCACACATTTTGAGAAGTAGGCAATAATTGATTTTTTATGGTTACCAATATTAAAGTTATGTTAATCATTTGAAAGTAAATATCAATGTACCTCGGGAGCCAAAAACTTACAACTGTATTTCAACAATATCATAGTGAGCAGGGGATCCATAATAGACTTTTCCAGGATTTTTTTAAATATAAAAAAAAAAAAAAAATCTTAATAAATTTTAATTTTTAAATAACTATAACTAATTATATTTAGTATAATTATGTAAATTCTAAGCTATAAGTGTTAAAAATATCTTATATCTGTTATTTATAAGTTGACCGATAATCTTAATAAAGCATAACTCCTGGTAGAATAAACAATATCAATATATATATATATATATATATATATATATATATATATATATATATATATATATATATATATATATATCCGCTAGGTTCCGCCCATGTGCTCCAAAACAAATTTTGTGGTTAGATATTTTGTGAAAAATGAATGATAGGCACATCCCTATTTCGCTGAGAAAACAATTTTGAAGACAGCTATTATATATATAATTTGTAATCCGAAATTTTTTTCCTATGTAAAAAAATTAATAATAAAATTAATTATTTTCCTATGTAAAAAATTAATAACACAGCTACTCACAGAAAATCTGGATGCCGAGATGTTATGTACTCTTACTAACTGACGTAAAAATTCTAAATATATACCCATATTTAAATAGTCATATCTATCAGGGGAACCTCTGGAAAGATTTCACACAGTCAAACAACAGGAAGTTTTAGATTTTTACTAAATTCTTGAAATAATTGTTCCCAGAATTTCAAACGTTATTTCCTTAATTATTCTGTTCAGGATAATATTTAAATTGTATTAAGTCCGTAAGTTTTGTCAGCTCGGTTTGAATTTAATAGTTTAGGTTTTTCGAGTCAACTAATTTTGCTTCTATTTTTTAAAGAAATTGTGCTGTGTGACGCATTCTCAAAAATTGCTCAATTTAATTTTGAAACATAAAAATGATTTTAATTGTCCTTCAAGCAATCATTATGCCCTGCACAGAAATAATTTAAAATATTTAAACATTTTAGCACAAGTATGAAAATGCGAAAAGAATTTTTTTATTTTAAGTTCTGGTAAAGTGTTTTATATGTAACATTGTAATTTATATTTATATAATTTTGTAATTTAGTTTACATTTGTATTGATTTACTGAGATACTTTTTTGTTTTTAAAAAAATTATTTTCATAATAATAATTTTAACTTTCATTCAAATTCATTTCTTTCTTTTATACATATTTTTAAATACACTTTCATACATATGTATTTGTACATACCGGTACGTGAATATGCATGTGTGTACATGTGTATATGTAATAAAATGTCATTTAGTTTACAGTGTCGCAGTTTTCTATTGTTTTGTACTACCTTTTTGCTTTCACTTTTTTTTAGGGCGTCCCAGTTACACAGAACGTTTCTTGGGGCATTATTATTTCAACACGCTCTTTGGTATTGCAACGTGTGGCACGTGTACATGCTGGTTTATATGCCTGTGCAGCAGCTAACGATCGGGGAGAAAAACAACTAGTGCAATGGTGAATCTTAGAATACGCTGTAAGTTTACTTTTAAAATATTAACATATATACACCTATAAAAAAATGTTTCTATCCTAAACAATATTTTTGAAATATTGCTTCATCCTTATCTAATAAAAGTAATAACTGACAATTTTTAACTATTAATTGAGACGCAAAAACAAATCAATTGTTAATATTTACGTACCATATAATATTATTTGTTAATGCATAATAATTTACTGTAAATAAGTGTGTTTTAATTTAAATAACCAAACAAACATACAATATTATTAAATTTATTATTATATTAAGATAATATAGCTAATGACTAAATACCAACTTCAAACGACCTATGTTACAAGCTAAACTCAAAAAGCTTTATAGTAATTCTTTCTATATGTTAAATTTTGTGCCTTAATCTCCATGAAGCACATCCAGTGATTCATCAACCTTTTTAAACCCACCGCAATGCTTGATTGAACCTCTGAGGCATTTATTTATATAGAGAGAAGATTAAGTCATTTAGTCGTCGTTTAGATTCGCCATTAAAATCGTAGAAGTGTGCCTCTAGGATTTTATTGCTGGATTATCACTTTTTTGGCGATTTACTACATTCGTTTGCTTAACGAACCCCATAATTGCGATTGATTATTATCACTTATTGTGTTTTTCAGGAGTAGTCTACAGAGACAATCCCACACACAAGCTTGAGCAAGAAATACATCAAAACAACAAGCAGTTATATATGTGTAAAGTGCCAGAGTATGAAAAAACCATCTGACATAAATTTAAGAAACAAGAAAAACTACTCAATAAGTGCTAAAAAGTAAGTTATTAAAATTAATTTTTGAAGGAATGTTTTTTTAAATTTAATATGGTTTAAACACAACAAAAGTTACAAATTTTTAAGAAATTTTCCACAAAAATTTACCACAAAAAACATATAAAAATTTTGGATATTTACGGTATATGTAAGTAATAAAAATAGTCAGCTTCCTTAGTACTGCCGATATTACACTCAATGCTTCTGTTCATTTATTTTTGCCTTTTATGTAGCTTTAACGCTACCATTTGGGAATTTTTCAGACAAGTTATAAAAATCGCTCTATTTTGCAAACTATATATGAAATAACTGAAACGGTTAGTCAAGTTTGTTTTTGTCTTTGGGCTTTTGATTTTGAACTTCTGGCCGCTTCCATTGGGATTCGACGTCATAACCATATACTCACGTTTCTTCACCAGTTATTACCCCTTTGAGCAAACTTGGATCTTTGTTGATGTCATTCAACAACCTCTGAGCGATACTCAAAATTTTACAATTTTAGAGCAAACTTTGCTGCCACACGTTTCAAGCCCAACACAATTGAGAAAATTTCATGGCATTAGCCGATTGATATGCCAACATCCTCTACAACTTCCCTAGTAGTAATTCGGTGATTTTCCAAAAGAATTTTTTTCACTGTTTCAATGTTTTCTTTACTTGTTGACATGGTTGCAACTCCAGGATGCTCATCGACATCAACATCTTCTCGGCCTTCTGTAAAGCGCTTTTACCACTTATAAATACTATTTTGAGACAAAGTTGTCTCGCCGAATGCCACAGTCAACAGTTCAAGTGTCTTGGAGCACTTTATTCCATTTTGTATGACCATTAAAAATGATTTGTACGACCATTAAAAATAAGTATAAAATGGGCAAGGAAAGGTTTTTTTTATCAAGATATTGAAAACTATGAAGAGAATTACAAGTGATTCGAACCGAAAAGAGAGAATTTTAGAGAATAGCGTCAAACTATTCTCTTTCAGCACAAAAATTTAGATCGCAAGTTAGTATCCAGGCAAGCATCTCCACTTAAAATAGAACTTTTGCAGGAAAAAAACGCCGCCGAATAATTTACACAAATAAAATCGATTACAACTTGTTTGAAACCATATGACATCCCAGCAAAAAATTTTAAAAATGGTAATCGAGTGTGGAATTAAGCATTTTTTGTGGAAGTTCTTCCTAACTGGATTATAAACTTAAAGATTTTAACAAATTATTAGTAATTTGAAAAATTTATTTGATATAATGACTTATTTTTTAAAATATTTTCGAGACATTGTCTCTTAGAATTAGCTCAATTACAAATTCCTTGCTTTTTAAGTTTAGTTTAATGTGTTTTTTAATCATGTAACAGAATTTGGTAATCCCTTAAGTAAGCCATTATGTAGCAAATACTTCTTTTGGTAATACCTAATTTTTTGCGGGGTTGGGACATTTAGGTAACAGGTCATCTTATTGTACTGTAGTTGTTGAAATTGTATGTGAATGGCACATATTGGGCGCGTAGAACTTTAAGGGTCAAAATTTACTAAAGAAGCTTACAAGACTCTGTTACAATCTGCTTTACCTTAACTGAGTGATATTATTGGAGCGATTCCATGGATTGTTGAAGAATATAACAATCCTATAATATCAGCGTTGTCTTCTCAATTGGCCAGTATTTTTAACGACCTAAACGTCATGTTTGGTGGAGGCTTTTTTGCGAGGTTTGTGAAGAGAAAAGACAATTCGACGATAAGGAACTACCATATATATGAAATTATTTTAAACAAGGAATTTAGCAGCCCTTATTAAAACGTCTAAAATTGTATCAATAAACTTAATATAAATGATTCTTGTTATTAAATTATCAAATAAAGCATTTTTATATAAATTTAATTAAAACTTGTATGGTGTTAAGTTGTAAACATCATCTATTTAAGAAACCAAACTCATATAAAGGAATACGAGACAAACTGTATTAGTGCTGGCAAAGTATTGAGTAGTGAGTACCGAGTAATCGATACTCGATAATTTTTTTGGGTACTCAATACACAAAAGTAGTTAATCGATACTTTTACGGTAGTATTTTTAGAAATAAATTTATAAAAATATTTGACAACTACGAAACAACTAAATTTTCCTCTGCTGTAAACGGAAGTATTGACTACTATTAAGTACCCAATTGAAAAGTATTGCGTTGTATCGAGTAATTGAAAGTAGTAGAATTCGCCAGCACTAAACTGTATTCAATCATCTAGAACGAAGAACAACCTTAAGTTTCTCTCTTATTGTTGTTGCTTCAGCCAACCTTCGGTTAGCAATGAGAGCAACTTTTGTTTATTTGTTTTGCTTTTTTCTTTTTCTGGAAAGCGACTTTAAAATAATCTTGAAAACAACTTTAATATTTGTTGGCAATATTGGTATAATCTTAAGAAAGGGCACTTTTCGATGTTAGTAAAATTTTAACTCACTTGCCAAAAAATACAGAAATTTAAGTGGTTTTATTCATTTGATCGAGAGTGTATAATTAAAGTAATTAAAAGTAAACACAAATAAAATAATAACCACGACAAACTCGATATAGGCGTTTAAGGAAATACACAAACAATCGCATTAAAACCAAAGTAAACAATGTGATGAACATATAATAGAACGGCAAACAGTTTGTGAGCTGATATTTTAATTGGTTTCTAGCAAACAAATGATAGGATTAAAATATTTTCATTTTAGATTACTAATAATTTTTTTTGTGCGTATAATAAAATAATATGGTGTTTAAAAAACTAGAAGGGGAAAAAAGTAATGTAAATGAACGAATTTACGCAATATATTCCTGTATTACATTCCTGTATTCCTCTATTTATGATAGTTTTGTTTAAATGTTTTACTTTTTCGTGCATACTGTAAGAATATATAATTTGAGATAGCAGTATTGTTATACTTTACCCGTGCAAACATTATATATACTGAATCTTACTACAAACTTTAAGTAGCATCAATAAGAGAAAGCCAACGCTTGTTTTGTAAAAAGACTGTCCAACGTAGACTAGAACTTTTGGTAGTAACACGTTTTTAAGGTAACTTGATATAGCGTACAATAACAAGTCTCAATAACTAAAAACTACAAAAAAATATTATTATAACTGTGTATTTATTTGCCAAACAAAAGGAACAACAGTTGGCTTAACTTAAGATATTTTGGTATGTAAAATATACATGCGGGTGTGTGTCTGCTATGTTCAACCCAGTAAACTTGCAGACATAGCTGCCAAATTTTTACAGGTAGTATCGTCATATTTTTGTGAAAAAATGGTCATTATCGTCAAAATAGTTTATTGAAATCGTCATAAAAACGTCAAAGTCCTTTTTACCAATTTCTTATTAAAGGTAAAACATAAAAAAATCTTAAATAACAAATCTTAGTAATTAAACAGATTTCTTATAAAATAGAGAATTTTTTTACTTTAGTCTTTATATTTACCAGATTTGCTGAAGAATGTCGTAAAACAAGGGTTTTTTAATAAATTTTGTCAAAATGGGAAACTAAAAAGTAAAACCTCTCGTTTGCAACTCTCATATTTTTTCCAATAATCCAATTAATTTATCAGGATACATTTATTTAGGTCTAATAATTTTAATTGCCTTAGTTCAGTTTCTAGTTCTTGTCTATAGGAACAAAGACTGTAGCTTAAGTGATTAGCACGTTGACTTAATAAGGCAATGTTCACGAGTTCAATACTCAGCCATGGCGAAGTAAAATAATTATAAATTACAGAGGCGCAGCAAGACTGTTATAAAAAATAAAAATAACGTGCAATTGCAGTTTTGCCGTAAGTGAAGCTATACTATCACTAACCTTCTGTCTTATCTACCCCTATCCCTTTCCAAAGGAAGTAGCACGATAAATATAGGCATTAATTGCCTAAGGTTACTTCTCTTTTTAAAATAGGGGTGCTCACAAGTTTGTAGTATCTTTATGTCGGTAAATTTGCGTACTTCCAATTTTTCTCTATATTTTAACCGAGATCCTAAGGTACCTCCTTACAAAATTTTATAAAATTTCATGCAGTAGTTTTTACGTGATGCGTGCACAGATAAACAGAATTTTTGTCTGTTCGTATGTCTGGGACAGACAAAAATTCTAAAAATTGCTGTATTGTATTTCTTTCCTATTACTAATTGCACCTGCAATAAAAATTTCAAAAAATATTTCATGTACAGAAATGTACCTGTTACAGTTGTATTATATGTATAGATATCATATTTTTCTTTTTCATCTATTTGTGCTTTTCTCAATACGTCTGTGGCATATAAGTATTTCCTAGAGTTGTATTCCATTTTTGGCCGGATATATGGTATACATAGTAAGGAGATCAGATGAGTTGAAATATGTTTTACACCGTTTGAGAAAACCGAGACACTTGAAGGCTTCTTTTGAGACTTGAAAAATTTGTCCTCGAACGTCATACTGGATTTTCATGCCAAAAACATCAAGAGCTTCTGATTCCTTAATACTTATATCACCCATAATTACAGATGTAGCACAATTTTCGGCCGAACGCCGGTGCGTTAGCATACCTCATTGAGTTTTACGAGCGTTAAAGTCAACTCTATTCGCCCGGCCCCAATTATGTTCACGTTCTGGCTTCGAATCCATTCTTTTAAAACAAAAAGAGTAGATATATGTATATGGAAAAGCCTTTTCAAGCACAGCTTTGCAGCTATTTAATTTAGATGACAGAAACTGTAGCTCACATGTCCCATAGTATGAAATAGCCCCCCAAAACCATTAGACTACCTTCACAACAATGCAGACGACTAAGGTGTAACGTTGTTCTTTTCGCAAAGCATGGAAATAATAATTGTACCCATCTGGAACTTCCAATTTAAACTTTTTTCATCCGAAAAAACAATACGCTGCCATTCTACTCAGTATAACACATGTACCCACAAGTAAACTCTAGTCGTTTTACTTTACGGGAGGCATTAAGAGGTATTTTTTAATGTTTAATCTTTTTAAGTGCTTAGTACTTCTCATAATATGCCTCACTGTGGCTAGGATTGCTGTAACATCCGTTTTTTGTTTAATTTTTGCAGCAGAATCAGTGGAATAGGAGGCAGCTATTAGGATTGCTCTTCTGTACGATTTTGTTGTGACTCTATGAGTACGGTCTTTCATGTTTTTTCCGTAATCAGGCGGTTTTCTTATAAAATTGCTGACAACATTCCGAAGTCAAATTTTTTTTTTTTTTTTTTTGTTTTTTCAATATTTCCATGACTCAGTTTACAAGACTGCTTTAATTTTTCCTTTTTCCTGGTTAGAGGGACCCATTTGTAAAAAGAAAATTTAAAAAATATTGTATATATTCACAAACATTAAAATTATGAGAGATAATTATATAAAAATTAATATGTAAAGATATCAAAATATAATATTATAGTAACACATGTCTACTCAGGTTAGTTAAGGATTTGAATTAAAATCGGCACCCAGTTAAATGATTAAATTCATAATAGTTTTCGCGATATGATGGTTTATCCGAAATGAGCAAACTTACTAGACAACAATAGAAGCATAATTCGATATAAAACAGTTTTAGTCAAAACTTAGCTTGAATTATAAAACCGCCAAAAGGATTTTCTTTTTAAAATTATGAGATTTAGGTGGCGAGTTTAAGTGGTTTTTAGCTTACAAAATACAGTTCTAAATTAAATTGTGCCTTTTATTGAATTTGAGAAAGACTCTTAAACTAAAAACATAATGCCAAATTCATAAAAAATATTATTTGTTTATAAAAGGTTTATTATACAAATTTCGTATGAAATTTCACATATACAGCCATGTCACAGAGCTAAATTCCGTTCGGAGGTGGAATTGATTCCGTACTTTGATTCTCTAGAAAACGTAAAAAGAAAAAAAATTTCGGAATGAAACAAATTTCAATTTGCTATGTGGAATTTATATTTTTAGCTTTTTTAACCGTTTAAACTATTCAGGACATCGTTTAATTTACTGCTGTAATTAAAGATATTTCGGTAATTTTTGTTATATTTTTTCTGATTTAATAACAGAAATATTTTTTTAACTTTCAAAAAATGAATTTATTCAATCATTTCAGACATTTCGTTCGGAATTGAAATGATTTCGTAGTTATCATTTCGATGGGAATGGTTTTGGCTTCTATAAATTCCATTCGGCTTTTGTAAATCGAAAAGACGAAACCACTTTTTATGTATTACATATTGCAACGTAAGTACGAATGTGACAAAACAAAAAATAGATGCTTTGAAAGATAATAAAAATTCAAGAAATACATCTTTCACCAGTTTGTAGTCCGAACCTCTCCTACACTCCTATACCTCATTATATATGCGCCGGTTTGCGACCGTGGGTACTAAAACAATTTTTCTGACCCAAGGTCCAATATTTTCTGCACAAATTCATGAATGCACAAGTTTTAAAAAACCAATTATTTTCTGCACAGCTTTGCAACGTTGCTTTTTGAAGTATTTCAGTCTTTTTAATATAATTGTAAAGACAATAACTTTTTATCAAATAATCTTCTTGGGTGTTGAGGCCTTTTATTTTGGCGGACCCTGCCAATAAAAACATGTGTTTCAATATTAGAGTAATAAATATAAAAATCGCATCAAAAAATAATTGTGTGCTAAATAAAAATACTTTTAAATATAAGTTATATATTTTACCCGATATGTCCACAGATCTGTCTGGTCATTTTAACAAGATACAGAGAAAGTATGATAAAGTTGAAATAGACCAGTAATATTTTGTCTCCCGAGGTACTCTAGTATTTACTTTCTATAGAGTAATATAACTTTGGCCCCCTTCTCAAAATATGAACCTTTGGCGAGGACCAAAGTGTAAAGTTTTCTGGCAAAATTTAAGTTTAAAATTTTTTTTACTATGTATTAGTTACAAGCATAACTGATTATTTAAGACTTAGAAAACCTTTTTAGCACGGTTTATCATTTTACCTTCATACAAAAATTCAAATAAAAATTAAAATGTATTTTAAACCCTCCATAACATTCGTTCTTATTGGTCGATTTTTTTTATAGCAAAACTTAAAGACCAAAGTCTCAATTATAAAATAGGAAAAACCACGTATAAAAATTCCAATACAATCAAAAGTTAGGAATTTTTGATCACTGTGCGCCGCAAAGTGTTAAGGTATGGTCCAGAATAATATCAATTACTAATAAAAAGATGTTCTGAATAGTTTAAACGGCTATAAATTGCTTAAAATATCAATTCCACATAGCAAATTGAAAGTGGTTTTATTCCGAAAAATTTTTTCGTTTTACGTTTTCTATAGAAGCAAAATACGAAATCATTCCCCTTTCAAACGAAATATAGCTCTGGAGCATGGGTTATTGTTTTGCTAGATTCATTATTCTGATGCCGCATTAAAAGTGGTTTTGTATTTTTTTTTTTTCGATTTAATAAAACCGAACGGAATCTATAGCAGCTTAAACCATTCCGATCGGAATGGTAACTACGGAATCATTTCAATTCCGAACGGAATTTGTGACATGCCTGATAATATATTTTTTATGAATTTTTTAATATTCCTTATTATTTCAATCTTATTTTTATTTTTTTTAATGACCTGGAAATTAAATTTATAATTAGATTGAGACCGACCAAACAATATTACAAATAATTGTTCTCAAAGGAACAAGAGATATTAAAGTTATATTAAATTCAAAACTCTCTGTCAGAATGATTTGATATTTAAGCTTCTCATCAAGCATCTTAATTCAAACGTTTGACTATGTGTTTTTGCTAGCAAAGCTCTTCTGAAATGAATTACATCTACGATTGTGATTGATATACATATTTATGTTTCTCGTTGGAACAGCATACGCCAGGGATGCGTGGTCAAGACGGTGCCTGGCCTTTAGTATGCGAACTCTTGATAGCGATCGACCTCCAGTTTCAATGTACACTTATCCAATAATGGCGTAGAGAATAATTCAGAAGGGATGGAAAGGAACGCCTCTCAAGAGGTAAACAGGTTAATCTCTAAAATCGTTGAACCAGGATATTTCGATAGTGATGGACAAGGGGCATCGTTAGAGGTGGAGAGGTTAATCCTTTTAGGAACTCCGGTTGCCACTGGCGAAGGGAGGATATCGAAAGAGAATGACAAAGAAACTTCGCAAGGGGTGGACTGGTCTATGAAGATACTCCTACGGCGGTAAATGTGGATGAATTGGATGCACCTGGACCTGTGGGCTTTGGTAAATCCTTTTCGGAAGCAGGCACCTCAAAAGGTTCCTTCAACGTCGAGTCGGTGTCTCTACAGCTCATGCCTAAAAGTGTGAGGCAGAAGACGAGACGGGGAAAGGAAAGAGGCTGCGACGGCAGCGCACATTGTGCATGAACGTCCAGCACTGGCTAGCATAAGACTCAGGACCACTGGTCGAAGCCTGTTAAATGTAAGTAGGTTGCCATAAATTACATTTTGGTTGCTTGTAGTCATAGAGGAATGGAAGGGGTCGAAAAGGGGCCTATTATGGAAGTGGTATGCTTCGATATTCCCCCTACATTAATAATAATATGTTTCTCGGCAAGATTTTGAATTTTCATTTTATATTCGTTACTTTTTCTTTTGTTTTTTATTTTGATATAACAATCCCTACTTCATCCATCGGCTTGTTAAGGTTTATGAAGATAATAAATTATGAAAAAAATTAATTATTAGCCAAATTATCTCGTGTAGAAATAAACATGACATATGTTTATAAGTTATTGCACTCGTATTAATATTACATTCATTATCATCGCACTTGCTTTAATTAAAATAACATCTACATATATTTTAAATTCAATATTAAGATATTTATCATTTTTTTATACAACCATATAACTATAAGTCATTTTATAATGGCAGTCAACAAATATGTACATGCAAAATGAAAATAAATCATAACATAATCAGCTATAATTAAGTTATTTTAATAATAAAAATTATATTTCCTCCTCCACCCTCTGAAATAATTAAATTCATATTTGTATTTTCTCTGCATATAAATAAATAAAATTAGCATTTTAATAATTATGATAAAATTTAAAATTCAAAAGGATAATTGAATTGATATTTATGGTGCTATAATTATTTATGGTTTATTAACTATATTTGCCTTAAATAGCAGCGGAAAGTAAAATATTAAAATAAATTAACTCATGCTTAGACCAGTTTTACAATAAAACTCCCAAGAACTCAAATTAATAAAGTAGCGAAATTCAGATATTTAGCTCTTTTAAACAATGTCATATCATACATTGGCTGTCTAATATTCATATAAAGTAACTGACACAATTTTCAAAATCCATTCTTTATGTATTATTTCCCTATGGCATATGATGGACATACCGTGAATATATTTCTTGAAAATTTTTGTTTTCCATAAATAGATTTGTTTTTTTTTAACCTATTAAGACTTTTTTTTAAGTTTTAGTATATGTGAAATAAACTCGGTAATAAAAGGAAACAAAAATGTTTTTTCCTGAATTCTTGCGAATATGTTAAAATTAATATTAGTAGTGTATATATGTATGTGCATTAGGATGAAACCTAGATATTGGGCAAAAATATTTTGTATTATTCCTTTTAATAGTGATTAAAATTTGTCTTTTTATGTGCGAAGTTATTAAACAATGTTTTATTGTGATAGAACTACCTCTACAAGAAAAGTGATATTCATATGAGCACTCATTTGAGTAGCACTGCTAAGGAAACCAAGCCTTACTAAGTAGAAGAAAATTTCGTGTACATTCGTGTCCATCAGTAAATTCGTGAAAAAGAAAAGATTTGAGTACTTCGAACTTATTTATTCTTTGGAATATATAACATATTTCTGCACTGCTCACTCTACTGCTCTTTACTAATCAACTATGCTGTAATTAAAATTAATCAACGTTGACTACTCAAACTAGATGAATATACCCGCACAGCTAATTCAATCAAACTTGATGCATAAACAGATTTATTACTTTTTATATTATTTTAATATTTATTAAAATCCATTTTAAAATTAATATATACATACGTACATATAATTAAATATTTTTGTTTTTATTTTATATAGTTTATTTGACCTTTTTGTTAATATTAATTTAACTATTTTATTTTAAACTTTAGGTCTTTAAATAATTTTAATTTTATTTTTTTAATATTTCGCTACTCCTTTGTGTAGCATCATCAGGAAAAATTATAAAGTTAACAGTAATAAAAATTACAATTAAAAATTAATAAAAAATTTTTTTCAAACTAACATATTTCAAAAAAAAAAATAATATAATAATATAGAAAAGAAAGAACTAGGTTTTAAGTTACACGAAAAATGGTTTGTTAACAAGACTAACAAAGATATTCCGGCAGATGTACAGTGGGTTTTTTCACTAGGTCAAAAGCACGCACTACCCGTTAAAAAAGAAAGTTTTCCCACATTAAGAATGATAGCAGATTTTATACAGACTTTACAAACTAAAGAAGAACAATAAATAGCAAGGACAAAGTTAACCACAGTAGTTGATAACCATTTAAACAAAATGAGACTAACTAGTAGAGATAAATATGTGTTAGATAAGGTAAAAGAAGCTGAACAATTTTTGAAAAGGAACAAAGATATACTTATATTAAAAGCAGATAAAGGTAACGCTTCTGTAGCAATAAGTAAACAGGTTTATAGTATACGTATTAATAATATTTTAGAAGATAGCACAAATTATCAAATATTAAATAAAGATCCCACTAACAAATTAGAAAATGTAAATAACGGTTTTGTTGAAGAGCTCCTCAGATTAGACAAAAATAAATTGAAAACAAATGTATCTAATGCACCTAGATTGTATGGACTACTAAAAATTAATAAAGAAGGATTTTCTTTAAGACCTATTAGCTCATGTGTCAGTACTCCTTCTTACGAATTATGTAAATATATTACAAACATTTTAAAAAAGATAACGGAACATTCAAAATATAACATAAAAAACTTTCTAGAATTTAAAGATAAAATAGTAAATCAAAAAATAAAAGATGACGAAAGGTTGATATCGTTAGATGTAGTTTCATTATTTCCTAGTATACCTGTTGATTTAGCAATTAGTACTATTGAAGAAAAGTGGGATATCATAGAAAGACACACAAGTATAGAAAAAAGTTTGTTTTTACGTATCTTGAAATTTTGTATTGAAGATAACAGATATTTTAAATACGATAATAAAATTTATAAACAAGAGAAAGGACTACCTATGGGATCTCCTGCTTCCCCAATTGTAGCAGATATTGTTATGGAGAAATTACTAGACACAAGTATTGAAAATTTAAGTATTAAACCAATAATATTGACTAAATATGTATATGATTTCTTTTGTATAATATCCGATAGGGCAATGGACAATTTACTAACGACATTTAATAAATTTAATCCTAACATTAAATTTACAGTTTGAGATAGAGTCTGATTTAAGACTTCCGTATTTAGATACATTACTCATAAGGAGAGGCAATGACATATTAATAGATTGGTATCAAAAACCAACGTCATCTGGAAGAATTATTAACTATTATTCGAAACATTGAAACATTGTTAACGCAGCTAAAAATTTAATAGACAGGGTTCTGACAATTAGTAATAAAGAATTCCATAAAAATAATAAGGAAAAAAATAAGAAATATTTTAAATGATAATAATTTTCCAAAACAATTAACAAATAGATTAATAAATCAATATGGGAGAAGAAGTAATCAAAATACAAGAGATATTATAGAACAAAAAATTTATAAATCTTTAATATATGTACCAGAAATATCTGAACGTTTAGAAAATCTAAAATCTTTGATAATACTAAATATAAAATTGCTTAAAAGCCAAAATACTCTAAACAAATTATTCAGTAAAACTAAAGATAGAATCCAAAAATTAGAATTGTCAAATATAGTATATAAAATACCTTGTAACGAAAATGAAAATGTAGGCACAACGAAAAATAAACTTAAAACTAAAATAGCAGGACATAAATCAGACCAAAAATATAGGAATATTAATTCGCAAAAAACAGCATTATCTTCTCATTGTGCTAGTTTAAATCACTATCCCAATTTTGATAATGTTTCAGTTCTAAATTCAGAAAATAACTATAAACGTCGTATTTTAGAAATGTTACAAATTATTAATACACCAAACACACAGAGAATTAATTTTAAGGCAGACACAGATAATATAGCTCAGATTTACAGACATTTAGTAAATAAGAGATAATTTAATATTTGTTATACTTGTTTTAATCAAATTTTTATATGTCTATGAAAAAAATTTGTTTTTTGAAATATGTTAGTTTGAAAAAAAATTTTTATTAATTTTTAATTGTAATTTTTATTACTGTTAATTTTATAATTTTTCCTGATGATGCTACACAAAGGAGTAGCGAAATATTGAAAAAATAAAAATAAAATTAAAATTATTTAAAGACCTAAAGGTTAAAATAAAATAGTTAAATTAATATTTTTGTTTTTTTTTGTGGTTCAATGGTAACTCCGTTCTATTGCCATTCGAACGCACCTGGCTGCTGTGAAGAAGTATATAAATTAATAAATATTTTAAGATAGATCAAAGTATGTAGATACCTCGAGGATGATTATCAACCCATATAAGCATTCCGGGAGCACATTTTTCTCATTTACTTTTCTCTTTGTACCTCTTCAGCAGGTCTTCCGTACAGATTGCGCGGATATGAGCAGTATTCCCCGAGGTTCATTTTAGCTTGTGCAAACATATAATCTGTGAAGAATACAATATTAAATTAAAAATTTTAGTTAATTACTATTGCTTGAGTGAAATTTGCTGTCCCTAATTTCAGCTCTACCTCCTCCGCTGCCACAAGGGTCTTCAAGGAAAGAATGCTGGCGACTCCGTGTTAACACGTTTTATTTTTTGCAATTACTTTTTATACACCAAACTACTTTTTATATTTTATACATATTTATTTTATTTTCACATTTTGATATTTCTTTTAATATTTTTAATTTAAGAAAAAATTTTACAATTTACGAATCAATGTGGTTTAACAATAGCAAAATGCAAAATTTTAACACTAATATATAAAAAAATAATTACTTTCTTTTGGAAATGGAGCAGCCGATAATTGATAGAATACCAATAACTTATTTCATAAAGAAATGCAAAAACTATTTGCTGCAATTCTGACACAAAACAGACACAGTTTTTACTAAACAAAGTCAAACAGGACAAGAAAAGTAAAGAAAAGAAAAGCCCCTTCCATGTTTAATTTTGAAGTAATATAGACGCAACTGCATTCAATTACAATATTTAACAATCAAGTTGATATGTGTATGTACTCATACATATATAACCTTTTTATGTAGAATTTTATAAGACTGTGGCTTCTACACTTAATTAATTTTTTTAGATTTTGTTTTAATGCAATTTTTTATTGTTCATGTAATAGATAAAAGATAGGAAGGAAATATCAGCCGTACTTATTATTTCAAATACGCAGAATGAAAAGAAATATATTTGTTAAAATTAATGGCATATTATATGTTCATCATACCGCATACCATAGATTACCTAGACGCCCAACTCTCAGCCTGTAACTAAAACGTTGAATTCACACAGTACCCGTATATAATTCAATATACTTTTTGCACTTTAAAATGGCATGCCGTTGAGTTTTTTAATAATTAAAGACTTTAACTTTTTTAACAACTAAACACAAATGCCTTTATGCAAAAGAATTAAAGTCCCCTTCATGTCTACTTTAATACAAATTTTATATGAAAATTTTGTCTTAAAGTACACTTCAAGTAGACTTTATTATTTTTTTGCATAAGGGCATAAAAGTTTAACTTTAATTTTTTTTAATATTTAATTCAATTAAATTATTCGAACTTTTTATTCATTAATATATAAATGAATTGTTAAAGTTAGGCTTAAATTCTTTTATTCTCTTTGACTACTAAGAGCAGTTGAAGAATATTTTTATAGAAATTAGGTAATTAAATTTAAAGAAAAACTGTAAAAATTTTAATTAGACACTACCAGAATGGAATGGACAGCTACGTTCGTCATCAGCATTTTTCGCATCTATCTACTTTGGGTAGTGTTCAACAGTAAACATCATTTGTTTAACCAACGAAACTCAGATAAAGGAATACGAGAAAGCTGTATTCAAATATTATTATGTAGCATTGTGCTAGACTAATTTTAATTGAATTTTTTAGTAAGACTATATAAAGCCTATATAAGACATACGTGAAACTATAACATGTCCGGAACCTACTTTTATAGATTTGTTGACATTGAATTAAAAAATATCCTATTATTGTATTATCTCGCATATCGTAATACTACTCTTTAATCTTGCAAATATATATGTAAGTTTAAAATCGTAAAAAATAAATATGAAATATGTATGTATTCATAGTTCATTTTGCCTTATTTGCTTTTTTGTCAACACATTATCTAAATTTTATGCTGTCATTGACTACAATAGCACATCAAACGCACTCATATGTTTGTACCGCCACCCATATAAATAGCGAAACCTTGTACACGTTATTTGCATATGTGTGCGTGAAGATATATCCCAACAAACCATAGGCATAAATATAACTTAATTGGAGAAGAAGCTTACCATAAAAAGTGTTATACAACTTTTTGTCAGCATACTTATGATTGGTCGATATGGTATGATATATTGTTGACATAACGTAAAGTTATGTCAAATGTGTAATGTATGTAAAACGCTTCGAATTGCAAAACTATTTACAATAAACCAACTAAATCCCGCTATAGTTATGTAATTCATTGGTTTAAGCGCATGAGTTTCGAATTGTTTCTTAAGTCTCCATTCTCCTTTTAATATATTGTGACCTTAGGAATCTGTTTTTTAATATTAAATATATTTATTAATATTAAAAAGCTATTGTTATATAATAATTTATTAAAATAAAAATAATTTATTTGATTGTGTCATAGTCTTACACAAATAAGCTTCCTTATTAGAAAACTATTTTCCGGTAAGCTTATTCCACAAATAAACTTTTTAACATTTTTTTTATGCTTTTTTGTTTGTTAAGAAACGTTTTACATTGATATTCACAAACCTTTCTAAGCTTAAGACTTAAGTTAGTAATTGTGTTACAAACTCTTTCTAAAGCGTTTTGGTTTGTTGGGGCGTGTTTGTATTTTTTTAGCTTTACTTGCTAACAATACTTCAACTATAAAGTTTTCGTATGATTTAGTTGTGTGTTGAAATATTCAAAACAGGAATGCATGTAGGAAACAGATTGAAAATATTAAAGATTGACAGTGACATATAAAATTATTTATGGGTAGAAATATTAATAATTATTAATATAATTATTTGAAGAGAAGATACCAGTAAATAAATTAAAAAGCAAAAAAAAAAATACTCTATTATTATAACTATAAAAAATCATTATTTTTCTTTGTTTGTTACTTAGATGAAGAATAAAATTCCCTTTATTTAAATGATTCTTTCAATAGATATTTTATTAAAAAATGCAATAAAAGCAGGCAAAAATTTTATACATTCGGCTTTATGTCTTTATTATCTGTCAGAAATTAGATATTTTTCTAGAAAAAAATATCCTATAGATGACCCGTGATACAAAGGTAACTCCGAAAAAGTTTTAATTAAAAGCAATCTTTTTAGTAGTTTTTACGCAAAGCGGCTACAGACAGACAAAAATTTCAAAAGTTAGATTTTGCGTTCTATAACGATTACTATCTGCAACAGCAGGAAAATTTTGAAATACATATTTCACTAAAATTAGTTTTTCGATTCAATTCGATTTATGTTTGAAAGCGGTTCAATAAACAAATTTGTAAATTCAAACAATTAATTTTAAAATTATTTTATTACACTAAATCTACGATTTTTCCAAAAAAAAAAGAATAAATATGATAAACAATGAATATGATAAGCAATGAATATATGTACAAATAATGAAAATATAAATAAACAATGAATATATAAATAATGAATTAAACAAAAAAAAGTTTTCGCATATAACAACAAGGAATTCAAACAAACTATTTATTTAAATCAAATAAATTAAAAAAAAAAACACATTTTTTTTCTTTTAATTATGTTACTGTTTTCGGAAATAAAATAATAAAAATTAATTATTTAAACTTAAGACCAACTTACAAGTACATTTTTTTATAATAAATGGACTTTTACGTTTTTAGCTACATCAAAACTTATAATTTCGACTTTTTAACCACCTGAGAATTTGATTTTTTACTTTATTTTTGCTTAAATTTCAGGCAATTTTGGTCACAGAAATATTTATTTTAGTCATGCAAATTTTCCTCTAAATCACAATTCGCAAGAAAATTTTTCGTTTTAACTAAAGTCGTTTATTGTTAATTGTTTGTGTTTCAACAAAGTTTTTCATTTAATTATCCTGATTGTTTGGAAGGGTTTTGAGTAACAGAACTAACTCGCCATTGCAAAAAATTGATTTACTCTAGTTTAGGTAATTTAATAGTTCAGGCAAATAAATAGTTTTTTTTTTTTTTTTTGTAGAAGGAATGTTTAAAAAAACCAAAGTATCATAAGAATCTGTAATTAAAACCATACCGCCTTAGAAATACATACTTTGTAACAAACTTACTAACATAGGCCTTAAGCTTAGAAAAGTATTGTGAATATTGTTTAACAAACAAAATAGAACTCTTGCTAGTATTGAACATGTTTATGAGTCTAATAGTCTATTAATGCCCCTATATTTTAAAAAATTATATTAGGAATTTTTAAATAACATTATTTATTTCTCAAGAACGCATAATTTCTTTTTTTTCTAATCCATATAGCATATAGCTATTCTTATGAATGGTATCCAATGGAAGCCCTTAATGTAGAAAATAGAAAGAAAAAGGAAAGTAAAGTTTTTAATTTTTTAATTTAATATGGTTACTATGTTTTTTGTTTAAAAATTTCGATTTTTTCTTGCTTTCTAGACTTAATAAACTTCTCATTTTGGATTATTAAGTTTTCGGCAGAAGAATCTGGGTTTTATTCGGAAAATTTAAAAAAAGTCCACTGACGATCTGGGTAAGCACCAGTGAAATAGCTATATGCTATATGGATATGTTTTACCAATAGTAATCTGTTTGGCTTACTATATGATAATTAATTAAAAAAAAAGGAATTATGCGTTCTTGGGAAATAAATAATATTATGCCCCTATGTAATAGAAATTAAGTTTACTTGACGTATACGTTATGAAAGATTTTGTATGAAAATTAACCATAAAGTATACGTAAAGTAAATTTTATCTTTTTGCATACGGTTTGCTTTAAAAATTAATTTAAGAACTTACTTTTACTTATAAACTTTTTAATATAAATTAATATAACTTCATATGCATAAACAAATGCAAAACTATAGTGAGCGTAGGGTTGCTAACATTATGGCCAAATGTTTAGTCAGACAAAGTGTATAGCAAATGTTATTGCAAATATATGAATCGATTTCAAAGCATTATTCAAAAATCTTTAATAAAACTATAAAAAGTTGAAGAAAATTGTTTATGGTAAGCTTATTCTGGAAGTACATTTCGCGTATGGGTGTAAATATATACATATGTGGTAATATATGCACTAAAAGTAAATTCGTAATTATATTTGTCTGTATAGACAATGGCCTTTAAATGTTTGAATATTTGAGCGTTGTAATTTTGTGTTTTTTATTAAAAAATAATAAACTTTTTAATTACTTCTTAATACATGAAATAATTATAAAATAATGAATAAAATAAAATTTTTAAATTTTAAAGAAACTTTTGACTTTGATAAGAATAAAATTATATTGGGCAATATTTTCTGTTCTGTTCTGTTCTGTTCTGTTTCTTTTTTTTTTTTAGTTGAAAAAAGATGATATTAAATTCTATTGCCCAGGGTGGAAGTTTTTCTTGCTTATAATTGTCGACATATTTTTTATACCAACATATGTATATATAAAATAATTCTTAAAAATGCTTCATTATACTTATACATTAAACTAAATTGGGAATAGTGCCCATCACTATACAATTCCAATTGTTACGAATTCTAGTAGCTACGACCAAAATATATTTGTTTCTACTGGATTTCTCATGAAAATTATAATCGTCAGTAGATTTTTGCTAAATCCACTCAAAATCTAGTATTACTAATGTGCTGTCTCTGTACTGAGAGCGACCAAATCGTCAGGAAAATTTATATGAAAAGCACTCAATTTTTGAGTGATTCCTATATATAATTATATTAAAATGCAACTATGTTGTATCAAATTTTCACCGCCATGCTTAGCTATTTCCTTACAGTACTCAGGACCACGCTACAGGAAAACCGAAAAAAATATTTTTTTCTCCTAAAATTCGTAAGGTTAGAAAAAAGTTTGCGAAGGAGCATATTGGATTTAGAGTGTTGAAATATGGCGAGAAATATTATTTTCCGATGAATCCAAATTCATCGTTAAAGGATCTGAATCTAAATGCGTTAGACGAACTCTTATGGATTAGTTAAACATGGCGGTGAAAATCTGATGGCGTGGGGCTATTATTCAATGAACGGCGTTGTCGTTCTGTGTGAAATAAATGGAACCATGGACCGGTAATTGCAAAAAAATATTTTAGAAAATGTCATGCTTCATACACAGAAGACAATATGCTTCTATGATGGATCCATAAGCCGGAAAATGATAGTAATATTAATGTACTTTAATGGCCCACACAATCACTTGATTTAAAACCTAAAAAAAAAACTTATGGGACATGATAGATCATAAAATAGGACAGGATCAAGTGAGTAATTAAAGAATTTTTTAAGCCAAATAAAAGAAGCTTTGGAACACATTCGAGTGAGTCGAATGGAAATTTTATCAACTCAATGCCCCGAAAATGCTTCGCTATATTAAAAGATTAAGTGTTTGCCATTAATTATAAATTTAGAATAGACAAATCAAATACAAATATAATTTAAGTTACTTTATTTTTTTCCAGGTATATACTCGTTCTTTTTCCTTGAGTAATATTTTATTCAAATAATATTTTGTAATTTTTTTGAGTTTAAAATATCCTAAAATGTGTGTAATGTGAATTTTTTCTAAACTTTTTAGTACATTTGTGGTTATTATTAAGGAAACTTCATATTACTTTCTCAGTTTCTATAGTCTGTGCCAATATAGTATGTGTCTAATCTATGGCCCCACTTCGACGGAAGATGCCTCCTGGAAATATTATGTTATGAAAAATTTGTGGGCCACCTGACATGGAGTATTTGGAGTTTAATTGGTATTAAATTTCACAAAAAAATTTTTAGAAAATAAATAAATAAAAAAATAAATAAAATATAAACGCCACTGGAATTAGTAAATAAATAAAAATATAAACGAACCTAGCGTTGATAAAACCACTAACAAGATGTTGTTTAAGTTGCCCCGTATAGTTAGAAATATCATTCTTTTTATTTTTATTGCCATTTTATGTCTTGTTACCATGATTATGTCTTGTTACCATGATTTCTGAACCAGAAAAAGACCACACCAAGGTTGAACCATACAGACCTATAAGCCTTTTATCTAATATGTCAAAGCTGTTTGAAAGGATGTTAATAACTAAGCTGAACGATATTCTAAGCGACAAGATGTATTCCAAACCATCAATTTGTACGATCGAACAAACTCACAGGTTAGTTAATGTTGTTAAGAAGATATTTGAAGATAGAAAGTACTGCTCTGCGACGGTTCAGATCTTGGAGAAGCTTCATGGTGAATGTCTTCGAAACTCAAATTATAGAAGAGTGTAGGTTTGACATGGTATTCTAAAGATCGATACGCTTCTAGATGAATTCCTATTTAATAAAATACATAACAACTAGAAACTTAAAAATAAGATTAATATTTAAAACGAATTATCTTATAAAGATGTATGTTAGCCACCTAGATTATTTTTAGTATTATCGATTCCATCTCCTGATTATAAGCAGTTTACCCACTGTATTATGAAATATTTCTTTACATAAGTTACACTTACTTAAACTGAAAATTCATGACATTTTTTCTTTTGAAATATACATATTGATGTTTATTTACAATACATGTGTATGTACTTATATTAGGAGGGTTCCTTGTTACTAAGGATTTTGTTTTTAAGGAATTTTTATATTTTCTATTTCTTTCAAATAAGCAAAACAATTTTACTATCAACTGTTCAAATGAAAATATGGATATATATATCCATATTTATATATACATGTATATCTATAAAGGCTGGTTAAATTTTAAGGGCCGATGTTGAGTTTGAATAAACCACAAACTATTTAGGAAATTATTTTCATTTCTTTTCATTTTGACAATATTGGTATTGTTCAATTATGTATGGAATAAACTATCGGCTAAATGGCCGCCGCAACCTCGGTGACACACCTCCACCCGATGCTGAAAATTTGCAATGACGCTGAGGCATATTTGAGGTTCTATGCCATTAATGTGCCGAATTATCTCATCCTTTAGCTCTTGAATTGTTGCTGGCTTATCGACGTACGCCTGTTCTTTCAATTAACCCCAAAGAAAGAAGTCCAACGGTGTCAAATCACATGATCTTGGCGGCCAATTGACATCGCCACCTCGTGAGATAACGCGGCCATTGAATCTGTCTTGCAAAAGAGCCATTGTTTTGTTAGCTGTGCACCGTCCTGTTGAAACCACATATTGTCCACTTCCATATCTTCCAATTCGGGTAATAAAAAGTTCGTTATCATCTCATGACACCATTTACAGTAACTGCCTGACCGGCCTCATTTTAGAAAAATTAATGCCCGGTGATGCCGCCAGCCAATAAACCGTAGCAAACAGTCACTCTTTGTGGGTGCATTGGTTTTTCGACAATCCCTCTTGGATTATCATTCGCCCAAATGCGGCAATTCTGATTATTAACAAATCCACTGAGGTGAAAATGTGCGTCATCACTGAAGATGATTTTCTTCGAAAATTGATTATCCTTTTCATAATAAGCCGCAATAACTTTAACGCGTTGCTCAGTTTTGTATATTTCCATAGTTCAAATTGAGAAATGTCAAATTTAATGGTTCATATTCAACATCGGCTCTAAAAATTTAACCACCCGATATATGTATGTACGTAAGATATAGTGCTTTGTTTTTAATTTAGCACAGAAATCTTTGTAAAGATTCTGTTAAAATGAAGTAATAGTGTTTAAAAATGTTCAATATAAAATATATGATATTTAAAATAGATTTAAAAAAATTTCGTGTTCAATTGAATAAACCATGTAATCAAATACAAAATATGCTAACAGTTTAAACATTGCATCAAAGGTTAAATTTTATTACTTATGAAATAGCAGTTTTTCTTATTTAAATTAGATGTGTTTTTGTATGTACTTCAATCTACATAGCTTACTTGCTATATGAAAGTATTTTCAAGCAATCTTGATATACACAAAAAGTTAGGCACAAAGTAATTAAAAATAAAAAATCATAAGCAGAATAGAGCTTAGCCTTTGTGCTGATAATAATATTAAAATGCTTATCAATTTAACCAATTTTGCTTACACTATGTAGTACCTCAAGTAAAAAATTAAAAAGAAATCAGATACACAGATACACATATGTTAAAAGCAGAAAAAATATTTTTGGGCAATTCTAATTTTTAGTTCGTATTTATTCATTTGTATTCTTCCATAATATTTTATTTGTATTCATTGAGTAGAAATTTAAAAACTTTTCAAATATTTTTTTTAATAAATTTCAAAACAATATGTTTTTTTCCTGCCAATTCTTATTTTTCATGGTGCGATGATGAAGTGTGAGAAAAAGATAAATTCTGCACACATACTACCGGAAGCACTTGTTCGTTTATATATTTTTTTTTATTATTTGTGTAGAAAGCTGCTGGAGAGAGATGTACAAAAAATATTTGCATTGTTACTTATATTTTCTTTTATTATTATGATTGTTAGAATACAAATTTTGAACATATGATCCTTCCAAAGTATTTTATAATGAAAAGTTTATGACTGTATATATGTGCGTGTAGTTTTTATTTGTTTTTTAAAGGAAATTCTTTGGTATATATGGGTGTATGTACAGCAGGATGTTAAGAAAGAAATATACGGCAAAAGTGAAAAAATGTTATTCAAAGCGCAATTGTTTAGAAATAAAATGAATAAATTCCATTTTATTGTATTTTTATTTTCATTCTTTAAGGAAATTATTTGCCTTAAGAGAGGATGTTTAAACAATTTAAATTGTTAGAATTAAATTTAAGTTTAACAATAGCTTTAACAACTTTTAAATGATTAAACCGCTATTATTATTTTATTTACTCACAGATGCTCCCGTATGTAGCTCAAATGCTGTAATTGTTATTGGTGCTTCACTGGAAGAAGCTGTACCCATTCCCTGTCGAGTTAATTCAGATCCACCAGAAATTGACTTTGAATGGACATTTTCTAGTAGCGGGGAACATTTTGAAGTACCTTCTGGCCATTATGCTACAATACAAGAGGCCAGTACAACCGGTGATGTACACCGTACCATTGTTGAGTCCAATGATGCTCATTTTGAAACTTATGGTAAATTTTTGTTAATTTTAATATTTGTCCTTAAATTTCTATTAGAAAATCTTTTATACTATTTTATTTTTCTGTTTTATTCCTATTTGATACTTCGTTATAGTAGAGACTGTTAGTGAATTGATTTATACACCAAAAGGCGAACGGGATTATGGTACATTGGCGTGTTGGGGTAGAAATTCAATTGGCAAACAATCAGAACCATGTTTGTTTCAAGTTGTACCAGCTGGTAAGTATTTTTTAAGAAAAACTACATTCTTGAATAAACTAGATAATATATATGTATGTATTTTTAAGTTGTTCGTATGTTTCAAAAATGTAATACTGTTTAATAATTTTAATTTATAATTGAAACTTAATATGTTAAACTAGATTGTTTAGTTTAAAAATTTATGATGATACTTAATTAGGTTTCAGTTGGCAAAAGAAAAATTATTATTTTTACACAAATTTTATTGCAATAAATTAAATAATTAAAGGCGAGTTCATGTTTCGAATTTAGTCATGGACATAAACGAGGCTCACAAAATTTTTTTGATTTTAATAATTTTTAAACATTTTTTTTACATCATTTTCTTTAAAATGTTTTTAACCTGTCTATTTAGTGGCGGCATACAGCTATATTCTTTGCATTTAAAATAATATATTTTCTGTTTAATCCATTTCGTATATGAGATGCTAATCAAACATATTGTTTTCTGTAGCGATTCAAGAAAAAATAAATTATTTTTTTATGAGCCAATATTGTCAACAGTCCATTTTATCGATAGCCATTACATACGGTTATGCACAGACAAATTAATGAAATTTCGTTTAAGTGGTGATCCATTTCGAAGTTTCCTACTTTTTTAAAGAAAAATAAAACACAGAAAATTCAAATTTAATGGAGAATGTTGATTATCATTGGAAAGATCATTTGGCATTTATTTTTTGAAGATTATGTCTATTAAATGTTGGCCGTTGCTACGCCGCAGATGGTACATCCGTTGAGTCTAAGTTTCGATGACTCGTTCAAGCATGACACGCGTCATGTTTTCCTCCAAGGCCTGAATGAATGAAGCGGGTTTTTCCTCATATACTTTGGACTTTACATATCCCCACAAGAAAAACTCTAACGGTATGACATCACACGATCTTGGTGGCCAATCAACCGGCCCAAAACGTGAAATTATGTGCTCACCGAAATATTCTCTCAATAAATCCATTAATTAATGCGATGTGTGGAAAGGGTCTTGATAAAACCAAATGTCGCCGAACTCAGGAGCTTCAATATAAGGCATCAAATAGTCGGTTATCATAGCACGAAACGGTCACCATTGAAGGTTACGTTCGCACCGGCATCATGTTTAAAGAAATATGGACCGATGATTCCACGGGCCCACAAACCACACAAAACCGTTGTTTTTTCTGGATGAAGTGGCAGCTCTTGAATCTCTTCAGGTTGCTCTTTGTCCCAAATGCGGCAATTTTGTTTCTTTTCATACCCATTGAGCCAGAAATGGGCCTCATCGCTAAACAAAATTTGCCTCGAAAACGTCGGATCTTCTTAGTACTTTCTAAGAGCCCATAGAGCAAAGCGATTCAGGCGTAAGTCTTTCCATTATGAAATGCCAAACAATACTAAACAAAAATAACATGACAGCATGGCACGACTCACACGTGATCTGTCAAAAAAAGGCTATTGAAAAAATACCTCGAAAGGGCTCACCCTTTACTACCCAGAAAACTTGAGTAACGTACGGCAGTAATAAATATGGTTTGTCCCCTTTTTTAGTAAATAATTGTAATTAGAGAAATTCTAAATATAAAAGTATTCAATTTAAAAATAAATAACCGTCATGAAAATTGTATCTCAAAATACGTCAGTTAATTTAATGGTGAATAAGAAAAATTTTAACAAAAGTTACTGCACAAAACAATGTGAAATATGCCACTTGAGTAATTCTTTGCAGTTGGAAGGAAGGATGGAAGTAGGGAAATAAACCACAAAATTATATGTAAAAGAATTGGAAGAAGGAAATATACCAAAATTATAAGCTAAAGCAAAGCTCCACCTAACTGAAATAATATAAATTTTTTTTTTTGACAATACTGTCAACAAAGTCAATAAAACTCGCTCATTGTTAGGGACGCACAGGCATTAAACTTTGTTTTCCTTATATCTGATGTGCAGGATATGTTCAGCAACTTTGTAGGAAATGCAATGGCAAATATTCACTTTTTAACTGCCCCGCATAACAGCATTTTGTGGCTTAATTCTAAAAAATCGTAAAAATCACCCCGAAAAAGGGGAAGGGTGGGGATAAAATGCTGGCCGTTAAATTTTACTATATATGTCAGAACACAACAAAACCAAAACCAATCAAATTCAAGATTGCCCATTAAGGATTAATCTTGAATTTATATAAAACTATGAAAAAAAACTATTGTTGAATTTTATATTTCCTTTAAATTGTTAAACTGAACAAACAGTGCATTAATTTGGCTTTCGCTTTTGAAAAGTGGCTACTACTTCTGGTTTAGCGTTGGTTAGCTATTGTGTTCTGATGTTTATTTTAGCCATCAAAAATACAATATTTCAATCCTTTTGTAAAAATTTTTAAAACCTACTCCTGAGAGCCATTACTTCAGGAGTAAATTTAGTGATAAACCCTTTCACCTTTTCCGAGATATTCTTGACTATTACATGCATATTCCTACATTGGCCAATAAAAGCAAGAGTTTCAACAAGTCGTAATTGTCCATATTTTTTATTATCATGATCTTGCTGATTTTTAACAAAATTAGAATTCATAAAAAGTCCGATGAATAAACGGGATCACAGAGCTATATATGCACAAATATGTCTGTAATAAAACCGGTGAATGGCAGGTAACCTTACTAGCAATAAAGCTCCCTCATAGCAAGCGATTTACCCTGAATTTTTTACTCCCCTAAACTTTATATATCCTGTTTCGGTCGCCAGGCGAGAATGTTTTAGTCGAATTTTTAACATCACTATTCGATTCATACCTTTTTTCTGCTAGCCGCTAGCCAAAAATCAATCTAAAATTTATTATATTATGGTATTACTATCAAATTCTTAACAAAAAATACATTATATACATTTTTCGTGCGCCTCTTTTTTACGCTTTTTGTCCATTACGCTAGATGCAAGACAATTTAAGGTACAATAATGTTCACAAATTTGGTCCGTGATTTTAAGAGTTCTGTGACATGAAGTATAATTTTGAACTTGTGCTTATGATTAAAATTAAAATGGATCCACATACATATGTCTAGCTCCAAAAAAATTCTAAATTTATTCGTAATGGAAATAGCGGAGTCCTCAAGTCTTATAACTTTAGGCTAAATTACACCCGCATTAAACTGTTCACAATAAAACCAAAATTTTCAAATCAAAAGAAAACAAAGCATAAAAATCACAACCTACACATACTTTGCTACAAATTAATTGAGTTAATAACAATCAAGTTACATTTAAAATAGCACAAATAACAACAATTCCAGATTGGTGTTGACAAATAAAAATAAAATCCAAATTATAAATAATGGTAGCATTAATAGCAATTTTCCATCTATTTTTCTCTTTCTATAAAACAAAATCCCTTAACTGAATTGGATAAATGTAGCGAAACCAGGAGCTTTGCGTAACTGTACATTGAGGCCATATGTAGTGACCTCAGCATCGTTAAATTCATCGAATCAAACAACAATGCATACCAATCAAATGATGACGCCAACACAATATGGAAAGCACGAAACAAACTTTCCTCATATGGAATATGTACGTGAGAGACATAATGAGCAGAAGTATCAACATGGACAGAAAGCTATTCGAAACGGTAGTAACAATGGTAAGTATATGAACAGCAACAGCAATAATAGTACCAAGAAAAACAACAATAAAATTTACAATGATGGTATTAAAGGCACGAATAAAAAATCTAATAATAATGGCAGTAATGGTGGCAGTGATGCTGTTGTCAGTAATAATAAACGAACTAACAACAATATTAATCAACAGAATACTGTACAAAAACAGCTGCAACAGAATCATAAGCAACAAATGATTGTGCAAAAATTTCGCATACCTTTAAATCCCCAACAATTGCAAATACTAAAGAAACGTACTTCATTTACACCCTCCCAAACACTGGCTAGTATTAAACGCCAGCAGTTGGATAAGAAGAAACAACAACAAAAACAACAACAGTTACAAAAGCAACAACAACAAAGAACCATGAATGCCAACAGCCATGAGCAGGATGAAACTTCAGTTTCAGATGATGACGCTGATAGCAGCAGTCACAGTAACAGCAACAATAATCGAAATAACAACAGCAATAATAATAGTATAAAAACAACAGAGCCACAGGCAACCATATCAAAAGCATTTATCAATAATCAAAGTGATGGATTGTCAGTGCCAACGACAAGTAACTTAAAAATAGATACAATAAATATAATAGAAGCACACACAAAAGAAATAACAGCACCGGTATCAACAAAGATAACTAAGAAAAAAGTACGTAGAAAACGTAGTCCTAAAGATAAAAGTCACATCAATATCAAAGTAGCAGCAACAACAACATTTCTTAAGCAGGATAATAACCCTGGTGACGATGTTGCAAGAAGCTCGGTAATATTATACAAAAAAGATCGCCAATGCTGCCAATACCAAAAGCAAAAAAAATCTCACAAACTTTATAACAGTAAAAAGAAAAAATCTAATTTATCATTCCTAAACAAAAAACTAACTGTTGTTAGTGCAGCCACAAAAAAGGTATCATTAACAAGCAGCAACTTTAGTAACAACTATAGGTATCACAATAAGCAACATAACAAAAACATGCACAAACGTGATAAAAATACATTACGAATAATTCATCATCATCAACAGGAACAGCAACAGCAACAGCAACTCAAACATTACCAACAGCAAAAAAAACTACAAGAAACGTTTGAACTTCAGCGAGAAATAGATGAAATTTTCCAAATAAAGAAGCCAATAAAAGCAGAAAATATTCCACAAAAAATCACCTCGAAAAAAAATCAACATCAGAAACGTGTGACAAAACGAGATGTTGCCGCAAGTATTTTAGAAAAAAACCAAAAACTCCACATAACATTACAGCAACAAAAACATGATGATGAACCCAAAGATGCTGCAGATCTACGACAGCCTTTAAATGACAATACTAATAAAAATGATGCAGCAAAAAATATAAATTATAACAATACCTACGTGAAAACCACTCGTCATCATCTCAGCGATGAGAAAAACATAAATCGCTCAATTAACAAAAACAAACTGCAGACTGATAAAAAACGTATACGCAAGTCTCTAGTGCAAATGGAGCGCTACTTTATCAAAATCGGTAGCAATAATTCATTACATCTGAATAATAGCAACATAAGTTACAACAGTATGCATCTACAGCCCAACAATTCAACAAAATCTAACATAAACAGCAACAAATTCAATAGACAATCAAACACACTGCCTCCAAATAAACCCAGAATTAAGATTAAAACCATTGAACAGCAACATATTCTAAAACAAGGAGCCACTTCTTTAGAACCTTTAAAATCCTCATCCAATCAAGATACCATTAGCGAGACATCTTCAGTTTCATTAGCAATGCAGGCTGCAGCTGTAGCTGAGTCATATCAAACGGAAGATGAGGATAATGATGTTGATGTTAATGTTAATGAGGACGATGACGATGACGAGCAATTGGAAAACTTAGAAATGTTTGATAATAACATTTCAATTTACAATCAGGCTAGCAAATATAATTATACAGAATTTGAAGCCTTAGAAGAAAACACAGACAATGATGATGAAGATAAAGATAAAGACATTTCTACAGATTTAGAAGATGAAGAGCTAAATGTAGCAGCAGAAGAGGAGGAAGATGAAGAGGATGAAGAAAATGATGCTGACTTATTAGCTGAAATGGCCGATGATTATTCATTAAATGATTCAAAAGTCTTGGATGAAGTAATTTCAACAATAGACAATGCCTTGCAAGCACAAACAACTTACAATACAACCGAACAATATGCAACGATAACACAACAACAAAAGCATCAAACAAAAATACCACAACACTTAAACAATGAGCCAGGAAATATTAATGAAGTTCACCACAATAATGAAATCAACAGAAACCATATCGATGATAATACTCAAGACAACACCAATGATGACAATAATGAAGATAATGGCATTGCCAATAATGAAGATAAAGATGGCGATGATGATGATGATGATGTTAATATTGAACCACATTTTGAATATTCACGTATGGAATATAATTTCCATAATGGCATTGCTACTCACAGCCTTATTAGTCCGTACGGTTCAGTGGATTTGGGAAATAATGGTTACATTAATGGTGACCCTCATGATGGTAATGGTGGTAGCATTGGAGGTGGCTTTGGATCGGGAGGTGGTGGCACAATTAACTTTGATAATTATGACAATATTATTTATTCAACGATGGAGCTGGAATGCATGCCGGGGTATGATGGTGGCCTACAGCAGCAATTTTATTTGGAAGCATACGATTCGAAAACAAAGAAGTTACGCTTGAATACATCCAGCACTTATGCAGATGTGCCAATATTTCGTGTTGATTTAAGTGGTAAGTACTTTATGTATATTTTTCTTTATACGGCTTCGCTTGTCTTAAGTGAAAAGTATTAAATACAAAACCTTTTTTAAAAATTAACTTTAATATAAAGGTAACATTTAACAATTGTTGAAAAAAATTAAACTGGTTATTGATATTACCAAAAGTTATTATTCTCTTCAAATTTGTTAACAAAATAAAACTTAAACATTATCTTTCTGCAAATGTGTGCAAAATTTAATAATAAAATGTATAGCACAATTAATGAATGGAAGAAAGTATCAAATTTTGTAGCTGAATCAATTCTGGTTAAAGTCAAAATAATACCGTGGACAAGGATTTAATTGTGAGATAGACTAGAGCGTAACTAAAAAAAAATTTATTTTACAGGAGAAGCAGAAAATATTGTATAATAAAAGCTATATTACAGTATTCATCCCTTGATTTTTTGAAAATAAAAAAGTCAAGTCTTGTAGTTTAATGGCGTTCATACTAATCAATCAAAAATTCGATTTTAAATTTTTTGTTAGTTACGCCCTTTTGCATTTTAGCAAAACATCATTAAGAAGCTTATACTCTCTTTTCAATAGAAAGAACGCAAGTTTAAAAAAAATATATATTTACAGAAAAAGGTCATCTAGTACCGAGTGTCTCCACATTTTTAACTCGATTTTTTTGAAGGAAAAAGTTTTGTAATATTTTGAGAAAGCGATATCTGATGTAAAATTTTAAATTTCAATAAAAGGGAGCTTTTTTAAGAAGAAAATTCTAATAGATAACAGCATAACAGCTTAATATTTAAAATGATTTAAAATGACATTCCTTTGTATCTTATAAAAATAATTTAATAATTCTTTTTTAAATATAAGTTATTGCGTAAAACTCAATAACCCATATTTCGATATAGTCGAATTACCACCAGGAGTTCCACAGGGCTTAGTTTTATAGTCTTTAATTTACAATTTATATTGTTCAGATATGCAACAGTTTAATGGAGTAAAATTCGCAGCTTATACAGATGGCACCTGTATATTTTATTCGCATGATTATGGCAGAATATTGTTAATATTTTACAGCGTTAGACCAACTTGCTAACTATTTTCTCATTTGGAAAATTAAAACTAATGAAAATAAGACTCAGACGGTATTTTTTTTTAGTACAAAGAGAAAATCCTGCTTTTATCCTACAGACCAACTCAAGATTAACGGTATTCCAGTACAATGGAGAAACAACGTAACATATTTAGCTGTTTATCTAGATAAAAAGCTAATATTTGATTTGCACATGCGGAAACAAATAGAAAAATTTAATTTGGCCAATAGCATGTTATATCCCCTTATTAGGCGCAACTCACTCCTAAGTCACTCAACCTATTATTTTGTATGCTTGCTCTGTTTGGGGAGTATGCGCCAAAACACACTTTCCCACCAAAGATCTCAATAATTATAAAATAAATATGATTCGCGATAGAATTTGTTATATTACCTTATCAACTGACCCAATAATTGCAAATTTGTATTCGTATAACTAATCATATAAATAATTGCATTTTTTTTAATGTTAAATTAGAAAAATTCGTAGAAAACAGAAATAAAACTCCTAAAATAACAAACCAGCGGTTTTTATTATAATTTTCCTCTGAAAAATAATATTTACATAAAATTACATCAATTAGTTGTAACTCATTTGTCTAAAATGGATACATAAAGACATATTTTAGTTTATATGTATTCAATTCAAACTGCTTTATAATTTTTTAGCATACATAACTTTAAAACGGTACGATTCTTCTAATACCTTGACTGTCTGTAAGACTTACAAAAATGACACTATTTGGCCCCTGAATTTAAAACTAAATTTTTTTTTACGTTGCAATTTGTTGCACTTTAGGAACAATTCGTCTTTTTTTAAGGTAATCTTTGTATAAAAAAAGTCGATCTGTTCGAAATATAGCGAGCAAAATCCATAAAAATAGAAAAAATTGATGTCTGTTTCAAACATGTAGTTGGGAAAATTGGTGCAGATGCAATTTCGGATGAAATGAAAAAACAAATAATGCAAATATTAAATTTTTTGCGTGAGTTTTTTTTTTATTTCATATTTATTTATTGTATCTTCAATACGTTTGAACTAACAATAATTACTCATATCTTAAGTCTAAAATAAAATATACTTTTTAAGTCCAGCCAGTGCTAGACATAAAATAATGTATATTCCATGACTGTTGAAATCATTTACGGGTCATCCCTCTATTGTACGGCCAAAAAAAGCAGTATCTCTTCTTTTTAGTCGAATGTAACCAGGAGCATTAAGAATGTTACGCGCTAATGGATTACGCACCAATTTGGTTTAAGGATCGACTTGTACAGTAGTAGTTTGCGAGTAGAGTTTCTTCCAATAAGCCAGTTTAGTTGGACTGCTTTTAACTTCATTTGTGTTAACTTGGATTTTATCTGGCTTTTCCGAATAAGGCGCCGGTCAAGATGTATACCGAGGTATTTGACGTCTGAAAGCTGGGGTATCATTTGATTATTTATGCGAATAGGGGGCATGAGTCCGTACGCAGTGTGAAGGTTATATGAGTGCATTTTGGTTCATTCACCTTAATTGTCCATTTCTTCAACCATTTTTCCAATTTGAGTACGTGATCTTGTAAATCTTGTGATGTTACTTGCGAGCTTTCATGAATACTTAAAAAAGCTATGTCATCAGCAAATGTTGATGTGTGCACTTGATTGCTAGTTGGAATATCAAATGTGTACAGCAAGTATAAAATGGGTCCCAAAATACTACCCTGTGGAACTCCGGCTTTAATAGGCTGAGGCGAGCTTAAGAAATCAGTTTTTTTTAGTATAAACTTTCGATCAGTTAAATAATTTGTTATAAGCTTACAGAAGTTTTTGGACAAATTCAGCTTTAACTTGTATATAAGACCTTCGTGACATACCTTCTCAAATGCTTGACAAACATCGATAAAAAGTACAGAACAGTATTTTTTTTCTTCAAAGGTCTTTTTTATTACATTTAGTAATCTGTCTGTTTGTTGGATCGTACTATGTTGTTTTCTGAAACCAAATTGAATACATTCTTTGGCGCTCAGAATTGGGTTCAATTTAATTATGAATATTTTTTCAAACAGCTTTGATATAATAGGCTTATAGGTCTGTATAACTCAACCTTGGTGTTGTCTTCTCCAGGCTTACGTATCATAGTAATCAAAGAAATCTTCCACTTTGTAGGAAAGGACTCAAGACGTAAAATGGCATAAAAACAAAAAGAATAATTTTGCGATCTGTATGGGGCAACTCAAATAACATCTTGTTACTGATTTTATCAATACCAGGAGCTTTCTTAGAGTTTAAATCAGTTATTGCCTTATCAATATCTCGAAGCTCAAACCTTAGGGTAACTGCCGGACTACCATCGATAGGTGGGAGCTCAGATATATCAGTCGAGACAATTGAAGTAAACACGTTTTTTAAATGATCAACAAACAGATTACTTTTTTCGGTATCATTTCTTGCCCAGCCTCCACAATAAGTTCGCAATGGAGGCTTACGTACGACTGGTCTTTTGAGGTTTCAACATGCACGCCATAAAGAATAATTTGATTGTGGAGTTAGGTCCAGATCTTCCAGGTAATTTTTCAGAGATGCTACCCTTCGCTGCTTCGTGCAATCTTTAAGTCTAGTTTTAAGTTGAGGAGATCTACGTGTTTGCCACTCTCTACGAATTTTTCTTTTTTCAGTCAAGAGCTGCTCGACATCTCCAGAATAAATGTGATTGCATCTGTCTATTTGCCGGGTTACAGTTGCATGTTGGGCAGCTAATTTAATGTTTCAATAAAAACCAATTATACACTGCTCTACGTCTTCTGGTGTTCTTACCGGGATGTTTTCCGAGCAATGCGTACTGAGATATTTTCTATATTTCAGCGAATTTATGCTTGTCCTGGTTGTTAGTGATACGATATTTTGTTGATTCCATATATAGACAATAGTGGGTGAATGATCTGAGGATAATTCTAGTGATGTTTCAAGCTTTAATAATTTCTCTTGAAATACCCTTAAACACGCCAAAATCAATAACATCCGGTATTTTTTGTCGATCAGTAGGCCAATAGGTGGGTTGGCCACTCGAGATCACATTGAGACGCATTTTTGAAATTGTGTCAAACAACACACGACCCTCTCCAAAATGTATGTTTAGCGTTGGAGTCGCCTGATGCTATGAAACAGGGACCTAGTGATTTGAAGAAGTCGCTATACTGACTCTCTGATACTTGAAATCTAGGGGGTGAATAAATTGAAGAAATAACTAAGTTTTGATAAAATTCTTCAAGGCAGATATTTGTTGCTTGAAGGTAATCCTAACCAAAATCACACAGTAAATAATGTTTGATGAGGGCTTCGACCTCTTTTCATTACAGTCACGTATCTATCCCTTCCCACTCGAGTCTTGTTATTGTTTTTGTCGTACTGTATTCAAAAGGCAACGATGATTTATTTACTTTTATTTTATTGTCACTACATAGCAACAACGGTGAGCAAGAACGTGTGCGGTGAATTGGCGCGGCATTTAAAAACAAATCAGTTTTTTTGTTTTTGGTTATTTCGCTGTTTTTATCAGCATTTATCGTAACGTAAGCATTTCTACTCCTTACGTTCGCACTTATATTAAGAATGTTTGAATTATTCAACTAGTAATGCCGTTGTAAACAAGTCATAGAATAATAAATTTCTTTAAGGACCAAAATCATGCTTGGCTCAATTTTGATTTAAATTTTGTGGTTAACAGCTGTTCAAAAAAGCAATTTCTACCGTTGTTTCACCATTAAGTGAAAAATTAGAATTTGGTAAAGGTAAAGAAGCTGCAGACCTTTCAATTGAGAAAGTTGATACTAATCTCCTCCTTCGTGCATCAGCAACTTCTGCTAGTAAGCAAAATTATGCCGATTTGGTTGCGGTCCTAAAAGAAAGTAACTATAAAGTGCCCAACAAGGACATCAATAATGCGGAAAATGTGTAATCCAGATCCTCAAAAGCCAATTCCACTTTCTGCGGATAAGGCTTTAGCTGTTCTTTTGCAAAATAATTTTTCAAAAGAGCAGTATAATGCAATACGCTACGAAAATAAGTTAAGAAACTGTATCTAAAAGGGCTATTGACACTTCAGATCCAGTAATTTCCACAACTTTTCTAAATAAACGTTACAAAAGCGCACACACTCCACATTTAAACCTGATGTAGTTGAACTATTATGTTTAATCGAAACCATAGAAGAATTTCTTGGTTGCTAACAAGATGATGAAATTGATGAAAATGAAGAATTTTAAAAAAGTAAAGAAATCAATGAAAGTGAAGAGGCCTTATTTGATTTAAATTTACAAAATTAATTAGATATACATAAGTAATTAATAACAATAAAAATAAATGATAGAATAAAGTGTATTACGTTTTTATAAAAAGTTACCAAAGGGTTAATCTTGACTTTTGGTCGTTAAAAGGTTAAATTCTATTTTCTTTTTGTCAGATTTATTCTTACATATTAACTTCTTACAGTCTTTGGTTTTAATATCATAAATATATAGCTGTTTTTAATTACACAAAGAAAAAGGGGCTATTTGACCTACATTGATCTGGATGTTTCTCAATTTCACAATAATATTCGGTTTTTACTTTTATAATTTTTAACTTCATTACTACAAATATAATATATATATAAAATTACAAATATAATAAGAAAAGTGAAAAAATATTGAATAAGACACTAGCAGAATGTAATGCATTTTTGGACAGCTATATATGTACGTCTGTCATCAGCATTCTTCGCATCTATCTACTTTGGATAGTGTTTAATTGTAAACATCATCTATTTAACCAACCAAGTGTCTAATTCAATTTTTCCCATATTTCTTTACAAAAATAAATGACTGCTCCTGGTTCCCAGCAATAAATGTGCCTATTGACTTCTCCTGATTCACAGTGTATTACTTTTCATAAACTCCTTCAATAAAAATCAAAGCAGAAAAACCCTACCAACCTGAAAACAAACCAAAATCGCTTCTCGCAGGGGGGTTGGTTATTGATCCCCCCAGATCTGTATGGACTCCATGCGATATACTGGTCGCGGCCGAATATTTGTTTAATAACAAAAAAACATAATTCTTGCAAAAAAAAACCGACTTCAAAACAGACAAACTTAAAATCATGTTTCTTTAAGACGGTAATTATACAATGATTATATTATATTCGAGGAAGATTGTAGCGGGATTTTTTAAATGTCATTGCACAAACTGTCAATTCAGATAAAAAAAACTAATTTTTGAATTCAATAATCTAAAACAAATATCAGTCGATTTTCTACCTGGGGAGCAGTACTTCCGGAGTATATAGGGGCACAAGACATCAGGGGTCTGTGCTTTTTCAGGTCAAACCAATGCCAAACGAATGTCTGTATACAGCGGATAAAAAGTTTGGCTATATACATAAAATTACACTAACTATTGCGACACCCTGTAATTTCCGAGTTCAAATTTTATACTTGTTATAGCGGTCGTAGCAATACAGGTTCATTGTAAATTTCAACCGTCTGTCTGTAACGGCTTAAAAGTTTGGTCATATACATCAAATTACATAAACTATTGCGACACCCTGTAATTTATAATTTTAAATATTTATACTTATTTTAACACATATAGTAATGGACATTCTGTCTAATTGTTAAGTGTTTGTCAATAACTATTTAAAAGATAGGGTCATATATATCAAATGACGTCACCTATTGGGACACCCTTTAAATTCAAATTTTAATATAAATACTTGTTAAAGAGAACTTTGTCATACAGATTCTTTGTAAAATTTAACTGTGTGTCCATATACATCAAATTACATCAACTATTGGGACACCCTTTAATTTCCAATTTTAAATATTTATACTTGTTGTTATACCAGTAGTGAACACTCTGTCTATTTTTCAAGTGTTTGTCTATAACGGTTCCAAAGATGAGGACATAATGGTCAAATTACATCAATAATTGGAACACCCTTTAATTTATCCAAATTTTATACTTGTTGTAATAGCGGACTAAGCAATATAGGTTCTTTGTACATTTCAACTGTCTATCTATAACAGTTGAAAAGTTTGGCCATATATATATCTCTTTTACATTAACTATTGGCACACCCTTTAATTTCCAAATTCATATTTTACACTTGTTATTTTAGCGGACTTAGCAATACAAGTTCTTTGTAAATTTCAACTGTCTGTCTATAACGGTTCAAAAGTTTGGCCATATATATATCAAAATAAACCAACTAATGGGACACCCTTTAATTTTTAATTTTAAATATTTATACTTATTATAACAGACATAGTAATGAACATTCTGTGCAACTTTCAAGTGTTTGTCTATAACTGTTGAAAAGATAGGACCATAAAGGTGAAATTACGTCACCTATGGGGTCACCCTTTAATTTTTAATTTTATTTTTTAATTACTTTTTGTTATTGGGAGCTATAGTGATACGCACTTTTTTCTAATTTTAAATGGGTGACCTACAAATTTCATAATACACGTAAAAAACATGTATGTTGTATGGGGACACCCTTTAATTTTTAAACTTTTAAACTGTTTTTAAAATGGGACCAATCTGTAGCCATAACCTTTCTAATGGCGTAAAAATTTTTAAAATCGGTTCAGAAATGACCGAGTTCTGAAGGCACAAACATAAAAAAAAGCAACATTCAGACGAATTGATAACCTCCTTCTTTTTTTGAAGTCGGTTAAAAAGAGAATCATTACAACCGAAAAAAATAAAAACAACGTGAAAATATATAGGTGGGCGCAGTTTTTTTCTGCAGCATCAAACGGAATGATCTGAAGTTACTGAATTGTATTAGCGAAATTTTCAAAACTATGCCTGGTAGATTGGTGAGCTTTAATTTTCTGTATCTCTTCTGGTGCCTTGGCAAAGTTGATTTCAACCAGAACACGGACAGATGGACATCGTTTAATCAACTTTTGTATGTATAAGGATCCAGAATATATGTGTATATACTTTATGGAGTCAAAAACGAATATGGAAATTATGATAAACTTATATATAAAAATATAAGAATACGCTGACAGACGGACGGACAGATATTGTAGGGAAAACAATAGGGTAACGTTTTTACCCTTTGGGTACGGAACCCTAAAAATGAAGTGCAAGTTGCAAATGAAATGAAGGGAAGTGCTTTTTAATACGAGCACAAGAAGCACAGACATAAATTCAAGAAAAACTTATTTCTTTTTGATTTCAAAAATTAATAAGCCTTTCTAAGAAACGCTATATGTATGTACCCCACTTAACGCTTCAATAAAATTACCCAGCTTCTAGGCCTTATCTCAACCTCTAAGATTAAAAAGTTTTAAATTTACATTAACCACACATGAGCGATTTCTTTAATTTGCCGATAATTACCTTTTGATTCGATTGTAAGTTGGTGGTAGGTGTGCAATGAAATAACATTAATTAGTCGTGTAATTAGTAAGTTTAATGAAACGTCAACAAACTAAATAAAAAATTCAGCTTTTAAAACTTTACGCGTATAACAGCCAATTATTTTTAAGCTACGTAGAAGAAAAAGTATATTTTTAAATATCTAACTAATGAGTATTTACATATTTTAAAAAGAGCGTAAACACACACAAATATATTTTTTTTTTTTTTTGTTTCTTGTTCAAACTTTACATCTATTTTTCTGATTACTAAATTTTCATCAAATCCTTGGATATGTTGGAAAACTTGACACCGCTAGGTGAAAACAAGAAAACTCCCATCAGCACTTTGGATAAAAAAATAAAAACAAACAGTCAAACATTATTTCTGCCAAAAAAGCAATGAGCACACGAAGTTAAATTTTGGTAAAACTCTTTGCAGCATGTTAAATGAGCCAAACTTTGATTATTAAACTTTGTTTTTCCTATTCGTTTTTTTTTTAATTACTTAAGTTTGTGTGGGTAATTTCCAGCGCATTTATGTATGTATTTAGTTAGAAAAGTGTATTAGTTTGCAATACTTCTTTATTTTTGTGTATATAAATTAGTATCAAGTTTCGGTGATGATTAGGACTGAAACCAAAGTAGTTTTAATATTCGTTTCATGACATATAACACAGAGCAGAACAAATCAAAACTTTTCATAAAATACACGGACTTTACAGTAAAGGTTCGATTCTACTATCAAAGGGTAAACCCCATATTCCGCTTAGCGATTTTGGTGACCAAATTTTATTTATTAAAAGGTGTTTTTGTCTAATATATCATTCATACTAGGTGATACCGCTTAACACTATTTGGACATAATGTAGCTGAATATTCGTTAAATAAATGGTATTAATACTTTATGCCAATAAAATTAATTATTCCTGCACTTTTTTTAAAAAAAGAATATTAAAAAATATTTGGTTTTTACTTTTTTCAACATAACTTATTTGCACTAACAATATAGAGGAAAATTGCATTCACTGCATAAGAGTATCTCAAAAACTAAACGTGATAGAAAAAATCTTGCTCCCCACTTTGTTTTTTTTTACGACCATTGTTATCATAATAAATACGTATTTAATGTTTCATTGTCACTATTTTATTAAAATAATATCCTGAATTTTTTTTGGCTACCAGTGTTATTAGAGCCAAATAGAACAGATGAAATTTGAAGTCAAGCTAAAGTTCGTTTTATTTTCTATATGAAAGAATAATTTAAATTACAAATTAGTTGATTAATATTAAAGAAAAATTGGAAACATTTAAAATTAAACACTAGAAGAATGGAAAGCTTTTTCTTGGCAGCTACGTCCGTCATTAGCATGCTTCGTATCTATCAACTTTGGTTAGTGTTAAGGCCGGGGCACATAGAATCCGTCATACGTTATACGTCGTATTTTTCAACTCACAAGAAAGTTGAAATACAGGTTTTCTAATGAGTGTTGTCACAATCAGTACGTCTCCGTCAACGCAAAATACAAAAGTACGTTGAGAGCAGTTGAGAGCTATAAATAGGTTTCTCTTTGTTTCTCTCTCTCAAAATTTAATTTTTGTGTTTAGTGCCTGCTAGAAAAAAAACAAAATACAACAAAATAAATAAATTAAAAAGGTGAAAAAAATGTTCAAGTGTTTTCTGTCTGATTTAATATCCGTTAACAAAGTACTCATTGTGTCAAACTCTTCCGTTGTTACTTTGATTTGAGTTGAATACGTTAAAGTATAATGTATGAAGGATTCTATGTGCCCAAACAAACTCAAATAAAACTTTTTGAACAGCTCAAGTTGCCTCTTAGCCATATTGTTTTTTTATTAAAGGCCATTGCTCATAGAAGCCCAGTATTTACCTGAAAGCGAAAACTTTTATCTATACATATAATAAAATAGTAACTCATTTCCGTCTGTCTGTCCTTCATTGTTTGTGTTTGCATCACGTAAAAACTACTGAATGGATTTTAACCAAATTTTGTGAGAAGTTACTTTATTATGCTGATCAAAATATAGAATACTTTTTTCCACAAAAATATCTTATTTCCAAAAGAAAGAGGTTTACAATAATTTTTATAATTTTATAATTTTATAATTTTTTATAAATTTTAGAATTTTATCGAGGGATGGGTACCTTTAATAAATTATATTATAAACCATAATCGAAGCACTATAAAAGTAAAAGTCGTAAAATTGGCACAGCTAGTTGTAAAATATAATCTTACTATAATTTTAATTATCTCAATCCTCATTACAGTAAACATTTATTTAAATGTGTGGTAGTAACTAATGTATTGATGATTTTTTTACTTATTCCACACATACAAACACGTTCTTTTTATGAAATTTTGTCTATTTTCCTAACATTATGCTATTTAGCTACGAGATTATATACGGCTACATGCACATTTGTAAACATACAAATTCTAACGCACACAACCAAAAACTCATTCACATAAAAACTCGTAGTTTTACTTGCTTCTGTATATATTACGGTTTATATTTACAGTTTAATACTATTGCATCTTTGCATTAGTATGTAAGTATTTTTTGGCGGTTTGTTTGTAAAATGTAACGAAGCGTAAAGTTACGATTAGTTAAACAAGCGCGTTAAGCTGTTTCAGCACAAATTTTCATCTATAAAATTTTCATAGTATTTTTTTCATATTATATTCTACTGCCAATAATCTTTTTATTGCTTTTATATGTATTTTATCGCAAAGCATGTTAATGAGCAAACAAAAAATATATTGTATACAAAATAAATACGTATTTTGATTGAGTCTTACGATAAATAAATATTTGGTATGACTAATAATTAGAAAATAATGGAATTTGTTTGATGTTATTAGTAATAAAAATATATATTTTATTAGGAATATTTTATTGTTGGCTTACTAAATCTCGGAGTTTTGGGGAATTAGTAATAACTCCTACTTTGAATGTGTTGCAGGTCATGATGTAATATATGATTTGTCTTAAATTAAAAGCCAATTAAATAGGTTTATGAAAATATATATTATTTCCTCAGCTTCTGTTTTCGAATATTATCTTCTAGTTAATTTGTATTTGTATTCGTTTGGGGTTAAATATATATTTTTGATACCCTTCACCACAGGTGGAAAGGGTATATAAGTTTGTCATTCCGTGTGTAATTTCTACAATATTCATTTCCGACCCCATAAAGTATATATATTCTGGATCCTTATACATAGAGAAGTTGAATAAGCGATGTCCGTCTGTCCGAGTTCGGGTAGTAATTTCATTTGCAAAGGCACCACAGAGATACAAAAAATTTAAGCACACTAATCTGTCAGGCATAGTTTCGGATTGCAATTCAGCAACATTGTATAATTCCTTTAAAGGCCGCGGGCCACAAACCACGCCCACCTATATTTATTCACGTTTTTTTACGGCTTTAATGATTCTCTTTTGCTTTTTTTGTCAAATAAATATTAGACTGCGTCAGGTAGATCGCAAGGAGTGCATACAGATCTCGGGAGATCAATAACCTCCTGCGAGAGACGATTTTTGTTTGTTTTTAGGTTGGTAGGGTTTATCTGCTTTGATTTGTATTAAAGACCTTTATACACATAGAGGTGGCCAATGGACCCACAGGTACCCACTGGTAAATAGGAGCAGTTAAAGGGCACACAGGGGGTCAATATGAGGAAATTTTTTTAAGGATTTTTTTTTCCTTTATTCTGACCATTCTAACTCAATATAGATTGCAGAAAGGTCCTAAATTCAAAAAAAAACAACTATAAAATTTTTAAAAGAAAATTAAATTTTTTTTTAATTTTTACAAAAAACTTTACAATACATTTTCAAAAAGATATGTTTACAGAAAATTTTTCGAAAAACATTTTTAAAAAAAATTTTCGAATAAAATTTTACAAATAATTTTTAAATTTTCGAAAATTTAAAAAAAAAATTTCAATATTTCTATGAAAATCATGACTGTAACATAACATGTTTTTTAACATTAAGAATATATATATGTATGTATGTACATATGTATATAGAGTAACATATTTTTTTTAAATGCGTTTGATTTTTAAATACGCATTAAACACATGGACAACATAAGAATACTGACTACAAACTGTCAAAAATAAAATACACACGTTTATAGGTATACTATTATTTTGAAGCCAGTATAGCTATATGGCTACATGTCTACCGTTGTGGCTGTCGTCAACTTATGCTAATTTATACTTTATTCAACAAAAGAAAATGTCACAAACAAAATTGTAAATTACAAATTCATATACAAACAAAAAGTTTTGGAGAAAATATTTATAATTTATAATTTTTTGAAACAGTTATTTCATTTTATAAAATCAAACTAAGTATTTCTACAACAATGTCAGAGTTTACGATGAAGCTGTCGTCTTCAATATCATTAAGTAGCTGACATCTCGGCGACAATTGTAGCCAACGGAATTTGTTTTCATTTAGCTGCGTCGCCGCTGTCTTCTATTTCTTTAAAGCATGAATAATGAGTTTTTTCTCATACGACTTATTTTATTTTATGTAAAGAGTCAACAATATGGATAATGCTATACATGCCTGTATAAATAAAATCACCGTGGTGAAGCTTCGGCACGGCCGAATATAGCACTTTTACCTGTTTATTTTAAATTCAGTTATCGAACTATCTATAAGTATTATTTCTGCCCTGTACATAAATAATAAGTTACTCATAGTACGCTAGAGGCAAGCTTAAAGTAGTACACTTCGTTCTAAACAACTGATGATGGATCATGTAGAATTTAACTAAAATTAGCGTATTCCCTTATTTTAATTTAAGAATGCTGATGCTTTAACAACTACTCAGCAAATTTGTAAAAAAAATATTTTTTCAACTCAATCTAGTAGTTAGAATATACAAACTTAACCCAACCTACAAAAAATAATTTGCATGATATTTATTTACATTGCACAGTGGTTTAAAAACAATTTATTTTGGAAATAATTGGGTAGTTCATGAACCGCAAAAGACATCTTAATAATGTTTGAAATCACCAAAGCCGACGTTTTCAGAGTGGAGCTGTGAACGATCAGCCACCTAGAGTAAAAGCGGGCTGGTGGGTATGCCTCCATAAGTTTAATGTTAAGATTTTTTTAAATTTAGTTAGTTAAATTAGTTTAACATTTTAAAACTACCTATTACTACAATAATAACTTTCACTTTATATGGGAGGAACCACGCCTTTTTTCATCTCCAGACATTGATAAGTGGGTTACTTGTGCAAAATGTCAGGACTACACGTGTTATAGTTTTAAAAATTATTATCGTGAAGCCAGGGTAATAATTTTTAACTTTATATGGAAGGTACCATGCCCTCTTTTTCTATTCAGCTAGTTTTATACACTACCGTTCACATTACCTATTCAGTATTACCTGTAGGTTTCCTTGGTTAATAGCTTGTAAAAAATTTCAGAACTATACTTGTTGTAGCTCCAAAACCTTACTATGACATATATTTACTTTGTATAGCTGCCAGTTAAATGAAATATAAAAGAGCAAAAATTCTTATTCTATTTTACCCTCCAAAAAGCTAGTAACGAATGGCGAAAATTTTTGGAAGAGCGGTCAACTAGTATTGGCAGATAAAGCTTTGCTGCAACTTTTTCTACAAAAACATTTTATGCTTTACATATGTAAAGCACAAGCATACACAGAAAAAAATATTTTCACCAATTAAAACTTAATAATTAGTTTTAGATTGAAATTTAAATAAATATTCAATTTATTCAATTATTTGTTTAATTAGAAAAGTTTTTTGTTCTGTTTTAAAACTAATGAAAACCTTTAATTGTACCTATATAACACTTTCAAGCACTAGGCAAATAATTGAGTACTTAAAGTTAAAAAGCTCTTATCAAATATAAACTGAATTTTTTTCTTTTCTATCATCAATAAATTAAATTTTTCTTTTCTTTTCGTTTTTTTTTTTTTTTTTTTTTTTGTACATACATAGATTTAACACCCATGGACTATTATCCTGATCCAAATCCAGCATTACATCTTGTTGTCTACAGTGTTAATCAGAAAGGACGATCAGAGGCAATTGTTTTAGAAAACATACCAATTAATGAGGCTGAAAAACGTTCCGGTAAGTTTCTCTTAACATTTGTGTTACAGTTTGTGCAATTTAGTTGATTATTCGTTCATCCATCCATCCATCTATCCAAAATAGCATGTACAAAGTTTTATGCAAAATTGGTGTGTGTTAGATGTTAAATAACAAACATCAAAATGTAATGTCTACAACATCTCTACTATATTTGAGTTTACAATGCTGTAAGTTTCAAAATTTATTATATTGTTGGGAGTAACAAGAACGTTAGTAAACGTCTAAAGATAATAGTGCTTTTCTATAGGACAAAAGTTAAAAGATAGACGGATAAATAGTTAATGCTTGCATCATGCATATATAAACAAATACATTTGTTAGTGCAGTTAGTAAGTTAGTTGATTACATTAGTAAATTTTAAAACTTTAAATTAATTTAAACATTAAGAAATATATGTTGAGTATATTTTTTCTAAAACTTCTAGGTATTTATAGACACTTAAATAAAACTTATGTATGACCTTAAGTTTAGGCAAATATTTAAATTAAAAGCTGAAGTGCTTTAATGTACATAAAAACATAAACTAACAGGCGAATAATAAGTTACTAACGAAAATTGAATCCTGATCACGCCCAACACTTTATCAGTTAGTAATCGAAGATTCCATTTCTTCTCGACTGGTAATTTTTCACAATTTTTTTTAGCAGTGAATTGTAAATAAAGCAAACAATTTTTTTTTTACCATTGTTTTCACTAATGGTAATGGTTTTTAATGATAACGTTTAATTAATAATTATATAAAAAACAAAATCATTACTATTAATTAATGATTTAATTAAAAAACAGCAGTATCATTAATGGCCACATTAGAAATCAGCCATTTTCTCCTCTCCTATTATGAGCATATTTTCTTATAAAAACAAACAAAAGTCAGAAAAAATATAAAAAACAATTCTGTATATTAAATTTGTATGACTAATTTTTAACGCGTTGGATATTGCGAAGTACCGACTTTAAAAACTAGAGTACTTGCAATAGTAGTGCCTCACTAGATTGATTAAAAAGTTAAAGGTTTAAATAAACATAACTTGACACGAAATTAGTAAGAAACGAGAATTTTTTTAAGAACAAGAAAACATGTTTATTTTTGCACATACATACATATACATACATATGTATGCATGTACATATAATGTGTATTTGCACCGTTTATTTGCAGCTTTAGTGTATGATGAAGACTTAACAGATAGTTACGTTTGTTCCAGATATCAACGATTGCCTAATTGAATTTTAATTTTTTGTAGTTTTTACTCTGGCTTTAAACCGAACGTTTTGCCAAGAAATGATGAGCCTCCTCCATTTCGAAGGCGATCAATATTTTAATTTTGTTTTCTAAAGAAATGGTTTTACATTGTAGTTTTCGACGTCGTCTTTTAGATATGCATTGATAATTAACAAAATATTAACACATTTCAATTACTCAAACAAGTAAGGATATTCCACAAAATTGTTGATATTAAAATATTTTGCAAAACTTAAATTTTACAAATAAAATCTAAGCCCAAAGGATTTTGAATCGTGCTAAAGGGAATAAAATCGTATAAAAAAATAATTTTTTTATTTTCACACCATGTTATATCAAAACCGTGTAAAAAAAATTGGTTGTAATTATAAATAAATCAGTAGCATTAATTGGTAGATAACATTTTTTCCATTGTAATTACTTGAAATAATGCTAATGAATATTCAATGCCAATGAAAAATCTCAAGTATGATATCAGCCAGTCAATCAGTCACTGAGTGAGTCAGTCAGAATATGTACTAAAATAAGCAATATTTACAGCTTCATATCTCAGAAAGCCTTCACTGTAAAAAAAATTTAATTCAGCGTATGTAGTGTCTTTGTGCTTAAAGTATAATCATTTTGTTGTTAGGTCGGTGAAATATACACACTGCGTGTATTCACTACAACTTAGCCTTTCGCATTATCGTGAGCCTATGTATTGGGCTCTAGTACGTAACTTTTTATCCTTTCGTCACACGCTGTTCTATGTTGTTTTTAAAGTCAATAAAGAAAAAAATTATAAGATGTGCACGATTCCTATTTTCGATTCCCACCTTTCAGTTAGATTCGCTCATTAAAAGTAATGGGACAATATTATGAAACATTAATCCAATACAACTTTATGAACTTACGTTACAACTAATAACATATTTACTGCATAACACAGATTTTCAACTAAGATTTTTTCAAACGTAATACTGAATTTTGCATAACTTTGAACAAAACAACAAGTTGTAATACACATAAAACTAGCAACCATAGGTTTTACTGAGTCCTTTTATTACCCGAATTAAAAAAATTTTGCTTTTTTTATGTATGTGCCAGCATAACTCATTTCTGAACCGATTTCCATTTTTTTCTTTATTTGACGGGTTACGCTTACAGTTTGATCCCGTTTTAAAAACATTATTTTAAAAATGAAAGGGTGTCCCCATATAATATACATGTTTTTTACGTGTATTAAGAACCGTAAAGAGCACCAATTTAAAATTTTAAAAAATTGCGTGGTACTTTAGCTCCCAATAACAGAAAGTATAAAAAAAAATTAAAAATTTAAAGGGTGTCCCCATAGGTGACGTAATTAGACTTATATTGGCCTATCTTTTGAACCGTTATAGACAAAATCTTGAAGATTTGACAGAATGTCGATTACTATGACCGTTATAATAAAAAGTATAAATATTCCAAATGAAGTGCTCAAATAATTCATTTAATTTGATGTATATATCCATACTTTTGAACAGTTGTACACAGACTGTTGAAATTTACAAAGAACCTGTATTTATAAGTCCGCTAAAACAAAAATAATAAAATTTAAATTTGGAAATAAAAGGGTGTCTCAATAGGTAATGTAATTCTATGTATGTGGCCAAACTTTTGAACTGTTATAGACAGACAGCTGAAAATTATTGCAAAGTCCACCACAACAAGTATACAATTATAATTTAGGAATTAAAGGGTGTCCCCAAAAATGTTGTAATTTGAAAGATATGACCCTATCTTTTGAACCGTTAAAGACAAACACTTGAAAATTAGTCAGAATGTCCGTAGTGGACATTTGTCTGGCATAATAACCAGTATAAATAATAACCAGTATAAATATTTGGAATTATAAATACAGGGTGTCCCAACATTTCACGTAATTTGATATATATGGTCAAACTATTGAACCGTTATAGACAGTCAACAAATAATCTTTGTGGCGAAGTCCTCTATAACAACAGGTCATTAATTTAAAATTGTAACTTAAAGGGTGTCCCAACAGGTGATGTTATTGGATCCATCTTTGAAACTGTTATAGACTGAGGCATGAATGGTGTCCCCATAAAATACGGATGCTGGTAAAAATAGTTTAGCTTTTGAACAGTAATAGGGAGAGGCTTGACATTTACTTAGTCTTTACTTTTTTCCCGCTTATTTTGGCGCATATTTTATTTTTAACCATTTTGTAAAGAAAAAACACAAACCTTTAAACTTCAAATATCTTCCTTCTTTTTCACAATTTTGCTCTTTTCTACGTTCAATTGTTTTCCTTAAATTCAAAGGGAATATTTTTTAAATTTTCTTTTTTTTTTTGGTATTTGCTAGGTAATTTCCTGTCGATTAAACATCTTCTGCACAACTTACAACTGAAGAAAGAAACATTACAAAATGACATGAAAACAAAAAATAAACTTAACGATAAACAATGCAAACAAAAATATGAAATAAGTAACAATAGCAGTTAGAGCACAATTAGGTATAAAGGCTTGGGGATTTAGGTAGATCGGTCAGTAAATAAGTTTTAAATTTTGATTGTAATTTTGATTCATGTAATATTTTTTATAAAAATCTTTTCTAATATCTCACATTAAATTGCTATACAACAATTAAAATAACGAGTTTTATAGGAACTGGTGCTTGATAAATAAAATAAATAGTTGATCACTTCCAATGCAATATTAATGAGATGGTCCTAAGTTTTACTGACTAACCTAAACCAGGGCGTAAGGCGCAACGATGTCTAGCGCCTACCTTTAAACAAACAGATATAACACAGCAACGTTTTGTAATAAACAGTAATGTTAACATATTTTGTTTAAAAAATCTAATAAACTAAGGCGAAAAAAAGAGATAAAATCGCTAGATAAAGCATAAATTAGCTAAAATGGCACCACTCTTCCAAAAAATAAAAAACAATAACTTTTTGTTTGCACCCAGCTTCACTATCTAACACTCGGTCAAAATTGGATTTTCCAATTGCCAGTTGCGGTGACGCCTCTATTTAGGTTTGCTTCATACATTTTTTTTTTTACGCCTTACGCTCTTGTTTAGCTTTCGCAGTTAGAACTACTTAACATGGTTTTCTAAATTGTATTTCAAAAGTAGGAAACGCTAAATACTATGGGCCAAATTGTTAAAAAAATATTTTTGAATTATAAAAGGTTTATAAATATCATACAAAATTTGTTTATTAAGCCTTTTATCCTAAATTGTTTGTTATTTAGGGAAGAAAAATATGTTTATTTTGTAATAATATTTTTTGGAAATTAAAATTATCTTTGATTTTAATTTAATATAATAGCGTGCTATCAAGTCTAGTTTCTAGGGCCATTTGGATAAGTACTTAATTTAGCTCATCAGGTAACTTTTACCAAAATTAGAGATAAGCTAAAAATAGCTTTAAGTTAAGAGGGTCGTAAAGTAGCTTTGGATTGAGGAACACGTGCGCGCGTCATTGTCATTATAGCTTAAGGTCAATCAGGCCGTCCTTGTTGCTCGGTCTTCAAGTGGTTTGCCTATCGCACTGTCTGATTGGCTTCCACGGTTAGGTGTACCGTGATACAGTTAATTGGTGGTTGCATTAATCAGCCACTTGTAATCGCTCTGGTTATCGTGTATAACTTTAATTTTACAAATTTAACTACAAGAAAATTTTACATGAGACAAAAAATAAAAAGTTATCAAAAGTATGGAAAAGTAAGGAAAACTAAAATAATGAAAAACAATAAAATATAATTAAACTAAAAACAAAGAAGAAAAAACATTTTTTAAAATCCAACCATCGTTACTGGACATGACCAAAAGCTGCAACTAAGAACCTAGTGTTTACTGCAACTTTTTACCATTTGGCACCAACATTGTTGCTCTGTATGAGCAACAATCCAGAAGAAGAAAAAGAAGTTAAATAATTTCCACATATACACGACAAAAGTTTTACATCTGTAGTGCAATTCATTAACCTGTTTGAACAACAAAATGATCGATTTTGCTACGCTGCAGCTAGTAAATCCTGAGGTAGTTACTTTAAACAACAAAAGCTGTTGAATAATATAGCAATTGTCGAATTGTTTAAAGTAAGTGAATTGCACTACTGACACGTAAAATTTATATTTTGGATATATTTATAGTAAAAAGTCAAACGTTATTGTACATGTACGTTTGTGACCAAATATTAAAAGTCTCCTGTAATTCAGAGCTACAGAAATACATATGACTCACACAATTAAAAAGTGAAAAGTAAAACACATGTCGTGTATATGACAGACTTTTTGACAGATCTGATTAATAAAATAGTATTTTTCCATGCGATCAGAGTTGGAAATTTTATTTTGTATGATAGTGAGGCATCGCCATTTTGAAACTATTTTTTTAGTAGGACAGAATTCTGTCAGATTTTTTGTGATGGAATCGTACGATTATATAGGATAGTGAATCCTGGCCTTAAATAAATAGTTTAACACAAAATATATAAATTAATATTTTACTCTATATTTACACGGTCTTGTTTAACTCATCTCTAGTTGTAATTGTAAGAAGTAAATTTAAAAAAAAGAGTTACATTTTGCTTTAAGAAAACAATAAATTTTTTGTTATTTTTATTGTGGTTTATAGGAAATAGATAAATAGTTTTACGAAAGCCTTTCAAAAGTTATTCACCCATCCGAATTGGATATTTTCAAGAGTGGAATAATACGACTATTGTATTCTTATTTCATTATAATAAAAGGTGTAATTGGAAATAAAAAAAATATATAATTTTTAACGAAACATTATAAATTAAAATATAAAATTAATATTTTTATTTTCATCCTAAACATGTACTAAAAAATAATAATGTTTTCAAAATTATAAGAAAACCATGAGGAATGTATTACCTCAAAATTTCGTTGTTTTGGATTCCAAGCGTTTACAATTTCACACGTTCTCATTGCACTCAGAATACAGAACAGGAACAACTAATATTAATTTTATTTATAAAAAATAAATTTAAAATCACAAATATTTACATTTGTGTACATGTTATAAAAAAAAAACAAAAGGACAAATAAGAAAGTATAATCTTAAATAAATTTTTCCATTTATAAAAACATTTTTATCCTTTCTTTTTTTTTATAAATCCCCAAAGAAAATTCAAATCTAATATTTTTTCTCTCCTCCTTTCGCTCTAACAACCAACCTCTTTCACTTGTTCTCCGCTGTAATGTAAATTTTATCATCATGTTTTTTCTTGTTTTTCTGCCATTGAATGAATGATCAAAGTTTTCATTTCACCTTTAAAAAGTCGTTAAAGTATTTGCATATTCTTAAGGGTTTGTTTTTAGTCTTTTCTGCTGCTATTACAATAGTAACACTTATACTAGTAACACAAATCCATGCAAGTCTCAAACAAACAAAAAAAAAAAGTAACAGAATGTTAATAAAGGTCCAATTGTGCTTTTTTTCCTAACGACATTAGTTTCAAAGAATTTAAACCAATAGTGATTGTCTTTTCTGTTAGTATGTTTGCTTAAACGTTGGTTTTTTACTTTGAAAACATTTGCATTTTTAAATTTTATTATAAATGTTTTATTTATATTTTTGTATACTTTTTATTCGATTAACTCTTTTGTGTTAAAAAGTTCAAAAATGTTAATTTACGGAAAACAAATGTAAGTATGTTTATTTATCTAGCGTGATGAATTCAGAAAGTATATTGCATTTATTTCTTAAAACAAACAAAACACTATGAGCTGATGGAATTAAAAAGAAACTGATTGCAATTGTCTTTGAGTAGACGATTGAGACTTATAATATCGGGTGGTTAAATTTTAAGGGCCGATGATTAATGTGAACCACACCTAAACGTCAAGCTTTTTTCTGCATTTAATTTCTCAATTTCGAAAGATACACAATCGAGCAACGCGTTGTTATTCAGGCTTATTATGAAAATGGACGTTCAAATCAAAATGCATATCGTGCACTTTGTGATTTTTTCGGTCAAATTAATTGTCCAAATGTACGTACAATTGGAAAAATCGGGCAAAAATTTGAGCAAACCGGATCTGTAGGAGATGTGAAAACACCAGTGCATGCTCGTACAGCTCTTACTGCAGAAAATATTGCTGCTGTTCGCGATAGTGTGGCTGAAGAGCCGTCCAACTCAACTCGTCGTTGTGTCCAACAATTACATCTCTCACGCTCGTCGTTCATCACATTATACATAAAGACTTACAAGGTACAATTGACTCAAGAACTAAAGCCTCTCAATCATTCCAGGCGTCGTCAATGGTCAGAATGGTGGCAATAAATGGCAACAGTGAATGATAAATTTTCGAAGAAAATCATCTTCAGTGATGGGGAACATTTTCACCTCAGTGGATTCGTTAATAAGCAGAATTGCCGCATTTGGGCGAATGATAATCCAAGAGTGATTGTCGAAAAATAAATGCACCCACAAAGAGTGACTGCGGTTTATGGGCTGGCGGCATTATCGGGCCGTATTTTTCCAAAATGAGGCCGGTTACTGTGAGGCAATTACTGTGAATGATGTTCGCTATAGTGAGATGATAACGAACTATTTATGGCCCGAATTGGAAGATATAGATGTGGACGGTATGTGGTTTCAACAGGACGATACTATATGCCACACAGCTAACGAAACAATGGCTCTTTTGCGCGACAAATTCAATGGCCGTGTTATCTCATGTGCTGGCGATGTCAATTGGCCGCCAAGATTATGTGATTTGACAACGTTGGACTTTTTCCTTTGCGGTTATTTGAACGGAAAGGTGTAGGTCGATAAGCCAGTAACAATTCAAGAGCTAAAGGATGAGATAATTCGGGACATTAACGGCATAGAATCTCAATTATGCCTCAGCGTCATCGAAAATTTGGAGCATCGGATGGAGGTGTGCCGCGGCGTCCATTTGGCCGATATTTTGTTCCATACATAGTTGGACTATACCAATATTATCAAAATAAAAAGAAATGACAACAATTTCCTAAATAATTTGTATTATATTCAAAATCAACATCGGCCCTTAAAATTTAATCACCCTTTACATTGTAACTCTTTCCGCTTGACAAACATTTTGCTATGAGTTTTCTACAAGTATTTTTTGGTAGAAAAAAGCTCTTGACAAATATTCCACCCATTTTCTAAACCAAAAACCGGTCAGTTACCTCGCATTTAAGTGGAAAAAAATCTGTAAAAAAGATATGTGGCTTCATTAATTAATTAAAAACTGTTAGTGAGAGGTTTTCATGATTTTTTTTTTGTTGTAGGGGGGATACCGAAGCAGACCACTATTTCAATGGTTCACTTTTCAACCCACTTCGTTCTTCTGTGATTTCTGGTATCCGACTGGAATTTTACGAATACCTTAATTTCATTGATTTTCGTGCTGTCACTAGCCTTTTGCTCTCGACAGTAGTGATTTCAGACTGGCGACTGATACATGTCGATATTCTTCCTCATCACAGAGTCTATGGTGATTGCTAACATTAACTGAAGACTAGGTCTTCACAGCATCTAAATATAATATGTGTCTGGCCGTGTTCCAAAGCCTTTTTATGTTAGCCTATTTCTAGGCACTGTCTGCAAGAGTGGTCTTAAGTTGGCCAGATAATACTTGAGAGTCCGTGACCTGTACTAACACAGTTAACCATTTGTAGGCACCCAGATTATATCCAAGCTCCTTCTTAGTCTTCCTGCCAACTTGATTTTTATGTTCTAGTTATATAATCTTTTGTTTGCTACAAAGGGAAAAATATTTTGTTCATACAAACTTTTAACTCACAATAAAACCTTAGTAGTTTTTTAGCGGTTCAATTCAAAGTTTACCTTGAAACTGAACTTTGAGTGGCTTTTCATTCATTTCTGAAGGCATGAAAATCGAATTCCCATCACAGAATATTTTGCGGTCATATACTACGTAAATAAAGTTTTTTTTTTTGAATTTCTTCCATTTTATTGCTTAATGACCAAAAATTGACTCAGATCTGCAAATTATTAAGTAATATAATTTTATATAATATTTAATACTTAAACTCTAAAAAGTGCCCAATTCCATTATTTGCGTTTTGTAAGTATTAGTGAATCAGTTTAAGAGTAAATCAGCATAACATTTTACCGATTAATCGAATAAAACTTAAAGAAATATTCGATTTATCGATCAGTTTTAATAATGCTTTGAACGTAATTTAGTTATTATATTATCGTAAATTAATTTACGTTACGATTAATCGTCTAAAACGTGACTCTGGTCTAAAATACTATTAATCAACTTATAAAATCGAAAGAGTTTATAACTTGCAAGAGTTTAATAATAATATTTTAGACCAGAGTCACGTTTTGGGCCATCAATCGTAAAGTATCTGTAGAGAATCACCATAAATAGTTTTGTTTGCTATCGATGTACATAGTTTAGTTTGATTTCGATATATTCGATATTAGCTAACTATCTATAATTTCGCATGACTATTTTCTTATAAAATAATGCAAGTTATTATAAAAAAAAAATCTTATAAATTTCGATATTTTGGTATTATGATTATGAAACAAGTATCAAAAAGTTTTGCCGCTTTTTCAGTGTTTTTTGGGTGACTTTCTTTATATTATTATTATTAATATTTTTTTTTTTTTTTTATTACCCATTTTTCGTTATTTTAACATTTGGATTTGTTTTACATTATATTGCGGGTCTTTTTTCTAATATTTATTTTTTTATTTTATTAATTTTTGGTGAGTTATAGAATTTTTTGTTAATCTTTTAAATAATGATTTTACCTAGCGTTTACATTTGACAGTACTGTCATTGCAATTAAAGAATACGTATTAGTTATCAAAAATTTTGTGTCCTTAGTATAGAGTTCCAGATAATAGTTAAGACAATTAATTTAAAATTTTGGATTTTTCCTTTTTGAATTTTTTTCTGTATAGAAAAATTTGAGTTATTGTCGGCATTCGTCAAATCACTGTTTAAGTTTTTGATTTTTCCCTTTTTACACAAAAACTGAATTATTGTCAGCATACGTCAAATTATTGTCGTATTTACTGTCTTCAAAATATTCAAGACAGTAGTTAGTGAAAAAGTGTGTATGCATTGATATTGTCATTGTCATGACAGTAAACTCGCTATTGCTTTTTTAAAGATTTACTTTTTTTTAAATTTTATTCTTCTTATTTGTAGAGATTTATTTTAAAACAATATAGCTTTTTTTCAAACGAATTGTCGTTTTTTAGTTCTTATTTTAATTTTTAGACTTTTTCTGAAATTTTTTTGGTTTTCTTTTTTTAATTTTCTAGTAACATTTTGATTCTTTGTAAAATTTGAAAATAAGTTTTTTTCTGTGCTATTTCGACTTTTCCAAATTTTATTATTTTGCTAATAATAATACATATAATAATACATATAATAATACATATAATACATATAATAATACATATAATAATACATATATTAATACATATAACGCCCTTCTTCGCTGGTATTATCACATAGCACATTGGCTCTGCGAGCTTTAAATTAATAACACCAGAGGCGCTACAACACTGTTCTATAAACAATCATACAGTGTAATTGCAGTGTTGCTGAAAGTGAAGCTTTTCTATCACTTTAATCATCGGTCTTATCTTCTCCTATCCCTTTAGAAAGGAAGTAACACGATTACTATAAGCATTAATTGCCTGAGTAGTACTTCTGTTAAAAAAAACAGTTTAGTTTAGTTTTCTTATGTGTAAATGTTTTTATGTAAACTTTTCATATTTTTTAAATTATCTTATGTTTTGACCTTTTCTAGTTTATTTTCCTCTTTCTGAATAATTTTTATGAAGATGAGATATAAATTTTTTACTAATGTGTGCTACGATTAATTCTTTTTATATTAAAGTTTGAAAGTCTATTTTTAATATTGTTTATATCATAAAAATGACTATAAGCTTTTTCAATTATGTACTTTACAAAATTTAAATTTAAAATTTATATTTAATGTAACCAATATTTCCAATTTAAGAAATCAAAAGTTCCTTATCATAGTAGTTAATTAAATTTATATATAAAATGAAATGGGGTGTACTCGTATGTATAATAAGTAATTTAAAATAAAAAAAAATTTATTAGCATTTCCTTTTAATTTTTATTTTCGAACTGTCAATTTCATGCATATTTATGTATTTACTAAATAATAATTCATAACTCCAAGCTAAAGCTAAAATTTTATATTATTAAATAAATACTTTTTTTCCGTTTTTATGTTTTTAACACACACGCCTGCAACCACACACATTTTATTTATGATTTATATGTGAAATTCAACAGATGATTTTTACTTTCAGCAGAAATACAGATACAGGATGTAATATATATAACATATTAGCTTACAGGCAATAAACGGAAAATAACTAAATAATTTAACAGCAAGAACAAGTAAAAAACTTGAAAGCCTCAAAAAATCCCAAATCGAACTGCTGCTAAACAGTAATGTATTAAGAAAAAATATTATATTTCCGCTTTTGTCCTGCTCAGTAGTTACAATAATCAATATTTAATTCTGTTTGTGATAATAAAAAGTAATCATTGATACATTATGATTATATTTATTTGCTATATTCATTTCAAATATTCCTTAGTGACAAATAAATAAATATTTATATACGAGTAGATAAAGTAAATATCACTTTAAATACCCATAAACATTACACAGCAATATTGACTATAAACCAATTTAAGGTATAGATGAAAATGGGTGGGTATACTCGTAAGTACAACTACAACATTATCTGCAGAATATTTAAAAGCCATAAACATAAATATTTACAGCATTCGCAAACTACCACAAATACTTATAAGAACAGATACTTACGCTCATTGCTAAAACGCTATATATTAAACTACTTTCAATATATATATATATATATATATATATATATATATATATATTTATATATATATATATATATATATATATATATATATACTCGTATATATATGTCTACATAAGCAAGAACTTGTGCTAGTTAAGCTGCACTCTTTAATAACTCGCTGAGGAGTAAGCATTTAACTTAACATCTTGATTTATAGATACACGCAATGCGTTTTATATTACCTGTGAGCAATTTTGTATGAGTAGCATTGAATATGTTAGAGTCCTTAGGAGCTATTACTTGTACCAAATTAGTTTTGATAAATTATAAACGCATTGTATAACAAAGCCTTAGCAATAAAAAAATAGTAAACAAAAAGTATTAAAAGTGAGAACAAAAATATTAATATAAAATTAATTATAATAAAAGCAGCACAAAGTTTAATTTGACCATGTATAGGGGTTCATGTGGTTGAATTTTTGAAGTATAAGAATTTTACACTAGTGGAGACTTTTATGCTTTTGATTATTAAAATTATATGATTACCATACAGTCATGTACATTTTTACCGTCAATACTTTTTATGTTATCTATGCTATATAGTTATAGGAAATGAGTTACTCATTAGTTTAAAACATCGCTATCTGTTGCGCAATATTGCTTATAATATACTGCTTTGAAAAATAAAAGATGACTTAAAGTATGCAATACCTTTAAATCGGTAAAAAGAAGTCGGGCGTACTTTCACTGATCCAAAAGTATTTAAATTTGCTAAATTTCAATATATTTGGATCTGCGGTTAAATTATATGGTTGTAGTGAAACTATATTATTGTTGAAAATTATAGTATTATGGTTAAATTAACGATTATAGTATGGTTAAAAAAAATAAAATTATAATAAAAGATTATTTATTATTTTTTTATTAATGACATTATATAAAACACAGATGATTTTATTAATACATACATAAATTAGCAAACAATAATTAGTTGGTGATAACGTTTAATTAGCATTTTTCTTCTTCTAATCTGTATTACAGTACGGCATTTGCGCATTTACCCATACCATCGCAGATAATAGATTTACCAGTAAAGAATTGTAAATCCTTAAAACGGCTCACGATTTCTTTTATTACGTTGTTCATGTTCTTGAAGACATTAATTTGATCGGGGAATCTTTAAAAGTGAAATCTTTCTTGTGTCTGCAATCAAAGCAATCTTGTAAATGGTGACTGAAAACAACATCGACGCCGGTCTCTACGATTCAGTCTGTACCCTCGTCAGCTTCTTCGGCTGAGGGATTGAAATATTCAATTTTAATGTCACTACGTAAATTACATTATCGACCAATTTCGTTTTGTATGTATCTGGGAACATTTCATAATCAGTAATGATATCCCTGTTGATTTACATGATATCGAGGTCTTATTACTTTTTGTAGTATACAAATAAAAAATAAATTTTAGTCTCGCACCGAGAGGACACGAATTGGGGAAATGCAGAGAAGATGGTTTCCACGCGCTCAATTCAACAGCTAAAAAGAAAAAATTAGACAAGTAACTATATAAATTCCCGAAATAATTGTTAATACAATTTTTATAATTTTTTTTAAGCACAGACCAATTAACTCCGATGACATAAATAAACAAATAATATTTACTTTTAACAACTTTTTGGTTACGTACGAAAAAACTATGGTTGTGGAGCAAAAATTAAATAGTTAAAACCAACCATGTTGATTTTTTTGTCGTAGTAATCATTTAATGATAAAATTTAACCAAAATTTTTTTTTATAGGGACCAAATTAATGTTACAAACAACTAAAATTTGTTCATCGCAACCATATATTATTACAGAGAACATAATGTGGTTCCTGTAACCATACCAGAACCATGGGTTTTTCTTGTACAAACTTTACAATTGACTTAACAATAGCAATTGACAACTTTTTATCATTATTACATATTGAAATTGAAAAAATATTTTGTTTGATCCACCCTTATGTACATATGTATGTTAAATTTGTAGCCATAAATTTGTTCAAACTTTTGTTAATGCGCCTTCAGATGCTTATTCAGTACACTTAGAGTAGGCTAAGGCAATAAATGATATAAACATAATTTTAAATTCAATTCAATAATTTTTTAGCATTATGCGAGTGAAAAAAAAAATCAAAATTGGTGCAAAAATAGAAGTACATTAAAAATTTTATAATTGAAAATTTATGTTAGTTTTATTTAAGTTATTTTTTAGTATCCATTTATTTTTTAGTTTCCATGTATGGGTTGAAGAGATACTTTTTACAAAATAGGTAATAAGTTGTTCATGAAAACGAAAAAAAAATGCGAAGTTGCTTTCATTGTTAACTTAAAGTTAGAAATATGTAATAACAAATATAGTACGTGGTACCAAATAAAGAAAACAAAAAATTAAAAAAGAGGAAAAGGCATTATGTGTATTATGCTTATTGCAAAATTCATGGAATCAGTCCAAAATCATCATTTATTTTAGGGAAATTGATTGTAATGGTGCCTTGTAAGTTTATGCAGTAATTTTAACACTTTTAAATTCTAAATAGATTCTAAAGTAATGCAGAACAACTCTTCAGGCCACAACTCCACTCTCTCTGCTGTGATGGTGGTTTAATAATAGCTCCTATTTTCTTTATTTTGTACAAAAATAATTATTATAGTCATATTGGCTATCAAAATTAAATTAATGTTCGCCATAACGTCTTTTTAGAAAGTCTTATGCCATATGCTTTTTAGCAAACTACAATTGACTTTATTTGCGTGCATAATTCATCGGCAGTTTTTTTTCAGTATTTTTAATTTCAGATATTCATAGCTTGCATTAGAACTTTTTTATCATTGATCTTGAGACCAACAATGTTTATTAGAAACTAATATTTATTTATATTTTTATTTTTTTTTATAGTTTTTCTGTCAATAATTTAATGTATAAATAAATCAAAGGCAACTACTTGCAAAAAAATTAAATCTCAAAGTGATTCTAATCATATGAATGGAAAAATTTCTTGATTGTCTTTTTTTAAAAACGGACCTTTAAAATACCGTTGCACTAAACTTTAATGTTGTTGTTATTTTCGCTATCTTAAAAAATTCCCTTTCGCTTAGATTTAGACAAAAAATGTAAAAGGAAGTATAGTAGACCCACTACTATCATAAAAAAGTAAGTGGATCTGATCATCTGATCGAGAGTGTATTTCTAAAATGTCTTAAAAAAATGCTTTCAAAGAGTCTCATATAAAAAATTGAAAAAAATTTAAAATATTTCTGCATTTATAAATTTCTTTTACTTAAATTAAAAAAAGACATTTTAATGTTTTATACTCGTATTTATTACAATAATCTACTAATAGATCAAGTACGACAGTAAGAAGAACTGAGAAAAAATAAAAGATGTACAAACATTTATTTTCTTATTTTATTATTCGAAATTTAAAATAAATGCAAATACAATACAATCAATTTTGTATGTTTTCTTATTTTTTTTTTTTTTGTTATTATTTATCTTTTTGAAAATATCTTGCTAAACTTAACTGACATATATTCCTATGAGATGTGTATTATGTTCGTAAATATTATACACAAATATATTCCACAATATATACTAAAGCTCAAACATAAAATTATAAACGTTCATACAAAGGTATATATATTAATATATGTACATACATACACATATACATAAATATGCACGTGAATGTTAACATCATGTTTGCACACTTTATTTCTTAACATGTTTTGTGTTTGCTTTGGATAATGTATTTTTCAATAGATAACAGAAACATGTAACGAAATATAAATGATATCCATAAATAGATTAAAGTAACAAAATAAAAAACAATAAATAGAATATTATCTGTACCATAGGATCCCTAAAAGACAATGTTTGTTTTCACATAAATAAATTTTTGTTTCAAAAAACTTAAGGAATAAAGTCCAGTTTATAATTTATGAACATTTGATAGTTTAAAGGATCTTTAAACAAATTTACATATGTATGTTAAAGTAAATTTTCATTGACATATTAAGTTGTAGTTATAAGTGTTAATCAGCTAAGTTAATCAACTAACCAGTCTTACTTTTAATATTTTCTTAACATTAATTTACAGTCCTTTCATGCTTTGTACTAAGCTTTTATAAATTATTACTCGTATTACTTTGCATTATATACAGTGGGCTATCAATGAGTCACAGAGATCAAAATCTCGCTCTTTTGGTAATTATTTATCTTGCTAACGCCTAAAACAATATGTCAAAAACACACCAACTTGCAATATTTGTAATTACTTAAAGAACTCGTATAATTTATTTTTTTTTTTTTTTTGTTTTAAATTTGAGATAAAAGCTTATACGTTTGTTTACATCTAAAAAGTATGATACTTACAGTCTTTGATTTTCACAAAAGCCTTTATATCGGAAACTTAAAAATATGGTAAAAGAAAACAAGAAAATAGCAAGCTTTTTCGAATAGTCCTTCTTGACATTCTGCTTAAATAACACAATTAGATAGTGTACAAATTTAACTTAATAGTAAAAATGCATTCAACTATTTTAATGCTTTTCACTAAACATAAGTTATTGCTATATATTGTAAATCTAGCTATGCCCACTGACAATATTTTGTTCCATTTTGCTTTGAACGTTAATCCACACCAAATTTTAAGACTCTTACGTATTTACTTTATATAAAGGTACCCATCCCAGCAGAAACTTGGGCTTTATATAAAATTCTAAAATTTCAATAAAATAATTTTGGAGTAAAAGTGGGTGTGGTCAATTTTTCGTACCGTAAAAATCGAATTTGGGTTATGATGAAGATCTAAAGAAAAAATTAGCCAAGTTGGTGCAATCGTTCATTGAAATTAGATAATTAAAAAAATTGGGCTTTAAAGTGGGCGTGGTCAATTTTTTTAACCGTAAAAAACCACGACGTAATACCGTCAATTTAGTGCTATGTGGTAATATCGGTGTTTTTAGTCCCGCCTTAAGATATGCTATGTATCAGTTTATGTATTTTTTTTTACTTTATAAAAGTAAAGTTAGTTCAACTGCGTATTTTCACTGCTTTTTTCTACTTTCTAAGATATTTTTGTGGAAAAAAGTATCCTATATTGGGACCAGGATATTTAGGTACTTCCTCACAAAATTTTAAATTCAGCACTGCATCCCATAGCTCACCTATCGAAGTGAAAATGAAATGTTCAAGTTTTTTTTTTGTATTTCATGACCTTAGTTTTATAGTAATACGCTGCAATATTATGGTCGCACGTAATTTTTAAGAATTTTTTATATTCACACAAAAACCAGATAAATGGATTCTGTGTCCCGCCAAAAGCCAACTCTAGCACACCAGATGCACAAAGTGCTTCTCCAAATCATTATAGAACCTCCATGAAAACTTCTTTTGGAAATATATTATGTTTCCTTACGTCAATTACTCTAGTAAGATTTGTACCCATCCCATCGTCGGAAAAAAATTTTAAAGTATCTGATAAAGATTGTGAAGATTTACTACTTTTGTAAGGAAGTAACTAAGGCACATCCTTCAAATTTTTCGGTAGCTCCTTTATGTCATAGTCATATCTCCAAAAAATTAAACTGATCAAATTGTTCTTGAACTTTTTAGATGCATGGTCTGAGTTTAGACACGAAAACATTTGGAAGGGAAACATTTTTTTGGTAGCACATTACGTATAATTAAATATTTTTCTTAATAAAATACTTTTTTGTAAGTTTAAAATGATCCCTGAATATCTCTAAATTTTAACAGTACTTGTACCTGGATTTATTTTAAAATTTATTAAAACCAGCGACCAATAAAATATGTTTCTATGTTTGCCTTAACTTCCTTTCACTGTGTTTTAGAATAATAAAAATACTGTTACATTCAAACGATACATTGTATGTTATTCTTTTAAACACATACACATATTTCTTCCGCAACATAGTACCTGTTAAAGTTAAGGTGAAATATTGTTATATTTTACAACCAGTTTAAGAAAAACTGGAGGAAAAACTAAACTAAAAAAAAGTATATAAATTTGCATGTGTGAACTTGTATGTACGAAAATAATCTAACTGTTTTTTTTTACTCTTTTCATCCTTATATCAACTTAAGACTATTTACAACATTTTCATTTAGATCATAAAAGAATAACAGTAAAATCGATTGGAGATTATGTATAAGATTTAGAAAATAATCATACACACATACTTATAAGCATAAAAATTTAAATACATAAAGGAACGTGGGTAGCTCAAAATTTAGCAATTTTTGATTACGACCTATAAATAACAAGTACACTCGCCTGACATGCTGATTATCTTAATTTTTGTATATTTCTATAAGCATACATTGAAAGACGATTTTTGCTTAACTTCTCATGCTTTAGTTTTCATCAGTTTGGGCCTGCAACCTCTTCATTTCATATAGCTCCAGAAGTAGAATTCAGAAGCTGTATTATAATACGGTCCCTATACAAACTAATCTTGTTATTTCAAAATATAGTGCGGCCGGGAAATTTAGTGCCCGCTTCTCTAATTAGTGCTCTAAAATTATCATAATCATGTTCTGTGACAGTCCTCACAGTCAAAGGGACTGTAATTTAACACTTTGTTGCTGCTACAGATAGTCGATTTAAAGGTACTGAAAACTTGACAGCACCTTTTATTTTTTAACGAGGAATTTGTACAGAACTTAACAATAATTTCAGTGACCTTTACATAAAATAAATACATAAACCTTAAAAGTAAGAGACTTTAAATTTGGTGTGAACTACTTTCAAAGGAAAATCGAACAAAATATTTTAAGAACGGTGGTGAAGTGGCGGGCATGGCTAGTATTAAATAAATTTTCTGTTGATTAAATTATTTATTTTACTTTTTAAATATATTTATGAAATTTTCTGTTGATTAAATTATTTATTTTACTTTTTAAATATATTTATGAAATTGTATTGCTAAAGTACCTGTCCGAAATGATTATGTAGATTTTTATATATATAAATAAATACTAACATACAGATGAAATTTGAAATTTGAATAAAAACGAACTTAAGCTTGACTTCAAATTTCATCGGTATGTAAAATAAAGGGTTCGACTTAATTTCAAATATCCAATATTAACAATTGCAAACCACCGCGCAATCATGTTTGTCTAACATGTTGGGTTTGATACTAGACTAACTAAATACGAATGTTAGAAGAAAAAATATAAACAAAAAGTAGCTTTCATTGCTAACCGATGGTTGGCTGAAGCAACAACAAATATAAGGTGGTAAACATTGAAATAAAAATATAAAAACAGAAGGAAAGCTTTAGGTAGTGGTAGACTTCGTTCTCACCAACTGACGATTGATAATTGAATACAGTTTTCTCGTATTCCTTTATCTGAGTTCGGTTGGTTAAATAGATGATGCTTACAACCAAACACTACCCAAAGTAGATAGATACAAAGAGTGCTGATGACGGACGTAGTTGTATAGAAAATGTGCATTCCGCTCTGCTGGTGTCTAAAAATTAAATTTTTCCAATTTTTCTTTAATATTATAACTTTGTATGAAAACTAAATTCCAACAGCATTTGTTCATACATTTAAAGACATAGAATACTTTAACCTAAAAAATGTATGTAAAAAGAAAAATGTAATTGAAACTAATTCTACAGTATACTTCTTAATTCAGCCACGTTTTAGCATATCATCACATATTCATAACTATTATAGTACCTGAATACCTCTACGTTTCGTATAATTTTCTTTCTTTATTTTAAAAATATCTACAAATATTTGCAGAAGTAAAAATTGTCTTGAGAGCTGTTATGTGTATTTTACTTTTAAATTACATTAAAACTCTTAGCATGTTATAACAGGTAGCATGTTAAAAATAAATTCAAATTTATTTTTACGTTGAAAAGTAAAAAATAAAGTAAATTTAGTTTTAAGTAAAACAAAAAAGGCAGAATCCTTAAAGTAGAATGTGTACTGTGGGAAATATCGATATCTTTTTTTTTTCTTATAAATCTCCAGGGTCGAATGAAATTACCTATGTGTCCTTTCATAGTTATTTAGGAAGCATATCATAAAACGTGATCGGTAAGGCACGGGTATGTATGGGTATCGAACACCATAACTGCATTACTAGAAGAACTTTTTGTTGTAGGCTCAACGGCTCCATTAGAAATAAATATTTCAGTGAAATCAACGCATTTTCATAATGACCTATGAGGTTATTAGAGCACTACATGTTACCCAAGCGGTTTTTAGTTAATGTTAGAAGACTAATACTGAAATTTGCTCTATTGGTGTAGTAGTCGAAGATTAAACAGATAGCACTATGGCTCTTTTTAAAAATGAAGTTAATGTGAATAAGTTATCCATGGATTTGACTGAATTTTTATTTATATTTTATTTTCTCTTATTAAATCAATAAACGCTTGAAAATTAAAAAACTAATGTATTTTAGTAAAACTGTAAAGTAACAGAAATTTCTTTAAATTTTACTTCAGAAAAATTATATATTTTAACACGTAAAATTGATCAATTGTGTGTGAATTTTTTCAAGCAAAACTTGAACTATTAGAAACATGAATCATTTTGAGGACAATTTTCAAAAAGCTCCTACCGTAAAAAACCGACTTTGAAGGTTTATTCGTTTTATTCCTCTTTAGACAATAATGTCTTGTATATTTGTTTTCAAATTATGTTAAAGCTTTTTATATAATTAATTTATGTTTCTTTTAAAATTTGTGTTATGTATTGGAAAAAAATTAATTAATAATTTTAGTTGATTAAACTTTTTCTTTTATTTAACTATCATATTTACTATTAAATAACGAAAATAGTCACACTGACGAAATTTTTTATGCAGTTTTTTTTTCATATTTTATATATTGTATCTTCAGTATAATTGAACTAACAATAATCTGAAGTCTAAAATAAAAATAAATATACTTGACAAATCCAGCCACGGTTTTGCTTTTATTTGCGAGTCATCCCTCGGCAAAGAACAGCAATTACCCTTTTTTTAGACGAATGTAACCAGATTCAGTATTTTACGCGCCAAAGGATTTGGATTATTTTCAAGCTTTTTTAAATATATTACTGCATGTTACGCAATTTCGGATTTAACTGTGAAATGTTAGATTTGAAATCGAAATTATTACTTTGATTTCTTGTTTTTTGTTTAGAAATTTAGACTTGACTTTCTTTCTATTCTGATTGAACTTTTCATTTAGTCTATTCATTTTCAAGCATAAGAATCTGAGTTTTTTTAAAGAAAAATTGGGTAAAAGCCATTGATGAGCTAGTTAAGCACTAGCAAAATTGCTATCTGATATCCCCATAGTAATCAATTTCGATTATTATATTTTTTTGAAATAAATATTTTATATTGCATTCATAAAATATTTATTTAATAAATTTTCAAGGAAATATGTGTGATTATAAATAAATAAAGTTGTATAATATGATTCCAAATATAATTTTTTGGATATATATCACAGTGCAACACGGAAAAAAAATAACCATATACGGACACCACTACGTGATAAAAGACCAAAAAAAAAAAAGACCCTTGTCTCCCAGTTTTGCCCAAAGTCCTCCAGGTTTTTTTTATGGGCCCTCAAAGATGTGGAGCCTCGATGTCATTTTTGCAAAAAAATTATCATTTACTCAAGCTCATATTTTGCAAACCGTTTGAAATTTTGATATACTCTCTGAGGCAAAGTTGTAGCTCTTGTCATAAAGAACAATAATTGTTAACATATAAAATCAAAAAAACTTCATCTTCAAGGTCAAAATCGCAAAAAACTTTAAAAAATTCAATTTTTTTACCTTTTTTCCCCTGTTCAGGTCCATAGGTAGCAAACCGTTCAAAATTCAAGGAAACAATCAACTACATAATGAACCTAAGATCTTAATAAACAACTTTCTAGAACATATAAACTTCTGAAGAATGATTTTTAACACCGTTTAGGTAGCGCTTAGGTAGCCGGGAAATTTTTCACTTTTGCGGTGTTACATTTCAATAAATACTTTCTTCTTTACATTTTGTACATTTTCTTTTGTTGCGTCTTCTGTAACAAATAAACCTTCATCTATGTATATGAAGTCTTTCTGTTTTCTAATTTGATTATACTTTATACGAGTACATGCTAGATCTGTTTATATCGATACGTAGACCGCAATAAACTATTGTAACACGACGCCTAGGAAATATTAATAAACTAAATAAAACTGAATTTATTTAAAAATATATCCGTAGATAAATAGATTTGCATTTGCAATGAGTTAGTTTACATTTTCAAAAGTAAACAATTTATCTGCATTTATATTCAACATGTAAAACATAGCATATTTGATAATAGTATTTTAAATAATAATATAAGTAATACTTTCTTAAAAAAGAAAGTAATACTTTCTTTGAAAGAACTATCAAAACACGCATTATTTGTGAAAACCCTCATTTGAGATAAGGTTAGAGGTATTTGTGGTCTTCATAAAAATACCAGTTTAAATTGATGCCAACACATCCCTATCTTTGAGCCATATCAATCGTTACTGTCGCTGTATAAGAGTAACATCAAGAGACACATTTTTATGTAACCAGTTAATCTTCATACATCAAAAATTTAACTATACAAGTATACCTGCTTAAGAGTATATAAAATATAATTGTCAATTATTTAAGCAATTTATTAATTTGTTTAGTAAATAATTCAAACAGTGTTTTAAACAGTTTTTTAAGTATAAATAATATCTTTACTTAATACATAAAACCTTCATAATATTAAACACATTATTGGCTAAAATTTTCTTTAGTTCATTATTATAATTCATAATAATTTGGGAACAGAAGTCTTGACTTGTTCCCATCTTTTCTTTTATATGATCTCAAATTTGATATTTTCTTTGCTTTAATGATGCTTGACTTATTGATGTTTTTTTTTAATATGAAGAGCGAAAGCATTTTTTATCTATAGAAAACATACTTTGGTCATAAAAATACCCGTATCATTTAATAAAACAAAAGTACATAAAATAAGTATTTTCAAGTATTAATAATAATGATATAAACAAAAAACCAAATATGAAAATTCTTGCTTATGTCAAATACTGCTTTTTTGCATAATTTTTAGCTGAATTGCATATAATTCTACTGATATCTTAAAGATACTTAATAAGCGAGTTTTACCTATTAAATACAGGCAATACTATTTTGAACCTTTATAAATGAGGGGTCTTTGATAACTTGTTTATAAAATGATAAAGCTTTTTTATGCTTGCATGAAGGAATTTATAAAAATTATTAACCTGGGATTTAAGTGAACGTTGGACTTAAAGCATTGAATAAAATGCTTTAAAATAAAACGATGAGAGTTATTAGTCAAATTATCTGCAAAAAAAGTCCTTAAATTAAAAAATTAACACTTGTTTTCTTGACAACTTTGTACTAATAAAATTTAACTTTTAACTAAACTTGAAAAAAAATCTGGAGTGGCCTACACTCAACTTTACCATACCCAATGAAAACAGATATTTTTATGGATATATTACATAAGGAATATAAGTTCAAGGTATATTCTAATCGAAAAATTAATAATTTTCGTTTTGGGGTGTTAAGTAAACTACCCCTTCCCGATTATGCCGAAAATTAACACAGCTCTTCATCACCAAATACCAAAGACACATACTGCATTTCATTTCCATATGTCATACGGTATGTCCTGTATAGCGTTCACAAAATTTGGGAGTAAGTAAACTACTCCTTGCTCCCTCCCGTTTATGCCCAAAATTTATACAGCTATTTATCTCCATATACCAAAGGCACATACAGAATTTCATTTTAATATGTCATACGGTATGACCTTTCGCAACATATTGGGGTAAGGAAACTACCCCTTGAGGCCTTCCGATTATGCTCTTCATCTCCATATAGCAAAAAAACACACTAAATTTCATTTTGATACGTCAAATTGTATGACCTGTACAAACTACACAAAAATAGTGGCATACACACCCACCCACCCAAAGCTATCATCGCGAAAATAGCCAAAATAGATTTAGATTTTTTTACGATTACTATACATACAACGTAAGTATGGTAAAGTAAAAATGAAGCGATCAAAAATATTATAATCTATTTTTTTAAGTAAATTAAATCAATTTTCTTTATAGCGTACGTATCACTTTTTAATTATTTACACTTGTTATATGGTCCATAATAATAAACTTCAGTATCTGTCTATAACGGTTAAATAAATACATCAAATTACATCACCTATAGGGACCCCCTTTAATTTTTATTATAGTAGTTATTGTAGATAATAGTAATATCAACACTTTTAAAATTTTAAGTGGCTCTCAATAACGTTTCGAACGATAAGCGTTATGGAGAAGTTCATTTCAACCGTCTGTTTATAACGGACTAAAGGATCAGGCCATATTTATCAATTAAGAATAGGAATAGAGCACCTCTAAGGCCACCCTTTAATTAAAAAAAAAAAATTTTAGTAGTCTTTGTTACTGGAAGCTATAGTGATACGCGTAAAATCATGTATATATGTTGTAGGGAGGCACCCTTTATTTTTTTAAATTATGAATTTTTTTTAAAAATGGGATCAATCAGTAAGCATAACCTTAAAAAAAAGCTGAAAAACGGTTTAGAAGTGACTGAGTTTTGCGGGCACAAACATAGAAATGTCAAGTACAGACGAAATGATGATAATCTTTTACACTTTTGAAGTCGGTTAAAAATTAACTTATTTTACTGTAAATTTAAAAAGTGTGATAAATTTTAATAACAATAAGACCCATTATTATAACTTGTCTTTAGCTAAAGTTAGGATTTTGTTGGAGCGATAACTAGTTTTTCGCTATAATAATGAGGATAATGCTCATTGCTTTAACTTGTCCCTATAGTACATGATATTTGAAAGTGGTTTTTAGCTTCCTTTTAATAACGAAGAAATATTTATCGCTCCAACAAAATCCTAACTTTAGCTAAAGGCAAGTTATAATACTCGGCCTAAGTCTGTTAAATTTTATATTACTGATACAAATATATTTTAATTAAATTTATCAAAATAAAAAGTATAAGTATGTATTTAGTAGAGTACCGAAATGTTCACCCACTGTTCATTCATGTATGAATGTGTACATTTTATTTTTTATCTGCATCTTCTCACACATGTGTGAGAGACTGCAAAATATTTTGTGGTTTTTTATTTATGAATTCGATGCTTTATTTTGCTCTTCCTGTTCAAAACGAATAAATAAGAAAATATTATGTTGTTCACGCAAGTGTTCATATTTGAGTATTTACAATTTTGATAATTTTATATAAATGAAAAGAAAATGTGCGCTAAACATTCGCATGGATAAATATACGCACATATTTTGTAACTAGCTGTGCCCGCCATGTCGTGGGCGTCCTGACAATATTCTGCTCGATTTTCCTTTAAAAGCATTTCACACCAATTTAAAGACTCTTAATTTTATAGCGCTTCACTTATGGTTTATGTATTTACTTTATATAAAGTTAAATTTATAAAAAATTCTAAAATTCTAAAAATTATTATAAACCTCTGGTGCTTAAAATATTTTAATAACAATTCAATTCCACGAAGTAAAGATAAAATACAAATTTTATTCAACTGGCGCCATCTGTTGGGCAATATCTAGTTTCAAAAATAAAAAGGTATGTTCAAAATATAATCGTGTTGAAACATAACCATGTTAAAAATAATTCAGTTTTAAACCGAAAATTTCAGTACCTTTAAACCGGAAATTGCGTTTTTCACTGCTTTTTCTCCACTTTCTCTTAGAAATTACATATTTTAAAAAAAGTATCCTATATTGAGACAAGGATACTAGGTACCTCTTCACAAAATTTTGTTAAAATCCATCCAGTAGTTTTTATATGATGCGAACACAAATGAAAAGCCGACAGACAGACGGAAATTAGTTACTATTTTATTGTATGTATAGATGTATAGTTGTGTATCTGCCGGCGTATGCAGTAGCAAAATTTTTTCTATATTTAGAAATAAGATTCTATCTTCTGCATGTGCGATAGCAGGCAGAAAATTTTTGTGTTAATTTATGAGAAATTTTAAAACTGTTCCACGTTCATATGAACATTAATGAGAAGAAGCTAATTTATCACTCTTCAAAAAACAACAACAGGTACACGCATTAATGTATGAACATAGGTAGAAAATTTTTTGTTGCTCGTTAATGGGCGTAAAAAATAAATAAAAGATTTTAGATTTCTCATTTATGACAAATATCATGAATGTTGATTTTTGAGTGTTCATAAATGAAAAATTCTGAACCCTGGTAGTTAGTATCTTCTAACACAATATATTCAAAATTATATGTATTTAAAGCTTTCGCGCACCAGTCAGTGGCTGATGAAATATAGGTTGTTAGCGCTAACCACATTGTAGATAATTTCGTAGTTTGTCCAAAAATATATCATCATGTGTGTTAGATTGAAATTATTTTCATGAATAAAAATAAAATGTTTATTTTATTTTTTAAGGTTGCCATCTAAGTCATAATCAAAGTTTTGGTGAATTTTGTCTTAAAAACATTAATATTAAATATATTAATATTAGATACCAATGTATTTGCATTTTCTAATTAAAACCTAAATAAATTGGAAAAAAACTTTATTCATTGCGAAAACAATAATTTTTTAACAATCGTTATTTTGAAAAATAAAATTAATAAAAAATTATATACGGTTACAGTACTTTTATCTATCCCCGGTGCGCTTCGCTACACCCATCCACAAAAAATACAATAAACACTTGGAAGAAAAGTATGACCAACCTTTAACGCGAAAACTTACTCTATTCTCAAATCAAAAATGTTCCCATCCAACCTGTTTTCTGCTAGACTATACGTATTAATACGATCACAATTTTTTACTTTCAATGGGATGTGCCACTCCCAGTATTCTAATCTCGTCTGTATTTTGCTGGACTATGCACATTAGTATGAGGGTTACTTGTGCAAAGTTTCAAGACTATACCTAATGTAGTTTTCTAGGTACGAGATAATAATTTTTCACTTTGTATAGGAGGTACCACGCCCTCCATTCAAATTCAGTCTGTGCTTTTCTACACAATGTATCTTAATATGGGGGTTACTGATGCAAAATTCCAAGGCGCTACCTATTGCAATTCTCTAGATACATGATAATAATTTTTTACTTTGTATGGGGGGTACCACGCTCACTGTTCCAATTCAGCCTATGTTTTCCTAGAGTATACGCATGGGTATAGGATTTACTTGTACCCATTTGGAAGACCATACCTATTATAGTTCTCTATATACACAATAATTTCAAGGCGCTATCTATTGCAGTTCGCCAGGAACACGATAATAATTTTTCACTTTGTATGGGCTATAACTCATGAACCAATACACATACAGAGACCGTTTATACATTAAAAACATGGCATTGACGTCACCTTTCATATAAACTTTGCAGAAACAAAACAAAATTCACGCATTCCAGAGAACATCAGTTACTAACACAATGCAACTTATTTTTATATATGTGACCCGGCCTATGAAAAGGCGGCTTATGACTAAAAGAAAATTTTTCCACTTTTTTTTGGTTTCAATAGTTTTTGAGACGCTCTTTCATGTGCTTTCAGTCCTAACTTGCTTAGAAGTGTACTAAAAATGTAGAGAAAAAAGAGCTTGCGAAATAAATTTATTTACCAATTCCTTTTCTTCGTTATCTGTAATAGACAAGTCCACTGTAAAAATATTTTCATCCACTTCCATTTGAACTTCAGCTTGAAACAATGCTTGTAGTTCGTCCTCGTAATTGATACCAACATCATCGAAAGAATCATCATCATTCTCTTTGTTTTGACAGAAATTTGTTTGAAAAACCTCGCTAAATTCTTCTTCGACAGACATTATTCACAAGTGACACACGTCAGGTTTCTGGAATATTTTTGTAAAGCAGATGTTAAACAATTAAAAAAGTCCAAAATTGAAAATATTCAAATATGAGAACAGAAGTTATGGTAAGTCAAAGTCGATTTGGGGTTTTTTTTGGGGGGTAAAATCCCCAAAAACCTGACAACGCTGGGTCAGAAACTGGTTTGTGCTTTGCATTATAAAAAAAAATATCGCTCTTTATATACACACACGAACTTATCTCATTTATGCTCTTTTGTATTTTTTTGTTGACTTTTGGGCATGACTGTTCATAATGCAAAAGAAAAACTACTAAGAAACTGACGAAATACATTGTTTATCTTTAACAGCTAATTTTTCGAAATTTTGTTTTTGAGTCATAAGCTACCTTTTCATAGACCGGGTCACATATATAGATTATTAAATTTGTCTTTTATGTACTATTAAATATTAAATATCACCAATAAGTGCTGTACCAATAAGTGTAGATAATAGAAAGAAAAAGGATTTTACAACAATTTATTATTAATTGTTTGATTTTAACAATTATTAAAAATTAACTATAGAAAGTTCTACACTGACAAACCCAGCAACAAAAATTCGCTCTATACTATTTACTTTCGTCTGTTAAACTCTACAATTTTATTTTAATACTACTTTCAACAACTTGACTAAATTCAGAGATCAAAAATGTTTTATAAAAACATATCAAACAAGTCTACATTTAATTTACATTCCCTGACTTAATTAATACTGTTTTCAGACTTCGCATATGAATAGTAATAACTATAACTTCAAATTGCACACACATGGCTTTTTTTGTTAAATGAAACCTCATATTCCTTTTTGATTAATTACTATAATTATGATTAATGAAATAAAAGTGCTTTACTTCTGTTTATTGTTGTTATGAAGCTGGAATAAATAACTGGTACGTGAACATAACCCCAGAGTTGGCATGTTGGAACAAAGGAAAAACTAAATTGTCTTAAAGTTATATTAAACAATGTTATCAAGGCTTAAGGAATTAGGTTAATGGAAGAAAAACATATGAGTGAGGGGACAATATGCTTTTATAAATGTTCAAATAAAGGACTGAAACTTTTTAATAAGTAGTAAGCCAAAAAAAACCGAAAAATCTTATAGGAAAATCTAAAAATGTTCATTATTTTGTGCTGGCTAAAAAGGTTTTTTTAATTTAAATTAGGCAATTTTTTTTAAGAGAAGTAACACTCAGGCAATTAATTCTTGTATTAATCGTGTTACTTCCTTTGGAAAGGGATAGGAGTAGATAAGACAGATGGTTAGTGATAGTAAAGCATCACTTACGGAAATACAGCAATTGCACGTTATAATTATTTTTAGAACAGAATTGAAGCGCCTCTGGTGTTAGTTAGGCGTATTAATTTTGAAGCAAACATAGCCAATTTATATTATTTTACTAAGCGATTTAGTGCTACGTGGTAATACCGCGAAGGCGCGCTCTATGATATGTATAATTAAATTAAAATTAAACAGAATTAATAAATATCAGAAAATTCGATATTGTCACGGCTGAGTATTGCACTCGTGACCATGCTAATGATTTTTTAAAATCAGATTAAATTTGTTCTATAAAATCAGTCATTTTAAAATTTTTACTGTAATATCAAGGCTTTTGTTTCGTAATTTCAATTCTAATATACAGGCATGTCACAAATTTCGTTCAGAATTGAAATGATTCCGTAGTTACCATTCCGGTCGGAATGGTTTTAGCTGATATAGATTCTGTTCAATTTCAAATACAAAACCACTTTTAATGTGCCAACATCAAAATGAATGTAGAAAAAAATCACCCATGTTCCAGAGCTATATTTCGTTCGGACGAGGAATTAATTCCGTATTTTGCTTCTATAGAAAACGTAAAACGAAAAATTTTTTCGGAATAAAACCACTTTCAATTTGCTATGTGCAATTGATATTTTAAGCAATTTATAGCCATTTAAACTATTCAGAACATCTTTTTATTAGTAATGGATATTATTCTGGAGCATACCTTAAAATTTGGAGCATACCTTTGAATTTCTTCAAAGCATCTATTTTTTGTTTTGTCACATTCGTTCTTATGTTTCAATATGTAAAAAGTGGTTTTGTTTTTTTCCATTTACTAAAACCGAACGAAATCTATATAAGCTAAAACTACTCCGATCGAAAAGATAACTACGAAATCATTTCAATTCCGAACGAAATGTCTGAAATGCTTGAATATATTAATTTTTTGAAAGTCAAAAAAATATTTGTGTTGTTAAGTCATAACAAAAATGCCCGAAATATCTTTAATACAGCAGTAAATTGATAAAATACGTCGCAGAATTTTAATAAAATGATGTCCTGAATAGTTTAAACGGCTATAAATTGCTTAAAATATAAATTCCTCATAGCGGATTGCAAGGGGTTTCATTCCGAACATTTTTTTCGTTTTATGTTTTCTAGAGAACCAAAGTATGGAATCAATTCCACTTGCGAACGGAATTTAGCTCTGTGACATGGCTGATAATCTTTTATAGAAATACTTTTCGTTTTCGAATTTTACATTTTTTGTAAAACAACGACGTAATATATTTTTTAAATACCTTTAATGCAACATGTTTGTGTAATAAATATTAGGTTTATTCCATATTTAGTAATTTATTTTCTAGTGAATTTTCTAAGCCTTAATTAATATTAAGGTTTTTAAATTTTACATACTCTTTATTTAAGTTAAGATTTTTGGGAAACATTCTTTCCAATTTTTTATATCATTAATTATCGATCCCTTAAATATACATACACATTTACATTAAATATACATACACATTTTCTTATATATAGGTAGGTTGTAAACTGTTCGTTTCCGGCGGCCTTAGCTTACTTTTGGAAATCCTTATGACCACTTTTCGACTTCCTATCTAAATGCGAATTTAGTTATTTGTGTTTAAAAGAACGATTTCAGCTTTTCGGTCGTATTTAAATGTTTTTTACTTAATTATGGTAAAATTATGGTAGCACCAAAAAAATATCAAAACAATAGCAGATTATTTTGCAGCATTTGAACAAAAACAGTAGTTTAACAAAAACGTGCAATTTTTCAAAACCCAGAAAATAAAACCAACATAAAAATTCTTAAAATGTATTAAAAAAAATTGTTTAAGTAAACAACGTTCTTATTTTTTCTTAAACGAAAGAAAAGAATAATTAATTGAAGTAAAATATTAATACGGCCACACAATGTAATATTCATGTGTAAGATTTCAATAGACTTTAAGTGCACATGATTGGTCATTTAAGTTTCATTTAGGTGTGTGGTGAAAAACTTAAATTCGTAAAGTGAAACTTAATTGAAATAAATGACATTTAAATACAAATAGAAAACTTGGGTCTTTGTATACGAATCCATTCATATACTCGTACATAGTTTCGAGAACTTTTCTGTAGAAAATCAGTAAAATGGGTCTAAATATAGTATAGAAAACTTCCCTATATTCTCCTTACGTGTTTCTAATGTTTTTTTATTTTTGTCATTATTACTGTTTGCTGTGTTGTATTGAAAACCGAATATTCAGGAAAAAATATCCAGATTAGCAAAAAAGTTGAAATTTCTCTAAGCAAGCGCAATTCTTACTAAAATATCACCTTTTTACAAAAATTTCATAACAAAATTGTAATTTCGATGAAAAAAGTAAGATTTCATTAAAAACCAAAAATTCTCAAAAAAAAAACAAAAACAAAAACAAAAACTTAAAACTACCAATAATTAAACTTTCGCTATAACGTGTAAGTTTCGCAAACAACAATAACACATTTTTTTTACCAAAATTCACTAAAATATCTATACAGCCCATTTCGAATCCTGACAACTCCATAGAAGATATAAAAAAAACATTCTTATGAATGCAACTTATATAATTACTGAAGTATAAAAAACCAGAAATCATCATTATAAAAAATTATGACAAACTGCTGATGCAACACAACCCAGCCACACTTTACACATAGTCGTACTTTTAACTTTTAACCAAATAATACTAAAGTAAATTAAATAAAAACCATATGCCACATTAAATCCTAAAAGCATTTTGGGAACAACGATTTTTACTATACTTAACAATAAAATAAATTATTTAAGGACAATTTAGCAACATAAAAGGGGAGAATCTGTTGATAAAAGCACACTTCACACTAGCTCCCCAGCATCCCTTTGTGTAAAAAGGTCGATTTAACTTTTCTTTTTTCCCCATGCATTAAAAAAAAAACGAATTCTATAATCCAATTTGTTGTTTACGCATTCCAAAGCAGAACATTAAAAAATCAGTTTTTAAATGTTTTGCCCATTTTTATAACTTTACTTTTTACAGTTACAATCACAAAAACATACGTATAATACAGAAATTTGTATTACTCTTATTATTAAATACATTTTATGTGTGTAAAAATATCTGAGGGCGATCTGAGTACTATTCCAATTGCTCGAGCGGTCATTTAAAAATAAATAAATACGTTGTTTATGCCAAAAATAAGGTGACTCCTTAAACTCAGCTGAGTATATTTAAATTTTTCTTTTTTTCTTGTTAAGTTGATGTACATGTCCTTTATATATGTTGACATTATAAGCCATTTTGTATTTTTAATTTATTTTTGTCAGACGTGACGCGGTGAGCATGGTGACTTTTAGTTGTCGAAAAAAAATCGAAGAATATAATACAAATTGTTGTGTGAAAAATTAAATTAAGTGTTTAAACGTTACTAAAATAGTAACACTGACATTTGCGAAGTTAGTTTGAACAAAAAAAATCTTTATAAGAATAAGAAATCTTTATAAGAATAAATAAAGTTCAGCAAATGTAAAGCTTTTGTTCCTTGTTTTGTTATGAGCTCATACTAAAAAAGTACATTTTATAACTTATTTGAGCATTGGAAAAAAGGGTTGACTCAAATATATTTTATCTCTGGGGGATTACTTGATTGATGATACAACAATAGTGAATCATCCCAGCGGTAAAAATGCCGACTTCTTTGCTCCTTCTTTAATCGGCACAAGGCCTTCTAGTCACATTCCATACTCATATTATTTTCACACAGGTTGTCATTTCGGAGCAGGCCTTCCACTCTCGCTTCTGCCGGCAAGTGTCCCAAAAGATCTTCCGAAAATTGTTCTTAATCATTGCTACGAAATTGAAGACCTTATACTTTAATTTCGTAGCAATGATTAACATATAATGTTTTGACAAGAGAATTATTTTTCTAATTTTATTAAGCATTTAAGTTCGAACCAGCTCACCCACAGAGTGATAGACTAGCGCACTACCAATCAGTCTATAGATGCATTTAAATATATAACAGAAATCGATTAAATAAATAAAGAGCAATTAAATAAAATTAAAATAAAAGTACTTCTTTAAAGGGAACGGAAAATTAAAGTCGTAGTGTGTCTAAGCATGACTTATAGAAGGCCTAAAGTGAGAAGGCTTTTTAGTTTTATCGCTGGAATATGAACTAAAAATTGACACCCAAAAACCACGTACGTGATAATCAGTATGAAATAGAAATATAACCATATACCACGTTAAAAGTTAAAAACACTGATATTAAGAAAGTAGCAAAAATCAAATATTTTGCAGTTTTAATAAACGAAAAATGGGAAATGTCAAATAAAATATGTTGTCATATAGAAATGGCAGGAGATTTATCAAATGTTACGTAAATTGAATCGTTAGAGATATGGATATACCGATTCAGAAATAATGAAGTATTAAGAAGAATCCATGTGGATCGACAGTTACTTAAAACACCAAAGAATAAAAAAGAATTCACATATGTACATACATATGTATGTATCTGGGACATATAATTAGAAATAACAAATATATAGTTATCTGCAATCAATAATTAAAGGAGAAATTGAAGGACGACCTGGCAAAGGATATTTTACAACAGAAAAGTATTTACATGAATGAAAAACATACAAAGCTGGATCGGCTATTCATTATTAAAATAAGCTTTTTGAATGTCGCTAGACATGGTATTGCAATTGTTTTAAAACATCTATACATATAATAAAATAGTAACTTATTTCCGTCTGTCTGTCTGCCTGTCTGTCTGTCTGCTTTTCATTTGTGTTCGCACCACGTAAAAACTACTGGATGGATTTCAACAAAATTTTGTGAGGAGGTACCTTAGTATCCTGATCCCAAGAGAGAGATAGAGAGTGGAGAAAAAGCAGTTAAAAACCCAATTTCCGGTTTAAAGGTACGGAAATTTCCGGTTTAAAACTTGGATATATTCAACACTGTAATATTTTCAACACGGTTATTTTTTCAACTCACGGTTTTATTTGTGAAAGCGCGATATTTTTAAAACTAGTGCACAACAGATGGCGCCAGTTGAATAAAATTTGTGTTAAATTTGTATTTTTACTTTGTATAATTACATTGTTATTTAAATATTTTAAACACCTCTTACAGAGGTTTACAATAATTTTTTGAATTTTAGAATTTTGTTGTAAATTTTTGAATTTTATCCGGGGATGGGTACCTTTATATACTTGCAATTATTGTGGAATACTTTTAAGGCAAAATCGAACAATATATTGTCGGATGCACAAATATGGATAATGAAGACAACAGTGGAAACATGGTATTAGCAACTCACAAATATATTTCATATTTTTAATTCGGGTACCCAATGGCTTTTAGAAAACTATTTTATTTCAAACAAGTTATTAGTTACAATAGATTTTTGATACCAAAATATTTATTAATTATTTATCTACATAACTTATCTACATAATTTAGTCTAACCGTTTGTATTACATTTTGCATAATTTCATTGCACTTAAGCCCTATATTTAGTAAATAAACTTGGTGACAGAGCTGATATTTTTGCAGCTTTATTTTAACATTATTAGTATAAAAATAATATTATAATATTTGATTTCAAATCAGTCCTCTTTTCCAGTTAAATAATCATTTATTGAATATTTAAATGATTGAAAAACTTATCTTTTATTTAATCTTGTTTCTTTTTAGGCAAGAGTTCTTAGCTTATGAAACTTTAAGTAATATTGCTTAAAAAGCTCAAGCAGTTTCATTAATTAATTATAATCTTCCATGAAGTATTTTGTAGCAGATTTTTATATCGATTGCTTGATTCAATTGCATCGTTTCCTTGTTACGTCGGATAATTTGGTATCACCAATTATCCGACTTAACAATAAATGAAACATTTTTCAGTAAATTAAATGTTATAATATAATTTTCGTAATTAATTATTTATAATATAATTTTTGTAATTTTTTATCTAATGGTTATTTCTGTTTTATTTTAATTTTCAGATGGACGCATTGGCTTGTCAATTTTACCGCTAGCAGCTCTTTTAACTGGTACACTTTTTACAGTGGGGATTGCTATACTATTTGTTGTTGTAGTTGCCGTTCGGAAAAGGCGTTGTCAAGGTGGCCGAAATATGTGTGATGACAAAGACAAACACATAGGTATTTATAACGTTCGTTTAACTTTGATAATGTATAGGTGATAGTATGTGTGTAAATTATCTTATTTTCCTTAAAAAAATAATTCACATTTGTAACCGTATCAGTGTGTGTACATACATTATTAATCGCGATGCTTGAAAAGTTTTTCAATTAATTAAAACCATATTTTTGGACTGCATTACAGTATAGATCAGAAAGGGCATACAAAAACAAAAGATATTTTATACCGCATGCATTTAAGTAACTACAACGCTAATCTTAGAAAAAAAAAACAAATTTAAATAAATCATAATGAAAGCCAATGTTATCAATTCTACCCAATTTATTTTTAACAACTTTTTGAGCCATTTTGTGAAAAATTAGTTTTTCTTTATCATAGTTGTTCAAATGAAGCCACTTTCAATTTATACAAAATAGGTAAAATTATGTCAGCTATAAGAAAAAATATGATTAACATTTTTTTGAACCGGAATGGGAAACACTTTAAATTTACACAGAATATGTAAAAATTTGTCCGTTGTAACAAGAATAAAGAATATAAGGGTATTCCGATAGTGAAACGAGAGTTTATATCTGAACCGTAATAACCAGACACAACTCGCAGAGAAAAAACATGGTATGGTCACAAGAATCATGTTATGTCCTCAGTAACAATATATTATTGTTTTAATTATTAGTATGGTTACGACAAACTATCTGCATAATACATGAACTAAATAATTTTTAAACCACAAGCAAAGTTATATTAGCATTCCAAATAATATTGTATTTATATCCATAATATATTATAAGCAAAAAAATTGTCATAAGTGTGACTATAATCAAACAAATAATCTTTGATGTTTTTTGAAATTTTTTAAATTATTAGAATCTAAATTTACGGGTTTATGTTTAAATGAATTAATTAATTATTTAGTCTTAAGTTCTTTGTTATAAAGAGATAAAGATAAATTAGACATCAGCAAAATGTAATGCCTTTTCTGGATCACTGCATCCGTCGTCAGCATTTTTCTTATCTATCCACAAGGTTATTTTCAATTAATTTTCTATTTAAAAAAACTTATGAAAGATATTTGATATCAGAAATTTAAATTTTTATATTATATATCATAGGAGATAGAGCTTTTTGAAATTATTTTACACTCTTCAACAATAGTGCTGATGCAAAAGAAATAAAGTCTACTCCAAGTATACTTTATTTAAAATTTTATATGAAAATTTTGTCTTAAAGTACACTTCAAGTAGACTTCATTTATTCTGCATAAGGGCACACTTCTTTATATTATACATTACATTACATTATACTACCAAGCAGACATTTCTTCTTTATTTTATTCTCTCTATATATTTCCTAGATATTGGTATATTTCTAACTTGCTATTAGCCAACCTTTGGTTAGCAATTAACAATAATTAGATATTTTTTCAAATTGTATATTTTTGATTATTAACACAATAGTGTTGAAGTTAACAATGTCAAAGCCTTGCCCGCTTTGCGAAATTATGTATATGAATTTTAATTTAATCAAATACATAATTATTTATTACTTTATTTTTTAATCATTCGATAAGAGAAATGACTCAATTAATAAATTATTATTTTTTTAACATAAACCATCTCAATTTTAATTTTATTATGTTTATATTAACAAAGGTCTGTTTATATAAACAAATAATGTATGTTTTTATAAATACATATCACAATATTTTTATTTTATTTATTTCATAATAAAATTTTATATTTTACAATGTTATTTTTAAGTTAGAAAATAGTATGGTTCAAACTCAACCATGTGTTCTCTTTGCGTGAACAAATATACACAGAGTAGGTTTTACAACGTCTACTTTAACAGCACGTAGCAAAAATCAAATTAATAAAAATGAAAGACATAAAGTTTTCATATGAAGGATTTTTGATTAAATTATTATGACCTATGCATTACTTTAAAGGTTTTTGATTAAAAACAGTTTGCTTATTATTACAAAATGTGCCACATTTTTTATTATTTAATATATTAAAAACATAATTTTTTCTAGGCATGGATGTTACAGTTACTGCACCCCTTGAATCTGGACCCGGTCATCAGCGTTTAGTTGTTGCCTATACACTAAAACAAGGTATTGAAAAGCAACCAGACATTTTAAGTGCACAAAAAAATGCAACGGGTAGTGCCACAAATTCACCTTTAGGTAATCGGCCAAGCGGTATATTTATAGACACTAATACCAGCAATGGTGGAGTAGGATCAAAGGCTACAAATTATGCTAATAGCAATGGTGGAGTGGGTAGTAGTAGTGTGGCCAATAATTCAATAACAGAAAACTATGTAAGTTTTTGCCTTTGTTTTGTCTTTAAATGCAAAAATATAAAAATTTTAAATGATATATGAAGTTTTAGTCTAGGTTTTAAGAATTATAAGAAGTAAATATGTGTTTTATGTTATTGCCCATTAATAATAAAAAAAATATTAATATTAATGCCTAAAATAAAATTTTCCCATTTTTCTTTAAAATTAACCAGATTATTTGTAATGAAAAATATTCTTTCATCTTTGACTACAAAATTTCATCTCAAAAAAAAATATTTATTTAGATATTTTTTATTTACTACAATGAAAATTATAATAAATCTTTAGAGTTAAAGCACAGCCACAAAGGCAATATACTAAAAAATAAAAATATTTAATACGATATTTTTTAAATATATTATTTACATTTCCAGGATTCACCTGCCATGAATTATAATGACAGCAATGCCGATTCTTTAAAACAGCAACTAAATAGCCCTCCTTCACAATCAAGTACCCTAAAACTGGGGCAAGATTCTAGAAAACCTTATCAGACGCCTCCCTTACTGTATGATGCACTTAATCGACATGATATATCACGCTATGATCCTCTTCCATTGAGTATAAACTATGGTGGCAGTAATAGTACTTTAAGTTCTGCCGGCAGTGCTGGCAATACATCACTTACGAATAATACCACATCAGTAGGAGCATCATCATCTCTAATGCAAAATCATGTAACCAATGGTCACTATACAAATCATCATACATTGCCACACTCTAGTGCAATGTTACAACAACATCAACTGCCATCTGCCCATCATAATTTAGTCTCCGAAAAACTCTCCATAGCTGATTATTTGACTGCTAGTAGTTTAATTGATTATAATCTAAGTAGATCAACAACGGGGATGTTACCAAATAACATGGTGGCTAGTGGCATTGTTTCAACTACGACACCTACACCCGCGGCCAACACTATGGGTCATATGACATTACCGAAAAGTTTAGGTTCTACGACAGGTGTTACCAACGGCTCAACTACAGTACCCACATCTAACCTAACAACTTCAGCTTCCGCAAATCTATCGGTGACACAAAAATCTACAACTAATCGTAATCATATAATAACAGATACCCTACCGGGTCCTGAAAGTTGTGTTTAAATCTCAATTTAGAATTTTAAAATAAAAATATAATTTTTAAAAAATAAATAAAAATAAACTAAATATCAACACAAAAAGATTAACATAATCATAGCTGTATAAAATGAAAATTTAAAAAAAGACTGCAATAAACTAAATAAATTAAAACGAAAGTATATAATGAAATGAAACTCTTTTGAGAGTAAAAAGAGCAAAACAAATAATATACTAGTTGAATGAATTTTTATGTAAAAGAAACCTAATATTCCTATTAAAGTTGTAGTTTTTAATCATAAACAAAAGGAAATGAAAATGGAAATGGAAATACGAAAACAAAAATAAAGAAATTAAAGCTTAACAAAAATTATACTCATTTCATTCTACTTAAATATTCTGTCACTTTTATTCAACAAAAATATAAAGTTAATATTTATGAAAAAAAACCAAACCAGTTGGCATACATGGGACGAATTAATTGGATTGGACAATCTCAAAGCAAAATCAAACAAAGTATTATCAGGAAGCCCATGATTATATTGAGGTTTTCTCATATCACCCGAAAATATTATTTAACTAGATGTGCATACACACACGTTTGGTGCGTCCCTGGATAAAATTCTAAAATTTATATAAAATTCTAAAATTCCACATAGTAAAAATACAAATCAAATGCAATTATTCAATTAGCTATGTGGTAGTAAGTAATTGATATTTTGTCTTTATTTCAAAACAACGCCATATGTTGCGCAACGTTGTTTAAAATATTCCTCTTTCATTTCAGATTTTGTCATTATTTTAAAACATCGCCATCAGTTGCGCAACCGTGTTTAAATAGTTCTGCTTTCAAACTTAAAATATGCCTTAAATTATGCAATACCTTTAAATCGGCACACTTTCACTGCTTTTTCTCCACTTTCTTTTGGAAATGAATTTTTTGGCGGAAAGAGGTATCTTATATTAGTGTAAGGATACTAAAGTACCTCCTCACAAAATTTTGTTAAAATTCATCCAGTAGTTTTTACTTGATGCGAACACACAGAAAGACAGACAATGAATGAGTTACTGTTTTATTTTATGTATGTATAGATGACTTTTAGGGTTGTGTTGACTGACGACCTTTTCAGAACATTGAAATTAATTAATTTGTGTGTACTTCGCCTTGATGATTGGTTGACAATCGTCGACGAAGTCCGTGTAAAATTTGTTACTAGTATGCCAGATAGAACCTCCGAACTCATTTCCAGAGATGGAGCCCTAACTCATTACTAATTATTGTTAGTTTTCTCTGAGAAATACGAATGCACCAACCTTAATAAATTCTTAATGTAAAAGTTTCTTTAATATAAACTAATAAATTTATTGCTTGTATTATTAATGAGTGCCTCGATAGACCGATTGGTAGCGCGCTAGTCTATCAGTCTAGAGGTTGCGGGTTCGATTCCCGCCAAAGACTCTGGGTGTTTTCTGCAGACAAGCAAAAAAGCTTCGCAGAGTTAGTGTTGTCTTAAAAAAAAATTGAAGGGCTTATTGTAATATTGCTACGGCAATAATATTTTTGAGATAATCGATTCTAAAGTTACAATATATTAAAAAAAATCTTTAATGAAACTGTAACACCACTTTAACAAGTCCTTTATATAAACAACGTAGTGGAAAATCACTTTTTTTTAATTTAAAAACCATATAAACATTTAATTTAACTTTATAAGCAAAACTTCCATCCAAATGTGTTCAATAAACATTGTATGTTTTAGAATTAAACTTCTAAGTTTGCCAACCGGGTTAGTTTTTATTTGGGTTTTACACCAAAGTTTTAAATACAAACAAAAACTAAAACAAATCAACGAAAATGGATTAGAAAGAAATATTAATACTTATATATAAAATACATTAAAACATTTAGTTATGTAATGCGAAAAAAACATACATTTATATTTTTAGTTTAAATCATCATGGATATGTCACGTTATATAGTTAATATAAGCTAGTTGAATGTTAGATAATAAAAAAAACTCTATATAGAATGAAAATAAATTTTATTTATTATAACTTCTATTTAAAAAATAAATATAATAAAAACTTAAATATATATACATATAAATAAAATTATTAGTTGTTAAAATTTTGTACAAATAACCAGTGAAAATTAAATTATTTAAAACTAATCTTCTTAAAAATAATAAAAAAAATAAAGAGTGGAAGTTAAAGGATTAAAAAACAAACTGGTAGCAGCAAATACATATATTTATACATAGGTTTAAGTGAATATCTGTATATAGTATATAATATAACTTTTCTTCTATGTTTACTATAATGTCATGTCTCTAAGTTGTGAGCAAATATTATCTATATATTAAAAAAATATAAATTAATATTGCATGTGTATATCAGAAGATTTTTATATCTAACCTAATATCCACTACAATAAACATATCTTTAGGCCATATCGTTTAAAAAATTTTCTCAATTTAAATTCTTAACCTGAAAACTATTAATGTGTTTATATTGTTTTTATTTTTGTTTTTTTTTTTTTGTATTTTTATTTAAAAATTAAAATTGTATCTATTATATAATAATAAAACATTAAAGCCTGATTTTTTGTATACCTCTTAAATGTAAGCAAAAATATCAATACTGTTAAGTATCTTCTTAATCGAAAAAGTTGTTCAATATATTTACTAAACGCTGCCTTCTGCTATTTATTTATTATCTAATCTACTGTTGTTATTTGTGTATAGACAAAGTAAGGTTAAATTATTTTAAGGTTTAACTTTTAATATTTCGTTTCTTATAACCTTATATGACATTAATGTATATAATATTTTTTATAATAATTTTCAAGTCTTAAGTTCATTATTATAAAGTTCGAAGAAAAACTAGCAATGCATTCTTTGGATGGTTATGTCCTTCTTTATTATTGTTCGATTTAATTGTAATCATTTCTATTTAACTAACTATTATAGTAATACTTTTTAATATTATTTTTTAAATATTTTAATTTTTATGGGTGGTGAGAAATAAGTTTTTTTATTGTCATATATTCTTGACTAATAACTGGTATCGAATCATATAATGCATTACGTTTTATTAGAATCAATTTTTTTCTTTATCTTTTTATAATAATAAAATAAAACCTTAAAAATTATTAATTAATTTATAAAATAGAAATATAATAAAATAAAAATTATAATATATAAATGTCCATATATAATTTTTACTTCTGTTATACGAATTTAAGTTTTGACTATTTTAGTATTTAGTTCGCTAAATGCATAACTTTCACTTAGCTTTGACTAATTTCAAAATCTTAAAACATTGATACATACACATTTAAATGTCGACAGTTTTTTAGTACAAAGTAATGTACTTTTTTTAACGCAGTTAGTAATCAGCTGATAATTCTCTTCCAGTTGTTTTTCATATCACTGGTCTTCCATTATTTAAAATGAGTATAAACTGTAGCAAATATAAGAAGTGCTTATACATATTTATAGAATTTTAAATATAGCATTTTCAATGAGAATACTAAAGGGCAAATCTTTTCAAATCCACCTCCTTTATCTATTCGTTAGCCTTTGGAACTGCAAAATTTTTTTCGTATAGCAAATATTAAATATTGCTCACCCTTCTCATTAGCAGCTACAAATAAATTGTTACACGTAAGATATTATGAGCACACAGCTAACTTTGTGTCGTATCAACTAGTGCAAAGTTTAGAATTTATTTTATTTCAAAACTTTAGCTTGTTTCAATTCCTTAAGCTGCCTCTTATGTCATCTCTTTTAGATAATTCCTCAGAGAAATTACTACATTTTTATACTACAGTTTTATATACAACTACTAATCCAAACATTTTACTATTCGATTTCGAAAAGCGGGGCTTCAACGGATTTAACGCAGTAATGGCGGGAGAAAAAATATATCATCAGGAAAGTGGAATTCAATATGAATTATTTATATTAAAAAAACAAATTCTCTCAACGTTAAATTCATTTTTAACAATTTTTATTATTCGAGTTCATAAAAATAGTTCTGTTAAGTTAGTAAGTAAAAGCAGTTGAAGAGAGGTTTTTAATTATTTTGCTCATGAGAAAAAATATTTAAAATGTACAAAACTGAAAAAAGTACATATAGCTTTTTATTTATTTAACCCTGGATTGCCCATAGAAACTGTTTTTTTTTTTCGACATATATGGAAATGCGAAAGTCCATTTTGGGTATTGCAGATATGACCAAGCTACTTTTTTGAAATCTATTATATATACACCTAATTCTGTTTTTATACGGCTGATTGGTTCCAGAAAAAATCCGTGTAAAAAAACGTGTAAAAAAACATTGATCATATACAAAAATAGGTGATTGGTTCCTTATATCTAGAACCTATTAAAATTAGTGAAAAACGAGAATTTTTTGAGAACAAGAAATCATGTTTATTTTACGAAATCATATAGGTAATGTGTATTTACATCGTTTATTTTTTTATAGTTCTTACAGTAGCTTCGTTTAAACCGAACATTTTGCTAAGAAATGTTGAGCTTTCTCCATTTCGAAGGCGATCTATAATTTCAATTCCGTTTTCTAAAGAAATGGCTTTACGTTGTAGAGCTTAACCCAAATAAATCTAAAAACTTCGAATAAAAACATAGTTAAAATTTTTGCTTTTAAATATTTTTTTTTTGGAATTTTTAGGATATTATATCCAAATAGTTAAAACATTACCCTTTTAATTCGTCTGTTTCAAGCTTTAACTTTTTTTCATTTTTATTGCAGATTTCTAGGATGATATATTTACAAGAGAATGAAATATCTATACATCTATACATATCTGTGGCAAAAAAAAAAAGTACTTAAGTCTGATTTTTAACTTTTGTAGGAGAACAATTTTAAACTTAAAAATTAATTTTTTTAAAAAATATCTGATCTTTAAACTTCACACATGGAAGTCAAACGTATGTTTTGGAAATTATTTTAGATCTACCAAAAGTACACAGGCGTTGCAATTAATAAGTTGTGAAAAAAAGATTTTTTGATTTGGAAAAATAGCTTGTAGTTTCTTAAGCTTTTTTCCCAATGAGTTTAAACATTGAAAAAATATAAGCAGAAAGAAATTTCGCTATGACTTCTTCAAAAATGGTACAAAATAATTGAATCTTTGCCCATGGGTACTTTGGAGTACTGATATTCCAATGGTGCCACTAACTTAAATTTTGCTTAAGTCGACTTAAGCATTTATTCCTTAATGCCACAGATATAATAAAGTAGTAACTCATTTCCATATGTCTGTCTGAATGCTTTTCTTTTATGTTCGCAATACGTAAAAATCACTAAATGGATTTTAACAAAATTATCATCCTGATTCTAATATCTCATTTCCAAGGAAAGCACTGAAAGTAAGCAATTTCCGGTTTAAAGTTACTGAAATTTTTGGTTTAAAACTGGGATATTTTAAACACGGTTGCGCTACTTTTATTTTTGAAAGTGTGATAGTTTAAACACTATTGCGCAACAGATGGTGCCAGTTAAATAAAATTCGTATTTGATTTGTATTTTTACTTTGTGGAATTACATTGTTATTAAAATATTTTAAACACTTTTTACAAATGTTTAAAATAATTTTTAAAATTTTATATAAATTTATATACAATGAAATTTATAGTCAAGCTTAAGTTCGTTTTTATTCTCTCTAAGAAAGAATTAATTAAATTACAAATTAGGTGATAATATTAAAGAAAAATTGGGAAAATTGGGAATGTTGGAAGTAAGACAAATAAACAACAAATAACTTTCATTGCTAACCGAAGGTACAGATTACATTTCCGATTCCAATATAGGATACTTTTCCGCAAAAAACCCTTATTTCCAAGACATAATAAAGAGAAAAAGCAGTAAAAGTACGCCACCTTTTTTTACCGATTTAAAGGTACTGCATACTTAAGGCATCTTTTATTTTTGAAAGAGGGATATTTTAAACACGGTTGCGTAACAGATGGCGCTATTAAAATTTGTATTTTTACTCTGTGGAATTATAATGTTATTAAAATATTTTAAACACCTAAACAATTATTGTAATTTTTGACCTTTTGTATAATTTTATAATTAAATTTTTACGCTCTAGGTCTTTTTTATAAAAATATTGTAATTTATTTTTATATTCGATATTTCGCTACACCATTGGGTAGCATCGTCACGAATTAAAAATATTTTATAATATTTAATTGAATGAAAATATTAAAATGATTGAAAAAACTTTTTGTCAATCAAATTTAAAAAACTAACATTTCAAAACATTCAAAAACAAAATTTTCAAAAGCAAATAAAATGTTACTACGAATGATAAAAACATTTTTAAACCTATACATATTTACATAAAATTTCTTATATTAAAAAATGTTTAAATGTTAAATTTGATTGACAAAAAATTTTTTCAATCATTTTAATATTTTCATTCAATTTAATAATATAAACTATTTTTAATTCCTGACGATGCTACCCAATGGTGTAGCGAAATATCGCATAAAAAAATAAATTACAATATTTTTATAAAAAAGACCTAGAGCGTAAAAACTTAATTATAAAAAAAAATATTTTAAACACCTTTTACAGAGTTTTAAAATAATTTTAAAAATTTTATATTTTATATTTTATATATGCAACAAAAAACCAAAATATAAAACGAAATATTTTGAGATAGAATTCGACACAACAAAAGTAAATAATTTGAATTTTGTCCTTTTAATAAAATGGGAAAAATCTAGTTTTTTGAATTCTTGGAACCCGTTTTCATAACACTAGTCGAAAAATTGCAACAACATAAGTTTGACTGAATCGAGGCGCCTGGTAATATGAGACAAGCTTTATTACCGCAAATCTAATGTTGTAGCCTATTCTTAAGCTTTGTTTTGTTGTTTGTAGTAGTAAATAGTATTTAAGCAGTCAAAAAAATTTAAAAGTCACAAAAAACACTATGAAAAATTGATTTATATTCGAACAAATTGAATAAAAAAGCAGTTAATTTCTTAACAGACTTGTTGCCCTGGATAAGGCTGTCTATTAGATACAACTTTAGACCAAGGCGAATCTATTTTTTTGTGCATGGCAGCTGTCAAAAATTCTTTTATTTTTTTAAATTTGAAAATAAAGAACTAAAATTGTAATTATTAAAAAAAAAATATTTCAAGATTAAAAAAAAAAATACAAAAAACTACCAGAAAATGTAAGGAAGAAGTGTTTTAGTTGTTAGTTGTTGATATTTTAATTAGTGCTTTTGGCGTCTTTCGTACACTTAAATAACAACAAAATGCATGTGGATGTTTTTTGGTGTTGTATTTGTTGTCACGGCGATGGCACCTTATATAAATTCGCCTTGCTTTAGACACTTTAAAAAATATGTTAAATAATCATAGTGTATTTGAGCTTTATGAAATTTTGAAATATTTCATAACCATATGAAAATGTCAATCGATTTTAGGACGTTAGACATTTCAATACAGGTAACAGCAGATAAATGTAAAAAATTGAACAAAACAAAAGAGGAATAAAATAAATAAGTAAAATTAACAAAATTAATTATTTTAGCTTAAGTTAAGTACTTGAGTGATTTTGAATTCATTTTGCTTTCTTGAAATAACTAACAACCAACAATGCGATGGTTTGTCAGCAACCTACGATTCTTTCAATTTTATTTGAAAATTTAGGCAACAAAACAAATAACACTACAATAAAATGAAATATGTGATCCATTAGAATTTTTAAATCAATTTAAAATCGGTTGCCTATCCTATGGCTTAAAACTATACTTAAAAATTTTATGATGAAAAAATGATGCCGTAAATTAGAAATCGATTACCTATCCTATTGCCATCCTATTGAGGACGAAAGGAGGTCGAAAAACGACCCATTAAGAAAGAGGTCTGCCTCCTTATCCCCCTACATTAATAATACGACATATTAATGTGTCCAATTTAAACAGCTTTTAAAAATCGAAATAAAAGTTATCATGAAACATATTTATTGTCGCAGTAAATATTCTGTTACTACAGTAGTGCAGGCAATTCTTACTACTTTTAATTACTCGATACTAATCAATATTTTTCAATTGGGTACTCAATAAATGGTAGACAATAATTCCGTTTACATACGTAATCATTATCGTAAAATATTCTGTTGATATTAATTTCTTTTGAGTATTGAGTACTCAAAAAAATCAAATACTCAATATTTGGCCAGCACTATGTTACAGTGAGTCCCAAAAATTTAATTTTTATTAATTTTATTGAACTGTTGAATTCTAAGCTTCTTAATTAGATATTTTTAAAGCTAAATAAAAAATATCTATTATTCACTTCAGAACACATTTAAGTTATACAACAATTATTTAAGACTTTTATTGCGAAAGTTTTGTTATGTAAAATAAAAAAAACTGTATTCAATAATTGTTTTAACTACTTTTTATCGTTTTACGTAAAAATATAATTTTTATATTTCCATAAAAATATTAGTCAACCAAAAAATAAGCTGTAACTAAACCTTGAAAATTGCAAAAATGTTTTAAACAATAATCCCCAAAAGTTGATAACCAATGGCTGAGAGTAGGCAGTAGACAACTTTTACATTGTGAGAAATGTAGTAAACAGTTTAAAACAAAATTAAAGCAGGCAAAAAGCTGCTAGTAAAAAAGCAAAATAAAAAAAACATGACAATAAATGGATTTTACGCGTAACATGATTTATTTAATAAAATTCATACGTCTTGCAGTAAACGGAGATTTGATTACACACGGAAAACGTTAACGTACACACAATCTCATTTTTTACATTTAAAAAAGCTTTTATTTTTATACATACATACATATTTCTGGTTGCTTTTTTAATTTTATTAAAATAAATTGAATCATAAAGTATACAATTCTTAACTTGGTTATAACTTAATTTGAAAATATAATTTATGATTTATTGTAATTTAAAAATATTTTAATTAACAGTTACAAGTATAGTAAGCAGTTATAAGTAGATGTCACATATCCATAGATACAATATACATACAATTGATTGTAATTACATATAATAGTAACTAGTGGTAGTGCTTCAAACGTAATTTCGAATGCATGTATGTAAGCAAGTTTATCCTTTTTAAGTAATTTACTTATTATAAGTAATTGAAACGCCCTATAATTAATTGTAGATTATCTTGTAAATATTTAATTTGTCTTAATTTCGAAAGTGTGTGAGATGAAAATGCTTAAAATTATTTGTGATAAAATCTAAGTTATGTAATTAATATAAATTAAGACTAAATGAGAAGAAAATTAATAGCAAATAAAAAAACAAAAATTTAACTAACAATACAATGAATATATATATGATAATAAAACAAAAGAAAAAAATAATATTGATAAAAATTTACTGTCTGTGTTTCATTTTAAAGGAAAGGGGTGAGGGCGAGGGAGAGGGAGACAGGAAATTGTATTCCCGCTACACACTATTATGTACTTGTCTTTTTTGTTACGGTGGAGCTTACTTCTTGAATACCTTTTAGCCAAAAAGCAACATTCTAAGCAGCGTTGCCAAATGTGCAGATTAATATGATTTTTAAAAAAATTAGGTTTTTTCTATAAATTTGTCAGTTTTTTACTTCAAAAACTACCACTATAAAAGTCAAAGGCTCAAATTAATTGCAACAATGTTGCGTGATTGTTTTGGCTATATTTGTGGTGTAAATCAGTGTTGGGATCTGACAAGGTTTAAATTGTACTGCCCCAATGAGAAAATTGTACCAAATCTGCATCAATTGTACCAAAATTTTCATTTAATAAAAAAACAAACAAAACATACATGCAGTAGCTCGACATTATAATAGGAAAAATCAAAAATCAAACATCAAAAATCCAAAAAATCAAATGAGTATCACTGGAGGTATTTTTAAGAATAATTGAAGAGCCGTCTAATTACCAAGAAAGACCTTTCGATTTTTTAATAGAAAAAAACGGAAAAATATATCAGCCGAATACTGCTGGAAACTAATTGAGGCGATGAGACTATATTTCAAATGCTGTAGTTCAGCAAAATGGTCTTGCAAACTAAAGGCTGTCAAAGTTAATAATAAAAACACTGAACATAAATCAAGTATGTTGCAATTTAAAAATAGGAAGAAATGTTTATTATTGTAAGAAAAAGTATAAAAAAATATTCATTAAATAAAAAATTTATTACATAAATTTTATATGAAAGTGTACCGCAAAAGCACGAAGTGTACCAGCGTACCACTGATGTGTCGATTGTACCAAATTTGGTACAATTGTTCCACAAATCCCAACACTGATGCATATTATTGAGGGGGTTAGTCAAATTTCAAAACTCTTATTACAGTTCCCTAGGCACATAAAAATAATTTTTCGCTTTGCATGGTAGGTACCTCTGCTGGAATACAGACTGTTATTTTTTTCTAAACTACTATTTGAAGGATTCTGTCTATTATAATTCTCTAGGTAGATGCTAATTTTTTACTTTGTGTTGCCCACTATTCCAATTAAGTAAGCTTTTTGCCACACTATGCACATTAATAAGAGAATTATTGCACAAAATTACAAGATTCTACCTTATTACCACTACATTAAAATATATGGTCACACTGTTTACCTTATAATTCGATATGGGTTAATGCACCCTGGTATATTAAGATTTCAAACATTCACAAACACCTAAACTTGCCAACAGTTAAAAAAGAAATAGAGAAATTTGCAGCAACGTACTTAAAAAACTTGAAACGCATCCAAATCCGCTAGCCTTAAGTTACTTTCGACTAATAAGAAGAGATGTTGCTTCTCTTGGTCGAACTTACAAATGATTACAGCAACCGTGCATCTTACAGTTTTTATCGAGCACTGGCTGGACTTAAGTATATATTTATTTTTTTATATTTTTATTTACTTATATTAATTTAACTATTTTATTTCAAGCTTTAGGTCTTTAAATAATATTATTTTTATTTTTTCAATATTTCGCTACTCCTTTGTGTAGCATCATCAAGAAAAATTATAATAAAAATTACAATTAAAAAATTATTAAAAAAAAATTTTTTTTTTCAAACTACATATTTAAAAAAAAAAACAAATTTTTTTATAGACATATAAAAATTTGTTTAAAACAAGTATAACAAATATTAAATTATCTCTTATTTGCTAAATGTCTGTAAATCTGAGCTATATTATCTGTGTCTGCCTTAAAATTAATTCTCTGTGTGTTTGGTGTATTAATAATTTGTAACATTTCATTTGTAACATAGTTATTTTCTGAATTTAGAACTGAAACATTATCAAAATTGGGATAGTGATTTAAACTAGCACAATGAGAAGATAATCCTGTTTTTTGCGAATTAATATTCCTATATTTTTGGTCTGATTTATGTCCTGCTATTCTAGTTTTAAGTTTATTTTTCGTTGTGCCTACATATACTTTATTACAATTTTCATTTTCATTTCCGTTACAAGGTATTTTATATACTATATTTGACAATTCTAATTTTTGGATTCTATCTTTAGTTTTACTGAATAATTTGTTTAGAGTATTTTGAGTCTTAAAAGCCATTTTATATTTAGTATTATCAAAGATTTTAGATTTTTCTAAACGTTCAGATATTTCTGGTACATATATTAAAGATTTATAATTTTTTTTTTTGTTCTATAATATCTCTTGTATTTTGATTACTTCTTCTCCCATATTGATTTATTAATCTATTTGTTAATTGTTTTGGAAAATTATTATCATTTAAAATATTTCTTATTTTTTCCTTATTATTTTTATGGAATTCTTTATTACTAATTGTCAGAACCCTGTCTATTAAATTTTTAGCTGCGTTAACTATTATTCGTTTACAATGTTTCGAATAATAGTTAATAATTCTTCCAGATGACGTTGGTTTTTGATACCAATCTATTAATATGTCATTGCCTCTCCTTATGAGTAATGTATCTAAATACGGAAGTCTTAAATCAGACTCTATCTCAAACTGTAAATTTAATGTTAGGATTAAATTTATTAAATGTCGTTAGTAAATTGTCAATTGCCCTATCGGATATTATACAAAAGAAATCATCTACATATTTAGTCAATATTATTGGTTTAATACTTATCTTTTCAATACTTGTGTCTAGTAATTTCTCCATAACAATATCTGCTACAATTGGGGAAGCAGGAGATCCCATAGGTAGTCCTTTCTCTTGTTTATAAATTTTATTATCGTGTTTAAAATATCTGTTATCTTCAATACAAAATTTTAAGATACGTAAAAACAAACTTTTTTCTATACTTGTGTGTCTTTCTATGATATCCCACTTTTCTTCAATAGTACTAATTGCTATTTCAACAGGTATACTAAGAAATAATGAAACTACATCTAACGATATCAACCTTTCGTCATCTTTTATTTTTTGATTTACTATTTTATCTTTAAATTCTAGAGAGTTTTTTATGTTATATTTTGAATGTTCCGTTATCTTTTTTAAAATGTTTGTAATATATTTACATAATTCGTAAGAAGGAGTTGAAATAATTTTTAATCTGAAGAGCTCTTCAACAAAACCGTTATTTATATTTTGTAATTTGTTAGTGGGATCTTTATTTAATATTTGATAACTTGTGCTATCTTTTAAAATATTATTAATACGTATACTATAAACCTGTTTACTTATTGCTACAGAAGCGTTACCTTTATCTGCTTTTAATATAAGTATATCTTTGTTCCTTTTTAAAAATTTTTCAGCTTCTTTTACCTTATCTAACACATATTTATCTCTACTAATTAGTTAGTCTCATTTTGTTTAAATGGTTATCAACTACTGTGGTTAACTTTGTCCTTGCTATTTCTTGTTCTTCTTTAGATTGTAAAGTCTGTATAAAATCTTCACCATCTGCTATCATTCTTAATGTGGGAAAACTATCTTTTTTAACGGGTAGTGCGTGCTTTTGACCTAGTGAAAAAACCCACTGTACATCTGCCGGAATATCTTTGTTAATCTTATTAACAAACCATTTTTCGTGTAACTTAAAACCTAGTTCTTTCTTTTGTATATTATTAAGACAATTAAACTTCTTTTTATGAATCTGTCTTACCTTCTCTTTTAAAGAAGCCGCTGTTCTATCTTTTAAAAATTCTTCCATCTCTTCTAATGTTAAAAATCCCCCTAATTTTCTTTTTATATTCACTATCTCAATTTGAAAATTTTTCAGTAAATTATGTTTCTCTTTTAATGTTATTTTCAAAACTGTGTTATGTAAATCATGTGTATACTTAAAAATAGTCTGTTGAAACGCTGGTGATTGTTTTTCTTCAAAAATTCTCGAAACATTTTTGGTAGTATTGCTGATGAATTTTGGAATTAAGCCTGCATTTCTGCAACGAATCAGGAATGTGATTGTCGATGCGGCAATTCTGTTTATGAAGACTGGAATCCACTGAGGTGAAAATGTGCCTCATAACTGAAGATGATTGTCTTCGAAAATTGATCATCCATCGTTGCCATTTCTTGCCAGCATTATGATCATTGGTCGATTGTGTATCTTTCCGTGGTTCAAATTGAGTTAGTCTGAAATTGAGAAATATCAAATTATATGCAGACGTTTAGGTGTGGTTCACATTTTACATCGGCCCTTAAAATTTAACCACCTGATATAATAAAATATTTTGTAAATTTCTGTCTTCCAAAAGTACAAAGGTTTATATTTTTCTGAAAATTGGTAAACTACCATCTAACATTGCAATATAAAAGGTCTAGATCCTACCGGTTTAATTATAAAATACAGTGAAACCTCTGATAACTGGACACCCACTGTAGGGGTATTTTTGTTCGGTTTTAAAAGACGTACAATGTTTTTATTTGTTAGCAAAGGGGTCTCTAGGAAAATGCTTCAATCGGGTAATTCGTTTTAAAATATTACCCGATTATGGAATATTTTGATATCTAGCCTTAGAAAACCAATGCACATTCACCCAAACATTTCCTATGTTTTTATTGATTTCTACGGTCTGTGTTTTGTCAATAGTGAATCTTTAAACATAAAAGTGGTGTAAAAATTTCGCGAATCGAACATTTCTCTTTTTCAAACTCGTTTATAATTTCCATTTTTTTTACGTTTAGTAAAGAACGTAAAGAATTTTTTTCTGTGCCATTTTGTGACACTTTTGAGCTTTTTCAAATCTTTGGCATCCCTAACAAGAGTATGTATATTTGCCTTAACAGAGGAATAATCAAAATCAGTGACATTAATACAAATATGAATCTGAGTTGAATAAAAGAAAAACTACTTTTTAAGTGGAGTTCAACTATTCTGTCCGCTTATGAGAGATATTTTGAACAATATTTTTTAAAGTTAGTGTGCGGTTATGGGAATGCATTTTGTATGGAAGAAATAATGAAAATGTTAGATGTATAAATCTTGTTCGGTCATTAACAATCTCCCGCTATGGGACACCTTCGTTATGAGAGGTTTCACTGTATGTGGTAAAAAATCTAGCATCTCGCAGATAATTTCAAAAGTAAAAAAGTAAATTCGACATACATATGTCAATATAGAATTTAACCGGAAAAAGCTAGGAGCTATTACCCATATACATAATAAATAATATGTACATACATATTTCAAATTTATTTTAGAATAAATTTTTTTATACAAAATTAGTTCTAAAATACATTTCAAATAAGTTTTATTTATTATGTACATATGTCTTCTATTTGTAAATGAATTGAACTTTAAGCACTTATGTAATACTTTTGTTGAAGACTGTTGTCACTGGCTGTTAACTACTTACTTATGAAATAAGTTCGTAATGGACTTTATGAAAAAACTTTAAAAAATATTTCCATATGTCTTTATGTTCATTTTTCTTATTGCATTCAGAGTTTTTTTTATAAATTTGTAAATATAAAATTGAAATAATCATCAATATGGACTTCCCATTCAAAAGGATCCAAAAACGACGACAATAATGCATTAATAGAGTTTACTTTTCTGGTAAGCAGCGCCTCTTTTGGTTTTCCTTATAACATATGCATATTCTACAAAATAGGATGTCTTCAATAAATCAGAACTGCTTAACGAAATCTGAGGTTATTGGATTAGATAGTTTTAGGAAAAGTATCAAATTTAACCACCTTTCAGCACCACCTATGATTTCCGCAAAATCTAGAGATGGCAAGCATTGTTACTATAATGATATTTTATTAATTCTTATGAAATTATTAATATTATTTAGTTAAAGATTAATTTTATTTGGCATTCACTACAATTAAATATGAATTACTAACTAGTTGAGTGATATATATTATTTTTAGGAATATAATTCTTGCATCTGGCAATGCTGCGTATGGTTAATGTCTACAATATACATAGCATAATGCGAACAGGTTGAAGTATAAAATAAAAATGTTTTAACAGAATGACTCTGTTTAACAGAATGACTATAATAGTTTTACTTTTTAATATTACGGTATTTTCTAAAATATCCATCAGATGCCGCAAACACGCTAGCATGTAAGGCGAAATCATTTTACTGTCAGCACGGCGAAGTTAATTATTATTTGTTTTAATTTTTTATGTGCAAAAGCTGCTCTTAAAAATTCTTTAATTTTTTTTTTTAACTTAGGAAAAAATTAATTATTTCAAAATATATTTTAAGATTAACAAAAACGTAAAAATACTACTGGCAAGAGGCAAGTGTTTTTAGTTGTTGGATGTGATATTTTAATTAGTGTTTTTGTCTTCTGCCGTACATTATCGTCATCATCGTGAAAATAGATTATTGAAATCGTCATAAAAACTTCAAACTAAAAAAAAGCTTTTTTTTATCAATAAAACATACATATTCTATTAAAGACTACACATAGCAAAATAAACTCTTAAATCAACAAATCTTACAGCAATATTATAAATACATATAAATACATATTATAAATTTACAACAAAATCACATGTAAATAGTATGAACGTTTTTCAATACTTTTAAAATAAAAAAATGAAATCCTCTACTTTAGTTTGTTTATCTTTAAATAATCTTTTGTATATAATATTATTTCCAAAGACAACTTATTTCTTGAATTTCTTAATGACCAAATACTCTTTCCTAATTTGGGGAACAAGGATTTTTGTAATAAATTTAGTCAAAACGGGAAACAAAAGACTAGAAGCCATCCTTTGCATCTCAAATCCAATACATATATGTTTTTAACAGGGTAAATATATTTTAGGTATAATAATTGTAATCGCCTGAACTCAGTTTCTAGCTCTTATCTTTCATTTTCTTCAACAAAATAGAAAACGTCCAGAAAACTAACTTTTTTTATCATTAATAATATTATTAGAATTGATTTGGCCTGGAACTTTAAATTTATTTTATAAATTAAATCTTGATAATATCTGATCTCAAGGCTCTAAATAAAAATAAACATAATTTTAAATAATATCGCATTTTTCTTTTGCATCTATTTGTACTTCTGACAATATTCTCTGGTATATTCCTAACAAAAAGTCGTCATAATCTAAAAAAATGTTTTCGATTTTATAATCAATTAAATAAAGGTCTTCAGTTTTAACCAAACTAGTTTTTAAAATTTTTTTCATTACAATTTTCAACAATTTTTAGCATTTCATTATACTTATAAATTTTTCGATACCCTCGCTTTAAAACATTTTATTTATGTTGTTAATAACTCCTAGAATATATTTTAGAAAACTTAGATAGATTTTATCAATGTTTGCAGCAAATGAAAAAATATCTTTAATGGTTCCTACATCTCTAAAATTCTAATAACAACAGCTTCTACAGATAACCAACGGCTTTTATTTCTGATAGTCTTAAAATAATGTCAAATTGGTTGCGCCCCTTCGGACTTATTATATCAAGTTATTAATTATATCAAGTTATTGTTAATAATAAAATATATCTGTCAAAGTAGCTTTAAAAGTACAAATAAATGATGCAAACTTGAATGATTTAAAATCGTCAAAATTAGGCTATAAATCGTCCCATCGTCATCATGTCATTTTTAGGACCCAAAATCGCCAAAATGACGATAAATCGTCAAATCTGGCAGCTATGTGTATAGGTTATTTCAATATTTTAACAAAAGCAGACTTTAGTGTTCAATGCAAATGGTCTTGCAAAAGTGCAATTGCATAATATCATAGTTTTTTTGTGAAATCCAACAACAAATTATTGTTAAGTTTGAATGATATGTTTGTTAAATTTGAATGATATAAGGCATTTGCACTCTCGCAAGACCATTTGCATCAAACACAAAATTCCGCTAAAATATTGCTTTTAGTTTTATTATAAAATCTGTATTCAGTGTTCGATGCAAATGGTCTTGCAAAAAAGTAATATCATAGCTTTTCTTGAAAACACAGTGCAACACGGAAAAAAATAACCATATACGGACACCACTACGTAATAAAAGACCAACAAAAAAAGACCCCTGTCTCCCGGTTTTGCCCAAAGTACTCCAGGTTTTTTTATGGGCCCTCAAAGATGTGGGGCCTCGATGTCATTTTTGCAAAAAAATTATCATTTACTCAAGCTCATATTTTGCAAACCGTTTGGAATTTTGATATACTCTCTGAGGCAAAGTTGTAGCTCTTGTCATAAAGAACAAAACATATAAAATCAAAAAAACTTCTATCAAAAAACTACCTGGAAGCAAACAGCTGCATTGAATTCACATAAAAACAACCCAAAATATAAAAAAATACCTGGAAACACATTCTAGGTATCATTAGGTATCACGCGATCACGCAACGACCGCAGCAGCACAGGCAATGCAGTAAGCTCAGCACACGCAACAAGGGACGCAGCACACAATACAAAAGCGATACGACGGTCACATCGAGGCATTACACAGCGCGACGTCAACGAGAGCTCAGCGGTGAAAGTTATAGAGAAAGTGCAACAGCATAATTCGCACACAACATTGGCAACTGACAATTTCAATATGCATTGTGAAAATATTGATTTATTTTGCTACGTTTGCGGTCATCAAATCAGAAAAAAAAGTTTTACAAGATTACAAAAGGAAAATAATCTTTTAACCAGTGAATTCAAGAGAGAATATAAGTTGTTTTTCGACGAAGTAGACTTGACCGGTGAAAATTACACACCTAATACAGTGTGTCGCCAATGTTATAACAATCTCATTGCATGGTTGAGTGGAGGCAAACATAGTATGAAGTATTGTAAGCCGGTAAACTGGATTAATCTCCCAGGTGATCATGATGAAACCAGTTGCTATGCATGCGTAAATTACACATGTGGTCTAAATCGATATGCTGAGAGGAACAAAATTTATAAAACAACTGTAACAGCCACACTACCAGTGCTTGCACCTGAAAATTTTGTATCACCAAGGCCGCCAACTCCAGATCGTAGTACAGAATGTACAGGAATGACTAGAGCAAGTGGTGTTACTTATGAAGATCCAATTAATACTGATTATAAGCCCCAAAAGGGAAGAGATGGACCGCAACTAATAACACAAATGGAAATGGATTTCATTGTGGCCATATTGGGACTATCGCAGCGACTTGCCATATTTTTGACAGCGTTTTTAAAGCAAAGAAAACTCACACATGGTAATGTTAACTCAAGCTGAATTTCAGAGCCTCTACACTCTAAATGATGACAATTCGTTCGCTTACTGCAACGATGTAAAAGCTTTGGTGGTAAAAATGGGAATGAACTACATCGCTAGTGAGTGGAGATTATTTATTGATGGTTCTGTTTCAAGCTTGAAAGCAGTGTTGTTGCATGTGTCGAACCGAAAACCTTCCATTCCGCTAGCAATGGGGATTAACATGAAAGAAAGCTATGAAACATTAAAGGATATAATGGAAAAATGCAAGGGATCATCGATAAGGGCGGCTTTCCAAAATTCTTTTGTTTTATTTGTAATTGGGATTCGCGCTCACCTCTGAATCAATAAAACAACATAGACTAAGGAATGCACCTTTAATTGACAATACTCAAGACATCTTGCTGCCACCGCTCCACATAAAATTGGGAATTGTTAAAATACTCATCGAAGTGGCCGTTGTAAATTGTCCAAACGCATTCGACTATTTGAAAAGCATTTTCCCAAAGCGTAGCGATGACAAAATTAAAAATGGTATTGTAGTAAATTTAAAACGAATTTTTGTTCACATCGTTGTTTTTTTTTTCTTTTGTTAATGTTTTCTTTTCTGTCTTTATTTTTTGTCTTCATTTAACAGGCGTACTTAATGGCCCTGACATTAGAAAGCTATTCAAGAGCAACTTTGAATCATCGCTTCATGATTATAATCATTCAATGGCATGAATGTACCTTCAGCGTGTATGCACCAGAGTCTTGGGAGGGGATCGAGACGCGGAACCGGAAGCAAGAGAATGGGTGAAAAAAATGCTGATTTATTTTGAGAAAATCGGCACATCGATGACATTAAAGCTGCATTTTCTTCATTTTCATTTTGACGATTTTATCAAACAACTCCCTACCGAATCCGATGAGCAAGGAGAACGGTTTCACCAAACCACAATGCCCATGGAAAAATGGTACAAAGGCAAAAAACTCGATGCATTGCTTGCAGAGGTAATATCAATTTTATTGATGCATTGTTTTGCATTCCTTTTTTGATTTCTTTTCTAATTAATTTCAGGTATGTTGGTGGAGTCACAAGATCACCCTGTATGATGTTAATGAAGTATCTGAAGAAGAAAAAGCTGATGATGGAGGGCAGTCTTTAAGTACCGTGCCTGTGCACACCATAAGTTCTGAATCAGAGTCAGATTCGGACGATTCGGACGACGATTTGGATCCACAGCTTAAGAGAGTGCGATTTGCAAGTCCAGGGCCATCAACATTATAAACATAATACGAATATTTTTTTTATTTTTTGTAATAGATAGCATAGTATTGTAGTGCCATCCCTGCTGAGACTACTAATCCCTACAACACTGAATCATTATTACTAAATATCCATGCTAGTACTCTTTGTACAACCCTAACTCTAAATGTCAACCCATATCACCTAAGAACTAAGATTAATAAAATCAGTAATAGTATAACAATGAAACCTGCAACATGCCTTTTCACTTACGGGAGAAGGCTTTATAGAATCTCAATGTTAAAGTAAAGAAAAAACAAATGAAATTAAAAAATTTTCGGGAAATTTTTCACTTTTGCGGCTACCTAAGCGCTACCTAAACGGTGTTAAGAATGATTCCTAGGAAGTTCATATGTTCTAGAAAGATGTTTACTGAGATCTTAGGTTCATTTTTGTAGTTGATTGTTTCCTTGAATTTTAAACGGTTTGCTACCTATGGACCTGAACAGGGGAAAAAAGGTAAAAAAAAATTTAATTTTTTAAAGTTTTTTGCGATTTTGACCTTGAAGATGAAGTTTTTTTTATTTTATATGTTAACAATTTTTGTTCTTTATGACAAGAGCTACAACTTTGCCTCAGAGAGTATATCAAAATTTCAAACGGTTTCTAAAATATGAGCTTGAGGAAATGATCATTTTTTTTTGCAAAAAAAAAACCTGGAGGACTTTGGGCAAAACTGGGAGACAGGGGTCTTTTTTTTGGTCTTTTATGACATAGTGGTGACTTAAAAAATTACACAGTGTGAAATCCAACAAAATTCATATTCACCCCTATCGCAAATATTTATTCCCATGAAAAAACTCCCAAAATTTCTATCGTGAATGATTTCTATCGTAAAATACAAGTAAATTGTTATTGGAATCATTCACGATAGGCAAATTTGGGAGTTTTTTTATGGAAATCATTATTCGCGATTAGAACCTATTAAATGTTGGAGAGATCAAACTGGGTTCCATGGTCAGTTGTTAAAGTTTCAGGTGCACCAAATCTTGTTAGCAGAGAAAAAAATTTGTACTGTAAAATGTTAGCAGAAAAAATTTGTACTGTTCGTTGTTTTCTGTTTTATGCAAAAGTGACAAAATTTTTATTTTCATTTTGATTAAAAATAAAAATACAAACTAGATAGTTATTTTAATTACAAAAGTAACAAGTGTTTTTTGAGAACAAGTAGAAGAACAAATAATTATTTTACAAACATCAATATTTTTAACACTTCCACTTTTGTTTAATAATTATTCATCCTTTTACATGAGCAATATTTAATAATTTTTTTATACGACTAAATTGTTGCTTTTGTAACGGTTTTGTAAATATATCAGCTAACTGTTCTGTTGTTGGCACATATTTTAATAGAAACCCTTTCCTTTCATATACTTCGCGGATGAAGTGATATTTTACTTCTATGTGCTTAGTTCGCTTGTGAAATTGTGGATTCTTGACAAGTTTAATAGCACTTTGATTATCTAAGTGCAAAATAGGAAGTTGTGTACTATTACCTAATAAATCATTTAACAACCTTTGTACCCAAATCAGTTCCTTTACGCTTTCACATGCGGCCATGTACTCTGCTTCTGTAGTCGATAGGGCTATTGTCTGCTGTTTCTTCGACATCCATGAAATCGTACCAGCTGATAACATTAAAACGTAACCGCTAGTTGAATGTCTAGTTTTAGTATCCCCAGCATAATCGGAATCAGAATAACAATCAACAATCAGGGTATCAGTTTTAGTAAAAATAATTCCTTCATCTATAGTCCCTCTTAAGTACTTTAGAATTCGTTTTAATCCCACAACATGTTCTTCATTAAAGGAATCCAAAAAACGACTTGCATATGATACTGCAAATGATATATCTGGTCTTGTGGCTATAGCTAGGTACATTAAAGATCCAACTGCCTCCCTGTATGGAAACTTAACTTCATGTGATGTTGAATTAGCGCTCGGAATATACTCAGCTGGTGTAGTTACTGGCTTTGATTCTTGCATGTTGAATTTCTGCAGTATTTTCTTTAAATACGAAGTTTGACAAACTATTATTTTATCTGGTTCTTTAATTATTTCCATACCTAGGTAAAATATTGAATTAAATACTTTTACGTCAAATTCGCGTCTTAGAGAATTGACGAATTCGTTTGCAGTTTCCTTACATTCTGATGCAATTATACCGTCGTCAATGTAAATGGCCAATATAATTTTCTTTTCATTTATCTTACCAACAAAAACACACGAATCTGCAGAGCTTACTTTAAAATTAAATTTTCTTAATATATCCGTGAATCTTTTATTCCAACACCTGGAGGCCTGCTTTAGTCCATAAAGACTTTTATTCAGTTTGCAAACATTGTTGCTACCATCAGTATATCCAATTGGCTGATGCATAAAAATTTCCTCTTCTAAATTTCCGTATAGAAAAGCTGTTTTTATATCAAACTGAGTTAAGAAAAAATTAAGGGATGCACTTAAGGCTAATATTGTTCTAATAGACGTAAATTTTGCCACCGGACTAAAAGTCTCCTCATAATCTATTCCCGGTTTTTGAGTAAAACCACGAACCACTAATCTTGCTTTGTAGCGCTCTATTTCACCTGCTTGATTTCTTTTTATTTTATAAACCCATTTATTTGATATGGCCTTCTTTCCTTCTGGCAATTTCATAAGATTCCAAGTACCATTAGTTATAAGAGATTTGTACTCCTCATCCATTGCAATCTTCCACTGCATTCTAAAGCTACTATTCATTGCTTCCTGATAACTTTGCGGTTCTTCGCAATTAGCTATTAAAGCACAATTAAGTTCATTTATGACATCATTTTGTTTTTTAGATCTCAAATTATAACGATTGACTGGTACATTATGAGTATTATAACTTTCACTATTTCCAACAGCGTTATCTGGTGTTTCGTGTACAATGGAATCTTCTGAATTTTCAACAATATCATTTTCTGCATCTTCAAATTCATCACTTGAGTCTATTTTTGGCAATAATGTAGACTCACTGCAAACTGTAGTTTCATTTTCAACGTCAGAGTGTAAATTTGAGCAGCTCTTGCCATCTGGAACTAATACCATTTCATTAATTTCCCTTATTATGACATTTCTTGTAACTTCTATTCTTTTTTCTTTTGGTATCCATACACGATAACCTTTACAGTTTTCTTGATAGCCTACAAAAATACCTTTTTTAGATTTTGAGTCTAGTTTCCTTCGTTTCTCTTGTGGGATGTGAACGAATGCATCTGAGCCAAAAATACGTAGCATAGATATATCTGGCACCTTATCAAACCATAACTCAAATGGCGTTTTATTCAATTGGGGACTTTTTCCAGTCCTATTTAGTGTAAAAATAACATTATTAACTGCCTCACCCCAGTAATTTAGATTAAGAGCCTTGCTATGTATTATAGCTCTGGCTGCTTCTACTACAGTTCTCATATCTCGCTCGGCTCTACCGTTATGTTCAGGTGTGTACGGTGTAGACTTTTGATGGGTTATCTTATATTTACGTAATACTTCACTTACTTCTTTATTTATAAATTCGGAACCGTTATCTGATCGCAGTGTTTTAACCCTTTTTCCGGTGTCTGCTTCCACTTGATCTAAATATCTTGCAATTTCTTTAGCAACATCAGACTTCGCCTTTAGACAATAAACGTATCGGTAATTAGAAAAATCATCACGAAATAATAACATAAAACGTGCACCACCAAAGGATTTGACTTGCATCGGCCCGCATAAATCTGTGTGCACTAGCTCTCCTACTTCTTTTGCTCTGTTACTACTTACTTCGAATGGCATTCTGTGCTGCTTGGCCATAATACATCCTTCACAAAAGAAATCATTGCAAGAATATTCAATATTTTGATTTGCTAACACTTTTTTAATATGTTTTTTATCTTGATGACACATTCTCCCATGCCATGTTTTCAAGGAATCGACTTTGACAGCAACATTTGAGCTAGTAGTATCTTCTTCTACTTGTATTAGTAGCTTAAAAAGTTTAGAATTTTTTCTTAAACCTTTAAGACACACCTTACCGTCAAGTTTGAAGACGCATTCATTTCCATTTGCTTCTAGAGAATAGCCCTTGTCCAAGCATGCATTAGTAGAAAAAAGATTTAATTTGATGCATGGGACATAAAGTACATTTGACAGAAATTTTGAATTCCAGACCTTACCATCATAGGCTTTGATATAAATATCTCCCTTACCAATTGCAGGAATAACATCTCCATTGCCTACTCGAATACTTATTGGAGTTTTAAACTGGACATAGTTTTTGAACCACTCTTTCTTACTAGACATATGATCGCTAGCTCCGGAATCAGCAAACCAAGAATCTTCTTCAGAAGTAGACGCAAATAAATGTTCACTAATAAAAGCTTCCCCATTATGTTTACGGTTTTTATTTGGACAGTCACGCTTCCAATGGCCAAATTTTTTACAAATAAAACATTTACCTCTAGAACTTTTATTAGTTTGTGTTTGTTGCCTGCTGTTCTTCTTATCGTGCTTTGCAACAAATGCTTCAGATTTTATTGGTTGAATACACAACCTTGTCTCCTCCATACATAATCTTGATGTTAAGTTTTTTAAAGTTCGCTCCTTTTTATCTGTAGCTTCCCATGAAGAAAAGAAATGTTTATATTCAGTTGGCAGGGTCATCAAAATCTTTGTTAACAACATGTTATCTGTTATCTTTTCACCAAGATCCTCCAACTGCTTGGCTTACTTTTGTAATTTAGAAATGTGAACAGATATTGTATCTTCAGGATCTTTCTGATACTGGAAAAATTGTTGCTGTAGTAAATGAATTGATGTTTCTGACTTCTGTTCATATACGTTTTCAAGAATAGACCACATCTCAGCTGCTGTGTTACAATTCATGATGTGAAGCATTGGTTCTTCACCCATAGACACGACCAAAATTCTCTGAGCTTTTGCATCCCAGGAAATCCATTCATTTATCTTCGCGATATCTTGTTCAGGCTTCTCTGCAACTCCATTCACTATATCCCAAAGGTTACTAGCCCGTAGTACCACCTTTACCTGGAATTTCCACAAAGTCCAGCCTTCGGAACCTTCTAGTTTAGATATCTTAAAATCCTCCATTTGTTATAGAAATAACCTTCTCAACGAACAATTTCACAAAATAGCAATATCAATTTTATTAAGTTATGGATCTGGGCCCATAACCTGTTAGCAGAGAAAAAAATTTGTACTGTAAAATGTTAGCAGAAAAAATTTGTACTGTTCGTTGTTTTCTGTTTTATGCAAAAGTGACAAAATTTTTATTTTCATTTTGATTAAAAATAAAAATACAAACTAGATAGTTATTTTAATTACAAAAGTAACAAGTGTTTTTTGAGAACAAGTAGAAGAACAAATAATTATTTTACAAACATCAATATTTTTAACAAATCTACAGATTCAAGAATTAAAATAATGAATCTGCCGACTAGGGTTGCCAGCTGGATTGTCCAATGAAATGGTCAGGTTCCAGCTAAAGAAAGCTAAAATACAATTTGTCCAATTAAAAAAGAAATTATTTAGTTTTGAAAAATATTTCTTGTTAATTGCTTGGGGGAACGATATGATTTCGGAGATGAGTCATTTGTGCTATTTTCGGGGGTGCATATGCCACTATTTTGTTGAACGCTCTACAGGTTACCGTTTGAGGGATAATAATTATTATTTTTTCGATTAGAATCTACTTTGAATTTTTATTCTTTATGTAATATATCTATGAAAATATCTGTTTTCTTGAGTAAAGGCCGCTACAGATTAGTTTATTTTTGTAAAGAAAACTTTTAATAAAAATTTGCTTTTTTGAGCTATTAGTGAATTTTTAAATTTCCAGTTATTTTTTCAAAATCCAGGTGAATTTTATCCATTATCCAGTTATTTCACCTTTGGTATCTGGCAACCCTACTGCCGACGTTTCTTTTAACTGAACAATTTCCGGTCTGCATGAAAGTCTATCAATCATTGTTAAACAATAACGACAGCCCATGTAATCTGGAAGAATTATCAGGTCGAAATGTACATGGTCGGAACGTTCATCTATTGCTTTGAACTGCTTAACTTGAAACTGTGTAAGTTTGGTAATTTTTCACTATTTGGAATATAAAAATTCACGTACCCAAGTACTTATACCATAATTCATTGAAGGTAATATGAGTTGAGAACGTATTTGCTTTATTATATATCTTTTTCCAGGATGTGTCATGGAATGGATCAAATTAAAAACCTTTCGTGTTAGAGTTTTTGAAATATACGGATACAATGTTAAACTTGGCAAAATCAATAATATTAAAAATGTTAGAAATATTCAAATGTTTCGCTGTCTCTGAAAAGGTCATCTATAGTTTTGGTAAATCAATAATGTCCATTTCAGGATAGTAACGAGTGATTTTTTAAGAGCTTGAGAACTTTTTAAAAAAAAAAAACGCATAAAATTTGCAAAATCTCATCGGTTCTTTATTTGAAACGTTAGATTGGTCCATGACATTTACTTTTTGAAGATAATTTCATTTAAATGTTGACCGCGGCTGCGTCTTAGGTGGTCCATTCGGAAAGTCCAATTTTGGGCAACTTTTTCGAGCATTTCGGCCGGAATAGCCCGAATTTCTTCGGAAATGTTGTCTTCCAAAGCTGGAATAGTTGCTGGCTTATTTCTGTAGACTTTAGACTTGACGTAGCCCCACAAAAAATAGTCTAAAGGCGTCAAATCGCATGATCTTGGTGGCCACCTTACCGGTCCATTTCTTGAGATGAATTGTTCTCCGAAGTTTTCCCTCAAAATGGCCATAGAATCGCGAGCTGTGTGGCATGTAGCGCCATCTTGTTGAAACCACATGTCAACCAAGTTCAGTTGTTCCATTTTTGGCAACAAAAAGTTTGTTAGCATCGAACGATAGCGATCGCCATTCACCGTAACGTTGCGTCCAACAGCATCTTTGAAAAAATACGGTCCAATGATTCCACCAGCGTACAAACCACACCAAACAGTGCATTTTTCGGGATGCATGGGCAGTTCTTGAACGGCTTCTGGTTGCTCTTCACTCCAAATGCGGCAATTTTGCTTATTTACGTAGCCATTCAACCAGAAATGAGCCTCATCGCTGAACAAAATTTGTCGATAAAACACATTTCGAACCGAACACTGATTTTGGTAATAAAATTCAATGATTTGCAAGCGTTGCTCGTTAGTAAGTCTATTCATGATGAAATGTCAAAGCATACTGAGCATATTTCTCTTTGGCACCATGTCTGAAATCTCACGTCATCTGTCAAATACTAATGCATGAAAATCCTAACCTCAAAAAAATCACCCTTTATTTGTTTTTTAATTTTAATTTAACAGCAATTGTTTTGAATTGTTTCGGTGAAAAATTCGAAGAATCAAGACAGCAAAGAAAAGTAAATGAATAATTGGAAACATTTTTCGATTTGGTTATTTGTATTAAAATAGTTTTGTTTTTTAAAACAATACCAAGGAGCTTGTTTCTTTCTTGGAGGACCAAGATTTTTAAACAGAGTGATTAAATGCGCCTAACCTTTCACTTGAAGTTAAAAATTTAAAAAATTTTCAATTGTTAACAGAAATAAAAAAATTACATAGAATTAAATTAAATACTATTGCTTTTTTTAATTAAATGTCAATAGCTTTTATAAATTATAAAATTATGCAATCGTAGAATCTATAAGATAAAACTACGCAATACATATGTTGTAGTATTTATTACAAAATTAAAACTAAAACTAATTTATTTTACAAGCTATGACATATAATGAAAATACAAAAAAATGAATGTTTGATTATTTTAAAAACTTATTTCTTAAGTAGAAATGTGTACAGTGGAAATCCGTCGTGTCGCCACATCATTCCTCCTCCAGTGATAACGTCAAATTTTGATGTTAATCATTTTCCCAGATCGAAGTAAACGTTGTTGTGTTGCTGGCTTTGAAGTGAAATCGGTTTTGGAAAAATCCATCTCATCATTCAAAATTATAGCAGGCTTCAATCGATCTATAGATATCTTTTTATGTTTACCATTAACGTTGATAACGTATGTCTTTTCACTTTTTGATATAACCTGATATGGTCCTTTATAGGGAGGTTGAAGAGGCGGACGAACAGTGTCATCGCGAACAAAAACAAAATTTGCTCGGTGCAGTTCTTTAGGAACATATACCTGTGCTTGACCATGCCTTGCTACCTTTTTTGCTTTTATATTTTCCATATCTTCTTTAAGCTGTTTAACCCATTCAGAAGTAATGTTATTCACTTTGGTATTACCGAAAAATTCACCTGGTAACGTTAATTCCATCCCATAAATTGATCCAGCTGGTGATACTTCTAAATCATGGTTAATAGAAGATCTCAAACCCAACATAACAATTGGCAAAATATCCAACCAACGAGAACCCGAATGACACATTATTGCTGTTTTAAGCGTTCGATGCCATCGTTCTACTTGCCCATTTGCTTGAGGATGATAGGGTGTTGTGTGTGTTACGTTAACTCCAAGAAGCTTAGCAAACTCTCTAAATAGATAAGATTCGAACTGACGACCTTGGTCAGTAACGACTTGCATTGGTAGTCCAAATCTCGATATCCAGCCACTAAGAAACGCTTTGGCAACAGATTCGGCTGTGATATCCTTCAATGGTATTGCTTCCGGCCAACGGGTAAACCTATCAATGCAGGTAAGGCAGTATCTATATTCATCCGACAAAGGAAGAGGTCCAATTAAATCTATGCTTACGACTTTAAATCTTTGATCAGGGACAACAAAGTCACCAATTAGGCTTTTGGTGTGACGTTGAACTTTGCATTGTTGACATTTGATACAGGATTTAGACCAAGTTGATATATCCCTACGCATACCTGGCCAAACGAATCTATCAGAAATTAACTTGATGGAAGATTTTGAGCCTGGATGAGATACATTGTGTACAATGTTAAAAACAGTTTTACGAAAACGCTTTGTTATGAAAGGTCTAATTCTGGAGGTTGAAATGTCGCAAAGAATTTTTACGCCATTGTTTGGCATCTCAAACAACTTAAACACTAATCCTGTTGTTGAAGAATTCTGTAAGGACTTAAGTTCAACATCATCCTTCTGATCTTGAGCAAGAAGGGCATAATCCAAAAAAGATGGCATTGAAATAACCTCTACACGAGATAAAGCATCCGCTGGTGTATTGTCTTTTCCGGATACGTGGCGAATATCTACTGTGTATTGACTAATATAGTCGAGATGTCGTAGTTGGCGTGGTGATGCCTTCTCTGGCCGTTGTTCAAAAGCAAAAATTAGTGGTTTATGATCTGTATAGATGCAGAACTGACGACCTTCCAAAAAATGTTGAAAATATTTAAGACCAGAATAAGCAGCTAGCAATTCACGATCATATGCACTATACCGCTTCTGTGTTTCAGACAACTTCTTCGAATAGAAACCTAAAGGTTGTCATACTTGATCCAAACGTTGTTGAAGAACAGCACCCATACCAATATCCGATGCGTCGACCCACAATGATGTTTCCGCAGATTCATTTGGATATGCGAGAAGAGCAGCATTTGCTAATTGGTTCTTACACTCATCAAAAGCAATTCGAAGTTCATTTGTCCATGTAATAGGTCTTTTATCATTTTTCTTTTGGCCAGCTTTAAGAGTATTCAAGACTGCCTGAGCATTTGCTGCTTTTGGTATAAAGCGTCGATAAAAATTCAACGTTCCGAGAAATCGACTTAAATCTTTTACAGTTTTGGGTAAACTAAATTGTTGAATAGCAGCTACACGTTCTGGGTTAGGCCTAAGCCCTTCTTGAGTAATGAAATATCCCAAAAAATTAATAGAATCCTTACCGAACTCACATTTGCCACAATTTATTGTTACTCCGTACTCCCGTAGTCTTTGAAAGATTTGCCGTAAATGATTCTCATGCTCCTCATAATTTTCAGATGCTACAAGAATGTCATCGATGTAAGCAAAACAAAAATCTAAACCATGTAAAACTTCGTTAATGAAACGCTGAAATGTCTGCGCTGCATTACATAGTCCAAATGTCATTCGGGTAAATTCAAATAACCCGAATGGAGTAACAATGGCAGTCTTCGGAATGTCATTCTCCGCAACCGGTATCTGAAAGTATGCTTTAACTAAATCGATTTTTGAAAAAAACTGTTTTACCCGCAAGCATATATGCAAAATCGTGAATATGCGGAACAGGGTACCGGTCCGGTACCGTTATTTTGTTAAGATTCCTATAGTCTCCACATGGTCTCCACATATCATTACCTTTTGTTACCATGTGAAGCGGGCTCGACCAAGAGCTTTTTGATGGGCGACAAATACCGAGACTGAGCATATATTCGAACTCTTGTTTAGCTATTTTTAACTTCTCGGGAGATAATCTTCGTGGTTTTGCAAATACTTTTAAACCATTTGTTTCAATGTGATGTAACACTGAGTGTTTTACTGGAGGCAGTTTATCACATGGTATTGTGACATCAGAAAATTCCTTTAAAATTGTTTGAAATTTATTAGCATCCTCTGAAATGCACTTAAGAGTTAAACCTTCGTCTGATGAACAAGCTTCAAACGTTTTAAGGTTGGTTAATGAATCAACCAAGCAATTATTTTTTATATCCACCAGGAGTCCATAATGTCTAAGAAAATCTGATCCTATTCTTGGCCGTGAAACATCAGCAATAATAAAGGGCCAAAGAAACTTCCGTCGTAGACCAATTCGACAGTTTATAACTTTTTTACCATACGTTCGTATTTTTGTATTGTTGGCAGCATAAAGGACAAATTTATTCGGGGGATTTGATTTTTCTTTTGCCGTAGCGGGAAATACAGATAAATCTGCGCCGGTGTCAATAAGGTACCTGGACTTCAACTCAGCATCTTGAATGAACAGGCGACTTAATTCTTGGCCGTCTTCACCCGTCACCGTAGTTGAAGTGCCTAATTGTTTTCCGGTGACTTGAATGCACATGGCAAACGACATTTGGTTGCTTGTGAACCAAATTTCTTATGATACCAACAAAATATTTTAGCAGATGACGAACGAGTTCTACTGGCTGAAAAATTTCTATTAGTGCTTCTACCTCGTCGATGACCTTTTGTTGATAGAGCGGTTATTTTTGATATGACTTCAGCAATTTTGTCTTCGATAGCAGCGATTCGTTGCTCACTGCTCGTAGAAACAGCAGTGATCATAGATTCGTCAGAATGGTCATGTATCTTATCAGCTATAAGAGATAGTTTGTCCACTGTTACATCACTTACAGATAATATGGCTTTCGTTGTATTTGGGAGGCGCTGAATCCATAAAGTTTTAAGTACATCCTCAGAAACTTTTCCGCAAGCCAATGCACGCATTTCTCTTAAAAGAGCGGATGGCTTTTTATCAGCAATAGTAACGTTTTCTAGAAGCCGACGTAGTCTTTTCTCTTCGGATTCCACAAACTCATTTAACAATGCCAACTTTAAAGTTTCATACTTGTTCTCTGCCGGAGGATCTTCAACAATATGACTCACATAGTTCAGGATGCTGCTTTCAATTGATCCAACGAGAGTATGATACTTTGTTATATCTGATGTTATAGCAGAAGTAACGAATTGGGATTCCAATTGGCGAAACCATTATCTTGGATTTTGACGCCAAAATGGAGGAACGCGTACAGTTACTCGCGATATTTCAGATGAAATTAACGAAGTAGCTGAACCAAATTCTTCTGAAGTTGACATCATGAGTTTTATAATTTATAATTGTCGCGGGTCACCAATGTTGTAGTATTTATTACAAAATTAAAACTAAAACTAATTTATTTTACAAGCTATGACATATAATGAAAATACAAAAAAATGAATGTTTGATTATTTTAAAAACTTATTTCTTAAGTAGAAATGTGTACAGTGGAAATCCGTCGTATCGCCACACATACATACATTTGTAGATTTCATGATATAAATTGTATTGAAAAATTAATAAGAATCTGCAAAAAGAACTTAACCATTTAAAAAAATATTACATTTTTTTATATAGTTAAATGGTGCACGGTGGTGGAGAACACATCGTGTGTGAATTCGATTCTCACTAAGCCGATTAGTTTTAATTTAAAATTCACCCACTACATTGAAATCTTAACTTAAACTTAATAACTAAGCTGAATCCAATTCTTAGCGCGAAAGGATATATTCCGAACCAGTGTTGGGATCTGACAAGGTTTAAATTGTACTGCCCCAATGAGAAAATTGTATCAAATCTGCACCAATTGTACCAAAATTTTGCATTTAATAAAAAAACAAACAAAACATACATGCAGTAGCTCGACATTATAATAGGAAAATTAAAAATCAAAACTCCACCAAAGGAAACAATCTAAATCCGGATGAGTATTACTGGAGTTATTTTTAAGAATAATTGAAGAGCCGTCTAATTACCAAGAAAGACCTTTCGATTTTTTAATAGAAAAATATGGAAAAATATATCAGCCGAATACTGCTGGAAACTAATTGAGGCGATGAAACTATATTTCAAATGCTGTAGTTCAGCAAAAAGGTCTTGCAAACTAAAGGCTGTCAAAGTTAATAATAAAAACACTGAACATAAATCAAGTATATTGCAATTTAAAAATAAGAAGAAATGTTTATTATTGTAAGAAAAAGTATAAAAAAATATTCATTAAATAAAAAAATCTATTACATAAATTTTATATGAAAGTGTACCAAAAAAGCACGAAGTGTACCAGTGTACCACTGATGTGTCGATTGTACCAAATTTGGTACAATTGTACCACAAATCCCAACACTGTTGCGAACCATTAATTCGGCTTTAGAAAACAACATAGTACGATCCAACACACAGATTAGGAAATATAATTAAAAAGACCTATGAAGAAAAAAAATACTGTTCTGAGCTTTTTATCGACGTTTATCAAGCATTCGATAAGGTTTGGCACGAAGGCCTAATATTTAAGTTAAAGCTGAACTTGCCCGAAAACTTGTATAAGCTCTTAAAAGATTATTTAACGAATCGCAAGTTTTTACTAAAAGAAGGTGACTTTTTAAGCTCGCCACAGCTCATTGAAGCCGGAGTTCCCCAAGGTAGTATTTTGGGACCAATTTTATATTTACTGTACACATCAGATATGCCAATTAGCACCCTAGTGCATACATCAACTTTTGCAGATGACACAGCATTTTTAAGTATTCATGAAAGTGCCCAAGAAGCATCAAAACTTTTACAAGACCACATACTCAATTTGGAAAAATGGCTAGAAAAATGGAGAATAAAAGTGAATGAGCAAAAATGTACTCACATAACTTTCACACTGCATAGGGACTTATGTCCTCCTGTTCGCATAAATAACCAAATGATACCACAGCTTTCAGACGTTAAATATCTGGGTATACATCTTGACCGTCGCCTTACTTGGAAAAGCCACATTGATTTCAAGTTAACACAAATGAAACTAAAAGCATTACAACTAAATTGGCTTATTGGCAGAAACTCCACCCTGAGCTTAGATTGTAAACTTCTACTGTACAAGTCGATCCTCAAACCAATTTGGTGTTATGGGATTGAGTTATGGGGCAGTGCCTCAGCTAGCTATGTAGAAAAAATTCAAAGGCGCCAAAATAAGATACTACGTATGATTACATCTGCTCCCTGGTATATAAAAAATTCGAACATCCACAAAGACCTAAACATGCCATCAGTTAAAGCAGAAATAGCGAAACATGCAGTCACATATCTAAAGAGGCTTGAATCTCATCCAAACCCTTTGGCGCGAAACATGCTGAACGAACCTGGTTACGTCGGACTAAAAAGAAGAAATACTGCTTTTCTTGGCCGTACATTAGAGGGATGACCCGCAAATGATTGCAAAATCCGTGAAACAAACATTATTTTTTCTAGCACTGGCTGGACTTAAAAAGAATATTTTAGACTTAAGATATGAGTAATTATTGTTAGTTCAAAAATATTGAAGATACAATAAATAAATTATGAAAAGAAAAAAACATTGAAACCTTTTGAAAACTAGAGTGTACTCTATAAGTATTTATGTCCCTTCATTAACTTTGTGTGAACTTGAATTTAACACGTGCTTCTTCATGATGCTACTTGATAATTAACATCTTATAAAATATAAAATGTATATGTTAGAACTCAAATAAATTATTAGCAACGAGTTTAAAGATTTTTATAAAACAGCAAGGTAGAATTTTTAAAAACATTTTGCTTATGTAACAATTCACACTCACTCATAAGCAATCACAGTTTCTTATAGATACTTAAAATAAAGAAGGATACTTTTTAAGAAAGAAAGAAACCCATATCAATAAGAAAATGTCAAAAATTATATTGTTTGGTTAAGGACAGACCATGAAGAAACGGCAGATGTTCCTTAAAAGATACACTTCTCTTTTTTTTTTAGATGACATCTTTTTTAAATCTTACCGTTTTACATTTTTGTGTTCTTTTGTAAAAACAATAAATCAAATAAATAGTCAAATAAATAAGCAAATAAATTTAATACTGCTGCTGTTGTTTTTGCTGTGTGGCGCTTCAGGTGATTAAGTAAAGTGAAGAAATAACCCATGTTAATTTTTGAATAGAAATTAATATGCATAAGCCGATGAAAATAAGTTCGTATTTCAAATCAAATAAATAATATCTTAGATAGTTGGAAAGGAGTATAGATACAAAAACTGAAACTCATAGCAGCAGGGATAAAAACTGGTACAAAACTAGTTAATTGCACGATTTCTAGGTGGTAGGGAGCAGTAAAATATCTAACATTTTATATTAGATTTACCATAGTAGTGTCTTAAGAGTGAATAAATTTACACTATTTGGATATTCTTTGACAGGTCTTAAGCATGTCATAGACGATGTGATGAGTTGTACAACCAATTCTAGAAATCAATTTTATGCGCCCCACAAACAATACAATTTAGTGTGCGATTTCATGTACAACTTCATATGCTATAATTGCCATCGATATGCTATAATTGACATTAATATGCTATAATTGACATCGTCTGCTTAACATTCAAGGTGGTCAAAACATTACTAAACACAAATACTACATAAAATCGTACGCGAGAGGCACACAAACGTTGCGACGTGTTGGTACAACTTAAAAATAAATCAAAACTTTTTATCTTTCGTACAACCGACATATAACTTGAATACAATCAGCCCACAGACGTTACAATTCGTGTATAACTCGCGTACAACGTACGATTTTTAGAATTGGTTGTACAATTTATCGCATCGTCTATGGCTTACTTTAGGTACAATACTCTTGCTATAAAATACAATTTGTCGCTATAGTAAGGAAATGTTATATTGAAAACTAAAAAAAAAGTAAAGAACAATCCTTAGCTGATAATAGAAATATATGTATATTATTCAATGCTTAAAGGTCATACTAAAAAAACATTATTTGAATCATAAAAGGTTTATAAAAAAAATTCTGTAAAGAAATTAGTCTTTTAAAGCTTTACTAAACCAAAAATTATTTTAATGAATGCGGCACTCAAAAATAATATTACTAACTTATTTACTAAATGGTTCGCCTAGAATTTTTGATTTGCTACAGTTTAGATTAATGAAATTTTTTGGCCTTTGTATTAACTTATAGTTTTTCTTAAAACATTTTTAGAAATCACTTTCTATTCTGACATCCGCATTTTTAATGTGCCCATACGAGAGAAAATCAGAGCTATGTAGTAGGCTCTCCTCGAATTCAAATGTCTAAAAATTAAACCAAAGTTTATTTTGATAAGAACCTTTTTTCATTTTCATTATTTTTCATTTCGCTTAACAGATTCCACCAACTCTGTGGTTTACAGTCTGAGTTACTGGGTTTGGTGAGGTTTATGGTTCAGCTCAATATCCAACTTTACTATCAAATTAGTATAGGCTGACCTTAAATCTGACCATATAATATATCGATAAGACAAAAACATATGCGTGGTAAACCTGGATTAAAACATCACCTTATTCTAACTGGGACATTCTAATATTTGTATCTGTTTTTGGCAAATAATCTTGATTTAAAATCGATAGAATAGGCGGAAACGGTTTATTTCTTTCTTTTAACTTTTTGCGATATTAAAAGACGAAAAAATGCTATCGCTTCAATTTCTGCTATTTTATTGACCTTCGTTATTTTGTGATGTCCACTGATCCTAAACCTGTAATAAATATGTATAAAAATTATTTTTAAGTTAAATAGTAAAAGAAGATAAATAGCGTTAGAGCAGCAACAATTTATCGTAAAGGCGTAGTAATAAAATAATAACGTTATACAAAATTTTAAGTGTGAACATCGACTTTTGTGCTTTTTTATCTTCAGTCTGTTTTAATGTTTTGTTGGACAAACTAAATAAAAATATATTTTTCAATTTAAGGATATAAACTTGTATGCTAATAACTTGCAAAAAAAATGTCTGAGTTTTTTTGAATTAAAATTTTATTTAAAATTTTGTGGAAAACGAATTTGCCAAAAATTCGATTATAAGTTTACTATTCTAAAATATTGTTACGAAAGAAGAATTTATTCATTATAAGCTCTAAACAACAATACTGTCGAACAACAACAACAACAACAACAACATTAATGGTTTATTTTCTTACAATGATGGAAGAAAGAAACGCCTCATACAAACATTCGCATTTACACATATACACACACAGATTAAATAAACACTCTTCTGTTAAATACACAGCCACATACATAAACACAAGCATAAACAAATAAACAGCCACACATACAGGTATAAAGAAATAAATAGCCACATATGCAGGTATAAAGAAATAAACAACCACACAAACAGAAAACAAGAGCAATAACAATCGAACCTGCCAGACCTGTCTGGAATAGAACATTCTGGTGCTTTTAAATCACCTATATAAGCGAATCGTGCTGGCGAGTAGTATGGCAGCATCAATTTAAAAGTCAAAGAGTTAAGTTGTCGAATTTTAAGAGTGTTTAACAGTTTGCTGTATTTTTGAACGTGGTGTTAAATAAATAAAGTGACTTACAGTAAAAGTAATAACAGAGTGTATTTATTTTGCAATTAAAAGAACCCAACGTAAAGTAAAAACGTAACAATATTATAACAAAAATTTTGACTATTTATAAATTGTTTAGTGGTAAAATTCCTTGAAATAAATAATCGAAATAATTTATAATTAATTTTTTCTATACATATAATAAAATAGTAACTCATTTCCGTCTGTCTGTCTAACTGTCTGCTTTTTATTTGTGTTAGCATCACATAAAAACTACTGAATGGCTATTAACAAAATTTTGTGAGAAGGTATCTTAGCATGCTGATTCCAATATAGGATATTTTTTTGAGCAAAAATATCTCCTTTTTAAGAGAAAGAGGGGAAAAAAGGAGTGAAAAAACGCAATTTCCGCAATTTAAATGTACTGAAATTTTCGGCTTAAAAGTGGTATGACTTAAACACCTTTTATTTTTGAAAGTGTGATATTTTAAACGCTATTGCGTAACATCAGGCACCAATTGAATAAAATTTGTATTTTTGCTTTGTGGAATTACATTCATATATAAATGTTTTAAACATCTTCTACAGAGGTTTACAATAATCTTTAGAATTTTATATAAATTTTAGAATTTTATCCAAGGCTGGATACCATTATGTAAAGAAAATATGTATCCGGATGGATTTTAACAAAATTTTGTGAGGAGGTACTTTAGAATATAGCAACGCCCACAACGTGGCGGGCGCACCTATCTGAAAAACTATAAAAGAAGAGTAGTAAAATTAGGTATGGAAGCAAAATCGAACAAAATATTGTCGATAAGCACTGCTAGTACTCAATATTTTATTAAATTAGTATTTTTTTTTTATTTGCAAAGGAGTTTTTTAGATTTATAGTTTTAAACTTAAGGCACTGTTTCGGAACTTTGCATATGTACATGATTTAAATACGGTAGGACAACTGTATACATACTTTGTATTCAAACATTTTGGCAGTCAGACATACGTATGTATGCATATTAAAGCTCAAAGATTAAATTGATGCCACAAAATATATCAATTTGACCCAATGTGAGCTATAACTTAAAACAAGGCAAAACAACATAACTAATAGTTAATGATTATTAGTTAGTGAAAATCTATCAATTACTACACCCAGACTGTTTATTTTATTTAAAGCAACATTTTTCGAGTGTATACAAAATGTTTTAGTGTACACATACTTATGTATCTATAGGTAAATATATATAAACCTAAGTATGTTTATTGGTTTTGAAATACATACTCCACAAGCAGCGTTTGACTTTGATTTATGTGATAGAAATTTTTTTAAAAATAATGAAGTCCTAGTGTCAGTTAGTATATTTATCATTTGTTTAAATGTCATTTTGAAAGATAATGATGTTGGGAAAGACAATAGTAAATGAACTTGTTAAAAAGAAGAGTTATTAAAAGATGTGTAACGATAACCATGTAAATAATTGGTTAACACACGAACATATGTATATTTTTGTTCTCATAAATGTCTGAACTGAAAAAGGATTCATTATTTTGTTGTCTTTTTTATGCTCGTAGCCACGTGCCATGTGCTCAACACTGTTGATATCTAAAATAGCCGTTTTTAATGTTAAAAAAATAAAAATAAAAAACAATACAAACAACCTAAGAATACTTTTATAGATATTTTAAGGGCGGTGTTCATAACTTAACTATAAAGTTGTCAATAGATACAGTTAGCTTTAGCTAAATTGAAATTCAAAGTGAGCTTTATGTATTTACGATTTCAAAAACTACCTGCAAAATAAATATTTTAAATTACGGCAAAGCCACAGCACTAAATATTTTTTAGCAAATCTACCAGAAAACTTAAAAAAGAAACAATAGCAACTCAAAAAAAAAATCATAAAAACAAAATCTGTTTGAAAAAAAAAAATTAAATGTACAAAATACCAAAACACCAGGGATCAAATTTTGCTTTCATAAGTAAAAACTTCCAGTTAAAAGTCAAAAACTTGAGTCTAACGTATACTTATAATAACCAATAATTGAAAATCTGTCTGATAACATCCTAACTTTTACTATAAGAAAGCTACGAAAACCCCTCTATAAGATTAACTACAAACACTTCAATATACTCATAGACGAATAATCACAATCAACTTATTTCTGTTATGACTTTAAGCTTAGAGGCAAACATAATTTCCTTTAAAGACAAGATTGGACTTGTAAAATGAAGTAACAGAATTTAACGCATACACGCACACAAATGTTTACAATATGCTGATAGGCATACAAACATATATTCGTACATAATCAAGTGCGCTGATAAAGAGTTTGAGATAAATTTATATAGAGATTGATTCAAGTTTATTTTAAAAATATACTTGGGGTCTTGGGATTTTGTTTGTTTTCTTTTGCTCATGTGTTTTAAGACTGTGTGTGTGCACATATGCTCAGAACTAAGCTGAACAAATTTATTGGTCTTATCAAATGTTTACTCTCATCTCATCTTATCTTTACTTAAACTTAACGCCACTTTAAGTCTTATACTTTAGGACAACTAAACTTTTTTCTTGCTTTTAATAACATTGAACTAGTAAGGAATTTATATAGCCTTTGAAACACATACTATTATGCACTAATTCATACACACTAATACGTTTTGTTTATCCGAGGTGTGTTAAAAATTAGTGTTTAATAGTGATCACACACTCCAGAACTATGTATATATGTCCTGAATCTTCAAATATAACCAAAAATCTAAGCTTTGCATAATTCCATGTTCGATATAAAAACAATAAAAATTAAAGATTTTATAAAAACAAAGTTAATACCAACAAATCGTGATATCGCTAAGATAAATTACCAAAAACAAAAAATCCACACAAAATAGTTTTAATTAAATTTCACATAAAATCTGTAATATACCCGTTGAAAAGGCTGTTTCGTAACAGGGATGATAAACTAAAATTATAAATTCTGCCAACCAAGTTCATAATTTGTACTTTTCAGACTCAGTTCAGAAAAATTTCCAATTGTTTTAACCTAAAATGCCATATACACTTCGCTTCACATGAATAGGTGCAGTGGTTTAGCAATCAATTTAAGCTTGCTGATTAAATTGAGGATTATGTTAAACTTTAACGTTTAGCAATTGAGAAAAAGAGTGTAAACATAAAAAGTTCCGTTAGATTAAATCTGTGCTTCTTTTTATAATTTGTCAAGAAAAATGTGAATTATTTTTATGGCCAATTCGGGCCATAAAAAGTTCGTTATCATCACACGATAGCGAACACCATTCACAGTAACTGCCTGACTGGCCTCATTTTGGAAAAAATACGGTCCGATGATGCCGCCAGCCCATAAACCGCACCAAACAGCCACTCTTTGTGGGTGCATTAGTTTTTCGACAATCACTCTTGGAATGCGTTAATTCTGCTTATTTCCAATCCACTGAGGTGAAAATGTGCCTCAGTGAAGATTACTTTCTTCGAAAATTGATCATCCAACGTTGCCATATCTTGCTACCATCCTGATCATTGGTCGATTTTGTATCTCCGTGGTTCAAATTGAGTTAGTCTGAAATTGAGAAATATCAAATTAAATGCAGAAAAAAACTTGACGCTTAGGTGTGGTTCACATTCGAAATCGGCTCTTAAAATGTAACCACCCGATATAAATTAAAAAAATTAACAACCATTGGCTTATAAAATAGTTTACACCATTAAACTGGTAGAAATTTCGTATTATACCAAATGCGTAATTTGGGCACCATGTGTACGAAAGTATACCTTTCTCCCAAAACCGCTCTCAATTAACCAATTTTTAAGTACGGGAATGCTTCCGCTAAATTATAAGATCGGGAACACTTCTCATATATGTAGGCTAATGTCTTCAATCATAAAAACTGTTTAAGGTAAAACATTAAAAACACTCGTATATAGCACTGAACATAAGAAAAAACTTTTAAAAATTCCTAATAATTGTTAAGCCCACCTCGTGCGGTCAATGTGTGCTGATATGTGCGCTTTTAATTGTTTGCCTCTTTTAACAGTTTACATCGTACAAACATTTTGCCTATCGTATTAAATTTATTATTTTATAACATGTTGTTTGATGTATTGATTGTTATGGGAATACTGTTAATTAGATTAATCTCCATGATTGCCTCCTTCAACTATCTTCCTTGCCATCATCATCTTTGCTCACCAGAATAGTCTCAGGATTGAGCTTTCTTGATATGTGTAAGTAAGTATATGCCTTATGAAATATTGCTAAAAATGCTTTAATTATATTCGAAGTATATTTTAGCGCTTGAAGAAATATTTAAATTATTTAAAATTTCCAATATATTTTTGATGAAAAATACTTTCAAATATCTGCTTGTGCATTTAAGTTCATAAATGTCTGGACAATACTTTATTGATCACAATAAGAATAAATTGTTGAAAACCTTTTTTTAATAATGGTGTTTATATTGATTTAATTCCTTAGAGATCAACATTGCTTTGTATGTTATCAAATGCCAATTGTAGTAATGCATGTTATCGATTCAATTATTTATATAAAATTCTAGTCATGCTCGCTATTACCATCTTCAGAACATAAAATAAACAATTATAAATAAAATATGGCCAATATTTAACTCGAATTGACACATTGTCCCAGAATAGCCTATGCCAAATTTAAGGAGTATTTCTATTGCAGTCCTCTAGCTACAAGATAATTATTTTATATAGGCAGTGTCGGCCTATATATTTTGTTTAAATATGCAATTACTCATGCAGTATTTTATAACTTCCTGTTATCGTTTCTAAGTTACACTATGATAAAGTTAAGTTACACTATGATATATATCAGGGTTCAGAATATTTTTTTTTTATTAACATTCAAAAATCAACATTCATTCATATTTGTCATAATTGTGAAATCTATTTTTTTATATTTATTTTTCGCGCTCATAAACGAAAAACAAAAAATTGTCTGCCTATGTTCATACATCAATGCGTGTACGTATTTATGTTTTGTAATATACATACATACATGAAGAGTAATAAATTAGCTTCTTCTCATTAATGTTCTTTTTCATAAATGTACATGTTCATTTATGAACATTGAACATTTATCATAAATGAACATAAAATAATTCTCAAATATATGCACTTGCGTGAACAACAAACTATTTTCTCATTTATTGACTTTAAAGCAGGTAAGAGAAAAAATAAATCTTTGATATAGCTAGAAAATAAAATGTACGCATTCATACATGAATAAACAGAGAGTGATCATTTCGGTACTCTGATATTTATTATGTGTGGTACTACACTTTCTGTTTTAATTCCACCAGTTTTTTTTACTAGACTATGCACATTAATATGGAGGTTTCTCGTTCAAAATTTAAGGGCTCTATTTATTATAGTCCTTTGGTAAGATAGCAATTTTTACTTTGTGTGGAATGTGCCATGAGCACTGTTCTGATCGTCGTTATTTATCGTTCACATATTAATACGGGTTATAAAAATTTTAAGACTCTACCTATTATAGTTCCCAAGTTACATGATGAATAAAATTTACAACCCGGTCTCTGCTACTATTTTTTAATTTTTAATGCTGTTTGTGCTTTCGTTTCATAACAATTTGTATTAATTTTTTATTTAAAATAAAAAACGTACACAAAAAAACGTGTAAAAGTAACTACACAATGTATCAATACAGCTGTAAGACTTTATCCATAATATGATGAAGAGGTGTTAAGGAAAGGCTATTAAAGAAATATAAATATAAAAATAAATGTAAAATTTTTTATTTTTAATAAATCGGGTTATTTCATATCGAATTAAATAATTTGTAGAAAATAAATTACTGCTAATAATTTTAAATATTGCATTAGTTAATAAAACAGTTTATGTTTAATTGTAATTATTTACCTGATTTTCATATTAAATTGCTATAAATTTGTTTCCATTAATTTTCACGGAATTTATTTAATATATAAACATTAGCTAAAGTGTTTTCTTGTCGTAATCGTTTTTATTTATAGTTTTTTTTTATAATGAAATCCTTGACACGTTAGAAAATCAAGATGTATTGCACTTTCGAATAACAAGAACAAAAATCTACGAAATTAAAAACAGAAACATTGTGCAAGATGCACAAAACAATGAAAGTCATCACTTAATGCACATTGCAATGCGGATAAGAGCAATAAAAAACAACACGCTTGTAGTTGTATATAATTCTTAAGGTATGATGAAAAATGCATAGCTCAAAAATAAAAATTATAAAAAATCAGTTCTTTAAAGTTCCTGTAAATTTCAAGAATAATGAACTTTATTTTGGAGAAAACAAAAATAAAATAAAAGACTTGAAATTAATTAAAAATTTTCATTTTTTTAAAGATTAAAAAAAATATGAAACTACAGTGCTGTCTGGATAAAGTGAACTAATTTTTGCAGAGCGATTTCACTATACCCAGGTTGTTCACTAAATCAAGGTTGAATTTTTTTTATTTAAAAAACTAATTTATTTATTCTAAATGCATTTATAGGCTATAAATTTTATTAATTCCCATGTAATATTAAAGTTTATATTTATGACTGGAAAAAATTAGTAGTAGTTGTTTTTTTTTTTTTTTTGGTTTGTTACCGATATTTGCACTGCTTGATCGCGAAGGCAATGTAGAGCTTGTATATTCGCGAAATTTGTAGTATTAGCCTCAGACCATTCGAAAACCTTAATGGCTTCAGCAGCTAATATCGGATTTGTGTTTGCTGGTGTTTCGCCATTGTCTTCATCATCTGATATTTCAAATGTGCAAGAAATTGTCGATTTTGCAACGCCATAACGCTTTGCCAAAGAAGTAACACCTTTTTCAATTTCTTTTATATTGTCGCTTTTTTGTTTTAAGGATAAATGCTTTCTTTTTTTCGAATCCATTTTGATGTAACAATTATAACACCAATTATTCAGAAATTAACATTAAATGCTTTCTTTTTTTCGAATCCATTTTGATGTAACATTTATAACACCAATTATTCAGAAATTAACTTTAAGACACGACCTTAAGGAACATGCGCGCAGACTTTAATAAATTAACACCTCATAGAATGCGTATTTGTGAGATTAACTTGTCAACTTACTCTAAAAGAATCGTTACTTTACCGTTATTTTATGTTCTCTTTAATTGTTATACTATTTTTCATTGTTTTCTCCTTCCCCAAACCTAAAAACTCACTATAAAGTATGTTCACTCTATAGAGGTTCATGAGTGTTCACTCTACAGAGTAGTCAATGTAAACCTTCTGGTATTCACTCTAACGAGGTATTCATAGCATCGGGGTTCACTCTACCCAGACAGCACTGTATATAAAAATCTTTCTCTAACGGTGTCACAATTTCTTTTTAATAGCAGCTGTCTGTGTCTTCCTTAAGCCATGTTGTATTTACGATATTTTCCCTAAAAATTCTATTTAAATTTCTAGGTTACTATAGCCACTACTTTCCGTATTGATTGAAAAAATTCACGTTTCAAGCAGTAATTTTTCAACTATAGTAATTGGTCAGTATAGAATTTGGTCTAGTATACCATCAAATGTAAGAACTTTCTTCTCATAGAATTTTGAGAGAGGTTTATTTTCAATACTGTAACCTTTAAAACGTTAAAATTTTCCTTAAGCAGTCGCTTGAAAATGTCACTACTTTGTTATTGAAAATACCACAATATGCCAGCCTAAAGTTGTTTCGATCTACATTACTACGAATCTCGAAAAAAATTATATTTTTCAGTTCTTCGTATTGGTGACTTTAAGAGTATCATATGTTGAACAACCCCATAAACAATCAGGACCTGACCATTGTCTAAACTGTCAAGAGATAGGTCATGCTACGGCTTACAATAAGTTACCTTCAGTTTGCATGGTGTGCGGCGAGCTACACGATACAGCTCAATGCGATAAATGGAGAAACGACGCAAAAGCTAAAAAATGCAGTAATTTCGGTGGAAACCACACTGCTTATAACTAAATGCTTATTGTCTACTATTAGCCCCATGGACTACTGAACATGTATCGTGTGCTGATACGCTAAAAATTAATCATACTCCAATTTTTTCACCCGGAACCTAAAGCCAAAACACCATCCGTTAACTACATTCATCTTAAAGCAACCATTGAATCATAGGTGCAGCCGTTAAACAGTTTTATGAGCTCTATGGGTAACAGTATGCAAGAAATTAATAAAATAATATAGCAGGCCATACTTAGCAAACCATGAACTGTTTAAAAATATGATCCTGGAACGAAAACGACATACGCCAACATAAAATGAACTCGAGTACTTCCTAATTAATCATTAAATTGATATCATGTTAATTGCGAAGACCCATCTAACAGCAAATAGCTTAATAAATAGCTACATATTTTATGATACTAAAACCCTCGTGGTAAAACGTGTAGTGGTTGGACAATATTTATTCTGTGTTCTATGTGAGGATTACATGCAAGCCACAAGCATCTGCCTTGAAGACTGGACGAAACATAGTTACTTTTTTAATTTATTCCTCTCCTACGTTTTCGATATCAGTATCGTGACTTCTTATAGCAGTCGGTGACTACAACGCAAAACAAAACTGGACGTAATTGTAATTTCCTACATTGGCCTACAGATAAACAGAAAATTCATAATGTTATTGATTTCGACATAGTAAAGTGTATTTCAAGAGCAATGAGATATTATTCACCTACTTTACATTCAATATGAAAGCGATGACAGGGACCAAAGTACATTAAATATAGAAAATATCTTAGTACTCATGGCAATCACACATCTTCTCCTTAAAACAGACAGACAGGAATCAAGAAATGCTTAAGAGATATTTACTTTATATATATTTTTTATATTAAATCATTACAATACAACAGGTCTTATATGACAGTATTGGTTAGTATTTGGCATAAGTATATTACAATATACACTTATGCTCATATAATTAAGTCACTCACATGGATTTACCAAAGATTGCTTATAAAAAACATATTTCACGATTTCAAAAAAACTTTAACACAATATTGATAAATTTTAATTCATTTCAAAACTAGCAACTTATTTTTCTTTTAGATTAAACTTTATAAAAAATATTGTATTTTTTCCTTTTTTATTTGCATATTTTGTGCTCATAAGTCATCTGAAAAAAAGATAGTTAGTTTTTGAATTTTCGTTAAGTTACTGGCCTTTTTATAAACCCCTATTGATTTGATAGGATTTAATTTACGACTTTTTGCTGGTTAACATGAGGTAATCATTTTATTCCCTGCAATCTGGTTTTGACTCTATGTGAGCAGTGCTTGGGGCCATTATATTGTTACGTTTTTACTTTACGTTGGGTTCTTTTTATTGAAAAATAAATACACTCTGTTATTACTTTTACTGTAAATCACTTTATTTATTTAACACCACTGTTCAAAAATACAGCAAACTGTTAACACTCTTAAAATTCGACAACTTAACTCTTTGACTTTTAAATTAATACTGCCATACTACTCGCCAGCACGATTCACTTTATATAGGTGCTTTAAAAGCACCAGAATGTTCTATTCCAGACATATCAGGCAGCTTCGAATGTTATTGCTCTTGTTTTCTGTTTGTGTGATTGGTTATTTCTTTATACCTGTGTTTGTGGCTATTTATTTCTTTATACCTGTGTGTGTGGCTGTTTATTTGTTTATGCTTGTATTTATGTATGTGGCTGTGTATTTAACAGAAGAGTGTTTATTTTAATCTGTGTGTGTGTATGCGTAATTGTTTAAGGCGTTACTCTTTATTGTTTGTTTCTTTCTATCATCATTGTAGGAAAATAAGCCATTAATGTTGTTGTTGTTGTTCGAGAGTATTGTTGTTCAGAGCTTATAATAAATAAATTCTTCTTTCGTAACACTACCCCCTTCTCAAAACTGTTCGTCCCGAACAGACACAGATGTACCTTTTCCATAGTTGGCTAGCCGCTCCAAGTGCACAACTTTCATTTTTGATCTTGGGCTCTGGAATTTCTGTATTCTGTAAACTACGTCGTTTAGCCGCTTTATTACTTTATAAGGTCCATCCCAATGAGTTTGTAGTTTGGGTGATAATCCTTTCTTCCGTTGTGGGTTAAAAAGTAGAACCAGTTGTCCCTCGTTAAATCCCTCAGAGTTGGCAGCTCGATCATATCTGGCTTTCATTTTATCACTGGTTAATTTTATCCGACTCCGCACGAATTCGTGAATCTCCTGAAGGTCCCTTTGCGCCTGACTAGAGTTTTCGCCGTCTCCTTCTGCCGATGTTGGCTTAACCCCAAACTCTAAATCTGCAGGCAACTTTAGCTCAGATCCAAAGACTATTTTCGCTGGTGTTCGTGAGGTGGAATCGTGAACAGCTGATCTATATGCCAATAAAAACTTGGGTATATGCTCATCCCAGTCCCTCTGATGTGCGCTGACCACTTTTCTCAGGTATTCTTCCAGGGTTCGATTGAATCGTTCGACCATACCATCAGATTGCGGATGTAACTGTGTCGTTCTGGTCTTCCTTATTCCGTATACCTCGCACATCTCTTTGAATATAACGGATTCAAAATTTCGGCCTTGGTCGGAGTGTAGTTCTAAGGGAACACCATAGCGACACACCCAGTTGCTTATAAAAGCGTCTACAATCGTTCTGGCTTCTTGATTGGGAATGGCATATACTTCCGGCCATTTGCTAAAATAGTCCATGACCACTAAAACGTATCGGTTTCCAGCATTGCTAGCAGGGAAGGGACCTGCTACGTCCATCGCTATACGTTCAAAGGGAGCGCTATACGTTCAAAGGGAGCGTTACACCAAGGTGACCTCCGCTAGGACCATTGTGGAATTGTTTCATGACCTCTTTGATCTTGGAGGATGGCACGACTATTAAGTCTATCACAGTTTTACCGTCTGTGCTTTCCCAGGTGCGACATAAGCAGCCATCCTTCAACCTTTCTGGTGAGATCTCACTTCGCGTCGGTCTTCTGTCTTCCTCCTTAGCCGCTATAACTTTTGCCAATATGGGATCGTTTCTTTGTGCTGTCGGCCAGTCTTCACTAGATTCTATATGTGTAAGCCGAACATCAATAACGAATTCTTTTCTCTCCGCCTTTGTGCAATGCTTACACCCCAGATCACATGGCCGCCTAGAAAGGGCGTCTGCGTTGTTATGCTTGCCTCTTTTTCTGTGCTCAATACTAAAGTCATAGCTCTGAAGACGCTCTATCCAGCGTGCAAGCTGTCCTTCAGGGCTCTTGAATTGCAGCAACCACCTGAGTGCGGCATGATCTGTCCTCAATGTAAAATGTTGGCCATACAAATACTTGTGGTAATGTTTTATGCACTCCAATGCTGCTAGAAGCTCTCGTCGCGTTACGCAATAGTTTCTTTCAGGCTTCGAAAGTACTCTGCTGTAGTAGCCTATAACCTTTTCTGTCCCATCTACCACTTGCGACAGCACGCCTCCTATTCCATATCCGCTTGCATCAGTGTCTAGCACAAATTCTTGTCCAGCTACTGGATATGCCAGGATAGGTGCCACACACAACAATTCCTTGAGCTTCTGGAATGCTTCCTCGGCTGCTTTACTCCACTGGTAAGGTCGCGACTTTTTGGTTAGCTCATGTAGGCTCGCAGCAACACTAGCAAAATTTGGCACAAATCGTCTGTAGTAAGTGCAGAGCCCCAAGAAACTTCGTAACTCGTGAAGATTTTGAGGACGAGGCCAATCCTTCACTGCCCGTATTTTATCTTCATCGGTTGATATGCCCTCTGCTGTTACACGATGCCCCAAGTATTTGACTTCCTTCTGAAACAATGCACATTTCTTAACACTGAGCTTCAGTCCAGCCGCTGATATAGGCCTGAAGACTTCTTCCATATTCCTTAGGTGTTCATCGAAGGTCTTTCCCATGACAATTATGTCATCCAGATACACCAGGCATGACTTCCAATTGAGTCCCTTTAACACTCGTTCCATTAAACGCTCGAAGGTGGCTGGAGCGTTGCAAAGACCAAATGGCATAACATTAAACTGCCATAAACCATCGAGAGCACTAAAAGCAGTTTTTTCTTTATCTTTGTCTGCTATCTCGACTTGCCAGTAACCGCTCTGTAAATCTAGCGTAGAAAACCACTTGGTTCCTGCTAGCGTGTCCAAGGTGTCATCGATTCTTGGTAGCGGATAACTGTCCTTTTTGGTAACATCGTTGAGCTTTCTGTAGTCAACGCAGAATCTAGTGCTGCCATCTTTCTTCTTTACTAAAACTACCGGCGAGCTCCAGGGACTCGAAGATGGTTCGATGATTCCGTCTCGCTCCATTTCGTTGACTAGCTGCTTTACTTCGCTCCGCTTGGCTAGGGGAATGCTCCTGTGGGCTTGTTTTATGGGCCTCGCTTCGCCAGTATTTATTTCATGCTTCACTATTGCCGTTCTACCTTGGCTTTTATCTTTTAGGGCGAAGACAGAGGCGTACTTTCGTAGCAGCTGCTTGGCTTTGTTTCTGTCAGGTGGCTCCAGCTCTGCTACCCATTTCCCCACGTGTTCTGCTAGTATTTCGCGCTCTTTAGTTGACAGTTTTTCAGGCTCTGAGTCTCTCTCGCAATTAATTATGGCCTCTGCTGGTGTACATTGAGCTATCTGAGAGTTTTTACCAATTACTTTTTCACTGTTGGATAGATTTAACACTCTCACAGGCATTTTTCCATTCTTACAGGTTTTCACGAGGGCTTTTGCTGTTATTGTCTCACTTTTAATACCTGATGGTTCTACCACCCACAACCGGTTGTCCTCACAATCTTCCTCCATACGTGTCCATATCACAGTTTCTGCCTGAGGTGGTAATTTCTGGGATGCTACAGCAACCAACTTCCTTACTGCAGATTTACTCACATATCCAATATCAAGGGGTATTTCGACGTTTCGCCAGATCATTATTTGTTGCCCCATGCGCAGATCGACTCCATGCATGATCATAAAATCTGCGCCAATAATAACTTCGTCCACGATATCGGCAACAATGAACACATGGTCCACACTCATGTTGGCTATAGTTCATCTGACTTTGGCCTTACCATAGACAGTAGCAAATTCTCCGGTAGCGGTGCGCAGGCTTACATTATTCAATTGTTCCACTTTTCCCTTTACTAAATCGGGCCTTATTATAGACTGCGACGCTCCTGTGTCTATTGTCAGAATACGCTTTCCTCCGTTGATATATCCGCTTGCAGTAAGATTGCTGTTTTGCTGCTGCATCACAGATATGGAGATTGTGGGGCCCTCGGTTGTGGGAGCTAGCTCATGCCCCGTAGTGCTAGCTCTCTTTAGTTTAACGACTCTCGAGATGTTCCATGAGTCGCACGTTTATTGTTTCTTGGCGGCGAAACAGATCTGGCTCGTTTTCTTGCTGCCTTACAGTTTCGTTGAAAATGGCCGACTTTGCCGCAATTAAAGCACTTAGCGTTTGTCTTACCTTGTCTTTCATCTAAGACTTTTTTTACCGACTCAAGTACTTGCTTTATGTCCTCCATTGTTGTTTTTTCATCTTCAGCAGCAACTCCAACTTTTCGCACTTTGTATGACTGCGGCCTCGAAATGACTTTTGCTGTTTCTTGAGCCAGAGCGTAAGCAATGGTTTCAGCAAAGGATGTGTTTTGCTTAGCGCAAACTGCGTGCTTAATATCTGGGTCACGAATACCATTAACAAATGCCTCCACCTTGAACTGTTCTAGAAGTGGATGGTTTTCCCCAGGGTATATTAGCTGCACCAAGCGCTCTATCTCCATGGCGAAATCCTGAAGTGTCTCATTTGCTCTCTGCAGCCTGCCGCGTAGCTCCATTCTATACAGCTCCTTTTTATGATCGCCGCCATATTTCCGCTGTAACGCCACCATTATGTCCTCATAATTATTTCTGCAGCAAGTTGGTAGGACTTCCGCTGCAGATCCTTTAAGTGCCAGAATCAGTTCAATCGCTTTCTCTTCATTGCTCCATAGATTTTTACTGGCCACTGTCTCAAACTGAAATTTGAAGACGTTGAAGGGTATGTTGCCGTCGAAACTGGGAGCTTTTATCCTATTTGTGTTTTCAGTCACTACTCGTACTGGGCCTTCTCTTATTTCCAGGCTCATAATTTTGTTTTCAAGTTCCTGCAGCTTTACATCGACATCCTTTACCTGTACTTCGACGCCACTAGTTTCTAGAAGATTCACTTTTCTGTTTAAACCGGACAGTTGCACTTCTACGGCAGAGATTTTTTCGTCGAACTTGACTTCTACGTAGTCTACTCGCTTATTAATGGTTTCAGAAATTTGTAGAAGGTTTTCGTTGACTTGTCCCAAAAGTTTCTCATTATTCGCTCCAGAAACTTCTTGAATCTCAGCTAGAAGTTGTTGATTTTTCTCCAGTTTCTCATTTACTGTTTCCAGTAGTTTCTCGCTATTTGTTCTAGAAACTTCTTGTACTTCAGCTAGCATTCTAGAGTTTTCTCCCATTTTCTCCATCATAGCGGCAAACATCGTATTGAAGTCCATGCTACTTGCTGTTGCACGGGTACATACCTCAATCTCCTCTTTTTCTTCGAATTCATATGTACCAATGTCGATGCCACGTCGCTTGAATTCATCTATGAGCCTCTTCTGTAGATCAGTTTTGTTACCTGCTGTTGGCAAATCCAGCTTACTCAACTCCTTTTTCAGCTGCTCCACTTTAAGTTCTTCAAATTTCATTTTTATTATTTTATTTTACAATTTCACTTCTGTCACCAATTGTTACGTTTTTACTTTACGTTGGGTTCTTTTTATTGAAAAATAAATACACTCTGTTATTACTTTTACTGTAAATCACTTTATTTATTTAACACCACTGTTCAAAAATACAGCAAACTGTTAACACTCTTAAAATTCGACAACTTAACTCTTTGACTTTTAAATTAATACTGCCATACTACTCGCCAGCACGATTCACTTTATATAGGTGCTTTAAAAGCACCAGAATGTTCTATTCCAGACATATCTGGCAGCTTCGAATGTTATTGCTCTTGTTTTCTGTTTGTGTGATTGGTTATTTCTTTATACCTGTGTTTGTGGCTATTTATTTCTTTATACCTGTGTGTGTGGCTGTTTATTTGTTTATGCTTGTATTTATGTATGTGGCTGTGTATTTAACAGAAGAGTGTTTATTTTAATCTGTGTGTGTGTATGCGTAATTGTTTAAGGCGTTACTCTTTATTGTTTGTTTCTTTCTATCATCATTGTAGGAAAATAAGCCATTAATGTTGTTGTTGTTGTTGTTCGAGAGTATTGTTGTTCAGAGCTTATAATAAATAAATTCTTCTTTCTTAACAATATTGTTGAAATCTTCAAGCTAAAGATAAAGAATCCCCATAATCACGTTTTAAATGATATTTTAACATTCTCCTGTTCATTTCACCCGCCATTTTTCCTTCAATTTTAAAATATGGACCAACTCCTGATGACTGTATTAAACAAATAAGATCGAAACTATACCTCAACAGCAGGAGGACAATTGTCTTGGCATACATCCCAATCGTTTAAACCTGGAAAAGTCACATAGCAGCCCGAAACTTAGATTGCAAGCTTTAACTTTATAATTCGATCCCTAAACCAATACGTTGCTATAGCATTCAGTTATGGCCTGGGTTTCGAAGGTGCCAAAATAAGAGTTTACGAAAGATTAGAGCCGCACCCTAGTATAGTAAAAAGCAAAGGTCTTGATCTGCCATTAGCCTAAGCAGAAGTAGCGTAACATGCAACAACAAGCTTGAAACGCACACAAAACTGCTGGCTCGTAACGTCCTAAATGATCGTGGTTACGTTTGACTAAGAAGGACAAATATTACTTATCCTGTCAAAGTGATGATCTACAACAATAACCGTGAGCATTTTTAGCGCACTGGCTGGACTTATCTTAGTAAATTTTTATTTTATTCTTATTCATTTTATTCTTATTTTACTTTTTCTTCTAGACTTAAGATATGAGTGCTTATTTTTATTTGATATACATTAAAAATACCATAAGAATAATGAGAATAAGAAAAATTACCAAACATAGTATCCTCTTTAAAACATTCCTTCTGAGGCTCTCCTGATTCTTTATGCGCCCAATAAACAGGTGTTTTAAGATTCAAGTGTATTTCTTTTCAGGCAATGCTAGTACATATGTATTGCACTTATGATTGAATAAATATCTGTATATTATTATATATCTATATATATATATATATATATATATATATATATATATATATATATATATATATATTCGGGTTTTCAACGCAAAGAATAGGTTCGATCCCGTACTTTTTGGGAAAAGTTCGGCAAAATGAGAGAAAACAACAATAAACTCACTTAGAGACAAAAATGCCCAAAAGTACGGGAACACTAAAAACCAACTTTATATTCCAAAACGTGATGTCAAAGTGTTTTGCATGCATTCGCACATAATACAAATTAAAAACACAAATGTTTTGTATACATGACATGTTTTTTCTAATCTTTTATGAAAAAACTTTTAAATAATAGTTTTTGTGAGCATAAAAACATTTATTTGTTTTTAGTTTTGTTTTCTTATTTTCAAATATTTGATTTTTTTGTATTTTCACAATCAACCCCAAAAAAGTTTGGGCTGTTTCGTGCAAGAAGAAGAAGAATACTTTCTCTCAAAATTACTCTCTTTTACTTAATCTTGCAGTACGGGAACAGTTTTCGTTAAAATTGGGATCCCGAGGGCTCCCAATGTATAGTACGGGATCGCACCTAATATATGCGCTCGTTATGCACTTTGGGAGGAAAAAATACATTATCTATATCCATAAATTGGCAAAAAAAACAAGTGAACAGCTTGTTACTGTAACTCAGGGAAACGTGGATAGAGCTTTCAAATTGATACTGAGAGGCCTCCGTTCAAATCTGTGCACAAAAAAAATATTTAAATAAAAAAATGAGTTTTATTTTCTGTCGGAAAATATAAAACTCCTCAAAAAAGTTATATTTTGTGACGGCAAATTAAAACTCTCTTTTTAAATTTCATTTGAACTTTTATTTTTTCGTTAAAAAATTGCTCTTAACTATGGATCGATTGGAATCGATTTTTTAAGATCACCATAGATTCTGAAAGAGCTCGTCAATACAAATCTATTGATATATGACAGTATAGATCTCCGTTGACTCTAACATTAAGAGTTTTTGAGTTTAACTTTTTTTTTTTTTGATAACTGTTATTTACGGTCCCTGTTTTCAAATCAAATGGTTCAAACAAGCAAAAAACCCAGTTTACCAATATTGTAGTAATATTTCGCTATTTTATTAATTGCTATTTTTGTATTATATTTTGCAACCGCCTTCGTAATTGTATTATATTGTATATCTATGCCTCCTTACATTGTCTACATACATTCCATCACACATTGTTATACGCTAACTGTACAATTGGAAGAAGCTTTCTGCAAGGTTGCATTAATTAACATAAAAACAAGATTGTTAAAGAAATACTATAATTAAGACACAAACTCACACAAACAAACACAAAAATGTGTTGTCTTCTAAAAACTCAAAAGCTCTTGAAAATCCCACAAGACATGTGAAATCTTTAGAAATACTTAAGAAATATGTATGTATGTTTTAAGCATGGCAACCCCATTACTTGCTGCTGTTATTGTTGTTCTTATTATTGTTTAAATTACTGCGAAAGCAAGAGCAACATAAATTCAAGGCAAACTCACATCTAACTGACAAAGAATAAACAAATACCTATGTAAGTTTTGTAAGACATTGAAATCCTTATGTTTTGATATGAAGTTGAAAAATAAGATTGCAAATGCAAAAAATTACATTTTTTTATTTTGAAATTTATTTGCTACAACATTAAATAGCGCTGCAAAATGAAGGAGAAACATTTTCACTAAATTAACACTTAATACTTTTTTGAACACAAAAGTATATGAATAAAAAGAATATATTAAGCAAAAATGGCATGGTAAAAAAGTTGATAAAGTTTTTTCTGTTTTTTGCTCTGGTGTGATTGTAAAGACACCTACATCCTTAGAATGGGAACTACTTTTAAGACACTTTGAGTGTTGCAACACATGTCGCAGAGTTATTTTCATTTTGTTTCAGGTCCCTGTTAATATGTACCATATGTACCATATGTATTTATGTATGTATGTATGTGTGTATGTATGTATGTATGTATGTATGTATGTATGTATGTATGTATGTATGTATGTATGTATGTATGTATGTATGTATGTATGTATGTATGTATGTATGTATGTATGTATGTATGTCTATGATACATTCCTTCTCGTTTATATTCTTCTTCTTTATCATCATCGTCATAGGTGTAAGGAATAATTTTGGTATAATAGAGTTGTTTATTTAAATGAAACATTTGTAAGAAATTATGCTCCTATTCTCATTTCTACCAACAATTACAAGCTGTAATGTGTATTAACGTTCTAACAACAACATTGAAAGAAATGACATTACTTTATTTACTAGTTCGAAATTTCAATATGGATTCATCATTTATTTGGAGACCCCACGCTACAATTCATACTAATCGGCTACAAAATATAGAAGTTTGTTTTTGCTTCCATGATTTGTCATGCCATTCTATGAACATAAATAGGTTCATGTGGTGCTCGCTAAAACTTTTAAAATTATGTAAATATTTTCGCTTTATTAAACTTTTTGACTAAATAAAATATCGCATCCTCATAAATCCGTTCTACGTACTAAAACTCACACCTAAGTATTAGTTAAAAAAAAATGAAACGCAGAAATTTAACACAATGTAATTTTCTGGCAGTTATCTAAGTTTCGCTTCTTTTTGTGGCCGAAAAAAACCGAAAAGTTAATTGTAGTTTTTACAAAAGATACAAACTGTAGATGAATATAATTAAAAAAATTGTTTAGCAATCTAATGTTGTATTAAATAACAAGTTTATTGCATAGTTTTATTGTTTTGCAAGCAGTGATCGTCACGAAGCATCGTGTGCTCCCTGACAATATTATGTTCGATTTTGCTTTGAGAGTAATCACACCATATTTTAAGAGTTTTTTTTATAGTACTTCAGATATGGTTTATGTATTTTCTTTATATGAAAGTACCCATCCCTGAGTAATTACTAGAGTATCCATTTAATCGGGTATTAATCGATTTTGCAATTAAAATTTTCGTCGATTATTCGAATACGGTTTTTAAATTACTGCAATATCTCGAATTAATCGCGCATATTAAAAAAAAAAATTATCCAATTAAAACGACAACCAAACAAATTTGTTTAAAAATATATTTTATTAATGACAACCTGTAGATGATTTTTAAAAATGTTGTGTTTTGTTGTTTTGATTTGTTTTTTATACCCTTCACCACAGGTGGAAAGGGTATATACATATAAGTTTGTCATTCCGTGTGTAATTTCTACCATATTCATTTCCTTCCCCTATAAAGTATATATATTCTGGATTCTTATACATAGAGAAGTTGATTAAGCGTTGTCCGTCTGTCCGTCTATCCGTCTGTCCGTGTTGACGTTGAAATGTCATTTGCCAAGGCACCAGAAGAGATACAAAAAATTTAAGCACACCAATCTGTCAGGCATATTTTCTAAATTTTTGGGATTGCAACTCAGCAACATCATTCCTTTGGAGGCTGCGGGCCAAAAATCACGCCCACCTATATTTTTTCACTATTTTTCATTTTTTTTTCGGCTCATTCTCAATCTTATTTGATTTTTTTGCCAAATAGCAAATTTTGGGATTGCAATTCAGCAACATCAGATCATTCCTTTGGAGTCTGCGGGCCAAAAACCCTTCCACCTATATTTTTTCACAATTTTTAATGTTTTTCGGCTTTAATGTTTCTCATTTGATTTTTTTTTTGTCAAATAAATATTAGACCGCGACAGGTAGATTACAAGGTGTGTATAGAAATCTTGGGGGATCAATAACCCCTTGCGAGGGGAGATTTTTGTTTGTTTTTGGGTTGGTAGGGTTTTTCTTCGACAATGAACTCACAGGGTGCCCACAGGAGTGGGCAGTTAAAAGGCACGGGGTCAATAAGAGAACATTTTTTAAGGAATTTTTTTTTGACTTAGTATGTCCATTCCAACTCAATATAGATTACACACAGGTTCTAAATTAAAAATAAAAAATTCACTAAAATTTTAAAACAATTTTTTTTAAATTTTGAAAAAAAAATTAAAAAAAATAATTACAAAAAAATTTACAAAACGTTTTCAAAAAGACATTTTTACAGAAAAATAATCGATATTTTTTTTTAAATTTCAGAAGAAATATTCGAAAAAATTTAACAAAAAAATATTTTTGAAAAAATTTTTACAAACAATTTTCGAAATATTAAAAAAAAATGTCAACATTTCTTTGAAAATGAAAATCATGAGTGTAACATAACATATTTGTAATAGTAAGAACCCAGCAAAAAAAAAATTGGGTTTTTGGAAGCAGTAAAATCTTTTCCTGCCATACAAAATCTCTTAATAGTAAGCACATATATTTTGCCTAAATAAATGCAATTTTGTATGGCATAAAATGTTAAATTTTCAAAAAAAAAAAAACAAACGAATTTTTTACATTTCGCTTAGAGTAGTGCATACTAAAAAGAGATAAACAAATTTCGAATTTACGACGAGTTACAAACTTAATAATATGATTTTAGAACATCTATACTGCGCTGCATTGAACGCTTAAAAGGAAATGCCACTAAGTGCGACATCGCGAACAAATATCATGTAATACGTAAGCAGGTTCGTAAGCGATAACAACTCGTCTTCCCTTTACAAACCTGCATACGACGAAGCAATATTTTTTGCTAGGAATATATGTTTATACAGCAACATATTTTTTTAAATGCGATTGGTTCTTAAATAGATGAAATCTCTGTTTTAAAACTTAGTTGCATTAAACAAATAGACAACATCAGGATACCGACTACGAATTGTCAAAAATAAAATACACACGTTTATAAGTAAGCCAAAATTTTAATAATTATTTAATATTATGCTAAATATCCATAACGTTTTATAATAAAAATGCAATTTATTTATTAATACGTATAGAAACTAGCTCTTTTCCCCCAATAAATAAATTGCATTTTTATTATAAAACGTTGTGAGTAATTAGCATAATATTAAATAATTAATGAAATTTTGCTTTATTTAAATTTGTCGGTTTATTTAATATTTTTTCAGAATACATTGAACTGAAAAACATGTTCGTCAAAAATAAGCTATCTTAGTTGAATTACTTTTATTTTACAAAATAAAGAAATTTCTTTAATGGTTAAAAAAAATATTACAATTTTTCCATATCTCTCTCATTGTCGATTAATAAATGTAAGAGGTGATAATAAGAATATTGTGTGTAACTAGATGTTTCCTTCTGTAGTTTACTATTACTTATTTTTTGTCTTTTCTATGTCAAATTAAAAAAATATAACTAAAAAAAAACGTTTCTAAAATAAAAAAATCGTCAATCTGTGAAGTTAAAAAAAAAACGAGAAATCAGCGAATCTAATATCTCATTAACCTTCTGCAATACGTTGATTGTATGGCATCACTTAAGGCAAACGTAAGGGGTTTTAAGGTAGTCAAATTTGCTCTCACAAATTTGTCTATTTGGCTAATGCCGATATTATTTCGGAAAGTCAATTCATATCCTACCTTTGCAATAAATACCACTGATTATTATATGAAAAACTACAGCTGAGAAAAGTGGAAAAATAACTATACATACATATGTATATGTATACTCATATTACGCCAGACATTGTGTTGGGAATTAAAGTAGTAATGGAAAACTTAAAATATAACACGAATAATTTCGACAAGCTGTTGTGTCAGTGAAACTAAAAAATATGCAAGAAACCAACTTATTTAAAATATCTACAACCAAGTTGCTCTTAGCTACATTTGATATTCAAATATTAGTGCAAAATATTTTAGCTTTCACATGTGTGCATGCTAAAATGTACACAATAACTATAGCATTTTATTTTGCTCATATAAACATATATTATAGATAAAATTATTTAAAAAGATTTTTCACTTTTTAATAGTTACATACGTGCATATATTAAACTTCATTCGAAACATGCATTCGTATCATTTCACAGCATGTTTTTGCATATAAATTTTCATTTGACTCCCTTGGGTTAATGTAACATCCATTGCAGTAAGATTTTGTTCTCATAAACCATACCATCACATTAAAATATACAATCCCCAAAGATGGCTTCTTTCATACACTTTAGCACACATACTCGTTCGTACATACATAAATACATACATGATATATGCATTAACACACAAACTCTTGAACTTCTGCTCCGTGTTTTATTTTAATTTTTGGATGAGAAATATGAAGAAAAAAAGAAAAAAGTTTTACATACATATCTATTGTAAAGAGTTTTACACACATGCACGTTTGTACGTGTTTAAGTGACGAACATGCTAAAGAAGAAAGTGGAAACTTCATAGAATTTTTCTTGACTTTTGATGTGACGCGTTGCATGACAACACATGTGTGCATGATGAATTCACGTGTGTTACTTGTCTGGTGGATACCAAATAGCTACAGATTTATAAAATCTGAAGTTTGTAAGGAGGGCACATAAAAATATATGAATAAAACGAAATGTCGCGTTTTTAAAATAAATAAAAAATTAAGAATATGAATTACTTCCATTTTTTGAGACATATTTCAACTAGAAAATTCTGTTTTTTCTTCTTTTCTTAAATATCTGTGCTGACAACATACATACATGTGGCAATTAATTAAATAAAATTTTAATGACAAGATTATATCTACTACTAGCATGGCTGAATGTAACGTTTATCTACAAATTACAATTAAAACATATTTTAATGTTTATATCTAAGTAGTAGAAGAAAGTTTTTAAAAAGTTATAAAAATTGTGTTGACAACAAAGCTGTTAAATCGGTTATACGAGTATATGATTATTTGCATAAAGCATTTAAAGAATTAGATGATGTTGTTGTTTAAAAAACGGTTAATTTAGGAATTAATTTTTTATACCAAGTCTGTAGCATTTTCAATAAACCTAAAACCATAATTAAATTATTAATGGCGTAACACACAACGAAGAACATGTTCATATTATTCAAGCAATGTATGTATTTGGAAAATAGACACTCAAGAAAAAAGTGAATTTTATTTTAGTGCCCGCAATTGAGCGTTTGACCACGATGTTCAAACAAAGCGAGTAATTATGTAACATTAAAACACCTGACATGCTAGGCCAGATCGTTTGGTCAAATGAATTGAGATAATTTCTGAAAGTCAACGATCCAGGCACATCAGTTCGTGGTCGTTCGCAGCGACTGGGGCTTTTGTAATCCTCTATGTAACTAATATTTAGAAAGGATTTGCATTTACACGATTGAAAAATGCAAGAAAGGATAAACAGAATGGTTTGTTTGTCCAATATGAATGCGTGTACATTAGGTCTGTTCGTCTGTGGTGAGGCTTTATCTCCTCATTTTGTTATTAATCTTGAAAAATTTCCGCAAAATCAACAATAGATTTAATAAAAATAAATGCGTTCTTAGAGAACGCATATGCATTATCTTTACCGATAAAAAAGAATAGGTACTAGTATTTTTTATTTGCTAATAAGCATTAAGCTTTAAGAGTAATTCGTTAAATAATTTATAACTTATTGCGAATTGTAAATACTTAAGAAAAAGAAAAAAATTACAGAGGTAAGTAAAAACATACGATGTTATTCGACATTCGAACTAATTCGAATTCGAGTGACTAACTCTACTTCGCTAACGTTTTTTCGATATTGTAAATGAAGAAAATTTTGTTACAGCAAATGATTTGAGGTAACGGAATATGATGAAAACTTTTAAAAGATGTTGACAATGGTAACCTCTTGTTTCAATAGAAAGTAGCGCAATGGTTTTTGCTATTGTATAGCGCATTACAAACACTACGGCCCTTGCGTACAAGGTACGTGTGATTTTACACCTTCTTATTTCTACTTTTGGGACTATTTGAATTTCAGGCCTTTAAGTGCAAAACTGAAGAGAACGGAAACAGAAGATACGATGTAAAATAACGGACATTAACCCTTTCGCTTTGTAGAAATATTTATAGTGCTGGAGATATGGATTACATGTATTGAGGTATAATAGAACTAACCAACTCTGGGATAATTACCCAGATGTTGTAGTATAATTTCTTACGATGTTGCAACATAGGTTTTATATAAAATTCTTTTATTGTAAAGTTCTGCAAATAGTGTCTAAAATTTTCCGTTTATATTTCCCATTTAATTGGTAAAATTATGTATTTTAAGTATTTCATATCTATGTTCTTTTGGAAATGAGATATTTTTACATGGAAAAGTTATTCTTTATTTGAACAAAGGCTCGTTTTAAGGTACTTTTCCTCAAGATTTTATTTCAATTTATTTAGTAGTTTTCACGTGATGCTAACACAGGTTTATGATTAAGAGACTAAAATTTTCCAAGCCCCTTAAAAATCTTCGACGCAATAGAAAAAAATAAAATTAAACTAAATTAAAAATTAAAAAATTAAATTAAAAATAAAAATTATGGAAACCTGAACCAAAACTACAATAATCCACAGTAAATTTAGATGTGGCTTAAATTGCTTTATCTTTATCTTTATCTCAATTCTTATTTAGTCAAGGATATTTTTCATCTCAATTATTTTTTTAACCTATTTAAGTTTGGTTAAAGGTTTCATAAAGAGATAAATTAATCACTAAGCGAAATATACTGTATCAAGTATACAGGCTTAAGTTCGTTTTATTCTTTTAAGCCTGCATGTTATAATAAATAGTTCAACTAATAAAATTTAAATATTCGGTATTTGCTTAGCCTATAATAATCAATATTAGTTAAGTTATATTATACTAGCTGTGCCTGCCACATCGTGAGCGTTCTGTCAATATTTTGTTCGATTTAGTGGTGAAAGTAATTCATACCAAATATTAATTACTTTTATAGTGCTTAAGTTATGGTTTTAATAATAGGTTGGGAAAAAAGAAATCCAATATTTTTAGGTAGATGACTGTAATGATCGATATCTCACTTTTAAATTTACGTTTGTTATCAAGGTGATATTTAATACTAAAAAAATCGTTTACAGTTTTTTGTTTGGGCCATTCAGTTGTGTTAAAAATGGAAGTAATAAAGAGAAAATTCGGTGCATTTTACAGTTTTTCTTTGCTAAAGTCGAAAATGTGGATAAAATCACAAAAATAATTGAATTTGACCTCCATAATAGTAGTCGCAACATCGCCCCGGAGCTATATACCGACCATAAAACAGTTTTAAACCATTTGTGCAAAATTGGATTCAAAAAGAAGTTCGATGTTTGTGTACCACACCAAGTAACACCTAAAAAGGCCTTGGTCAAACGAAATCTAATCGACCCATTTCACAAACGGATGGTGACTGGAAATAGGTCAAATACTACAATATTGTGGCTTGCATTTTCGCCTTTATCAAAGAATTACAGTTTTACTTTGTACCGAATTTTTTTCTTTGTTCAATTTTAACACCCTGTAACTAAGAACTGAATGGACCAAACAAAAAAAAGTAATAGAATTTTTTTAGTGTAAAATGTCACCTTGACAACGAACATAACTTTGAAATTGTTCGATCGATACTTTACGGATATCTATCGCTACCTTCATCTACCGCTTTCAAAAATAAAAGGCAATGCTAAGTTTGCAGTACCATTGAGTCGGTAGAATTGCGTACTTTCACTATTTTCCTTTATTTTTTCTTGGAAATTAGATATTTTTACAAAAGAAAAGTATCTTATATTTGACTCAAGATGGTAGGGTACCTCCTCACAAAATTTTATTAAAATTCATCCAAAATATTTTATAACCGATAGACAGACAATATTTTAAAAATTGTTGTTTTGTATTCCATTTCAATTGCTATCAGCACCAGCGACAAAATTTTCAAAAAATATTTCATACAATCTTATTATATGTATAGATATTTGGGTCAATAACAATATTAAATTAAATTAAAATTCTGCAAAATAACAGATTTAAAAACTCATTTAATAAAATTCTATATAATTTTATTATTAATAAATTCTATATAATTGTATTGTTGCTGAAATTGTAATGTATAATATGATTTTTTCGGTCATTTCATATGTATATATTTTGTACTTTTTACATTCGTTTGACGTATTAAATTAAATTTAATTGAATTAATGTGATCATTGGTATAGTAGTAAACTATCACTGTTAAAATTTTTATTACAATTGTACCAAATTTGGTACAATCCATAATTTTGTGTACAATCCAAACTTTTGTGGGTTACTGGTATATTTCATGCTTTTTTGGTACAATTTTATATATATGTACGTTATTTAAAAGTTTATTTATTTATTTTTAATTCTTTTTGCAGGAATAAACATTTCAATTCGTTGTTCAACCTTAACCATTAGTTGTCCTTTTTCTGTAATTCTCGTAGCTAAGGCTAAGTCTCGATCGCTAAAATGCTAATAATAAAGCGCATTCTTACATATTTTAATATTTAAATATTTGTTTTAAGCACATCAAAGTAATTTCTTTTTTATATATAGCTTTTGTAACTAAGCGAATTCAGGAATATCTAAATTTATGAACTGTTGATTTATGTTCATAAATTTAAATATTTACTTTGGATACTCTTTTTGGTAACAGTACTCGTATTGTGCTTTTTTAACCGACTTCAAAAAAGAAGGAGGTTATCTATTCGTCTGAATGTTGCTTTTTTTTTATGTATGTAACCGCAGAACTCAGCCATTTCTGAACCGATTTTAAAATTGTTTGCTTTATTTGAAAGGTTATGCTTCAAGGTTGGTCCCATTTTAAAAACAGTTCATTATATTAAAAATTAAAGGGTGTCGCCATACAACATACATGTTTTTTACGTGTATTAAGAACCGTAAAGGGCAGCAAACTAAAATTTTAAAAAATTGCGTGCCGCTATAGCTCCCAACAGCAGAAATTAATAAAAAAATAAATTTAAAATTTAAAGGGTGTCCCCATAGGTGACATAATATGACCTATTTGGGTCTATCTTTTGAACCGTTATAGACTAAACCTTGAAAATTTGACAGAATGTCGACTACTATGACCGTTATAATAAAATGTATAAATACTCAAAATTTTAAATTAAAGGGTGCTCCAATAGTTCATTTAATTTGATGTATATGGCCATACTTTTGAACAGTTGTACACAGACCGCTGAAATTTATAAAGAACCTGTATTGCTAAGTCCGCTATAACAAAAAGTATAAAATTTGAATTTGGAAATAAAAGGGTGTCCCAATAGTTAATGTAATTTTATGTATGTGGTCAAACTGTTGAACTGTTATAGACAGACAGATGAAATTTACAAGGAACCTGTATTGCAAAATCCACTATAGCAAGTATACAATTTGAAGTTAGAAATTAAAGGGTGTCCCCATAAATTACGTAATTTGATCTATATGACCCTATCTTTTGAACCGTTAAACACAAACACTTGAAAATAAGGCAGAATGTCCACTACTTTCTCTGGTATGATAACAAATATAAATATTTGGAATTATAATGTAAAGGGTGTCCCAATAGTTCATGTAATTTGATATATATGGTTAAACTTTTTAACCGTTATAGACAGATAGTTGAAATTATCTATAACAACAGGTCTTTAATTTTACATTGTAAATTAAAGGGTGTTCGAATAGGTGATGTTATTTGATCTGTGTAGGGGCACACCGTTATAGACAGAGGCTTGAATGGTGTCCCCATACAAGACGGATGCTGGTGAAAATAACTTAACTTTTAAACAGTAATAGGGAGAGGCTTGACATTCAATAGTCTTTATTTTTTTCCCTCTAATTTTGGCGCATCTTTTATTTGGTTTAAATCTAATTCTTAAAGATTACTTCTTAGATTTTTAGTTTAGAATTGGTGCCCTTCTATCTGTTTTGAAGTCGGTTTTTTTTTGCAAGAATTATTAGTTTAAATATTTTATATTTGATTTCTTGTGTTAAAATTTTAATATAAATTCCATTTGATATTCAAAACAATTATTTAATTTGATATTATCTATATGTATATATAAACCACAAAATGTGTTTGTTTGTTTGTGGGAAATCTATGGTTGCCTACACTAGTGGACCAATCATCTTGGAATTTTCACAGTTTGTTACCAGATATGCGGTGGGTAAAATACGGTATTTAGTTTTTGATATTGAACGTGGGCGTGTCACTAACCATACAGTGTAACTTTGCAACACTTAACGTAGAATTTTGAATTTTTTATCGAATGACTATTATTATTATTATATTAAAATGCATAATGTTACGAAAAACTGGATGGAATAGTGGGTGTGGTACCTCCCATACAAAGTTAAAAATTATTACCGTACAGCTAGAGAAGTATAACAGACTTGGGGGATATCAATTAAAGTTTTTAATTAATTACACATTCAATTAATCAATTACATTCAAATTTTGTAATTGTAATTGTGTTTTTTTAATTACACATAACATGGTATTTGTAATTGAAAATTTTTAATTTCTATTACTTGTAATTTGTAGTTAAAAATTTTCAATTACAATTACTTGTAATTAGTAATTGGAAATGATCAATTTTTAATTACATTTAATTGTAATTGAAAAAATTCAATTCACATGTAATTGAAAATTTTAAGTAATGAATACTTTTTTTGTATTTGTTGTCAAAAAAATATTTAAATACAAAAATTATCAATTGCATTTTATAATTGTGCTTTTTAAGCTCTAGGTATTTTTTATACAAATTTTAAATTTATTTTTATATTCGATATACATAGTTATATGACGATGCTACCCAATGGTGTAGCGAAATATCGAATATAAAAATATATTTAAAATTTTTATAAAAAAGAACTAGAGCTTAAAAAACTTAATTATAAAATTACTAAAAAGGTAAAAAATACAATTTTTTGACCTTTTTAGTAAAATTACAATATTTTGACCTTTTTGTTAATATTAATTTAACTATTTTATTTTAACTATTTTTTTTTTTTTTGAAAATATAAATAAAATTATTTAAAGACCTAAAGCTTAAAATAAAATAGTTAAATTTGTAATTACATATAAATTTTAAAAAAATAATAACTATCTTATTTAATAAATAAATTAGGCGGTATATTTAAAAACAAAAACACATGATCTTTTTTGGGACGGTCAAGAAAACTCATGCTCACGATTTACTCACAAAGAAAAATACTTGTATCAGTTTTATCTTAAGTCAAAAAAAAAAAAATATTTAATGCAGATAATAAAGAGATTTCCAATAGCAAAAAAAATCTGAAATCAATTATGCACACAAGTGTTTATCGTGCAAGCTTAAAGTGCTTTTACACGGCGTGTATTTTTCATATGACTTGTCACTTTTCCATGTGTAAATTCTAAACACATCATGTGAACCTTTTGAAACATAACATGTGTGTTTTCCATGTGTACAATACATATGACATTTTTCATTTGATGTGACAAAGCATCTGAAATCCTGTAATGCCAATTTGATATTTTGCTATTTTATTTTTTTTTTTGTGGTACCAAAAGCACTACAAGCGTGGCAAAAGCACTATGTTTCCATCTTTGCATCAGCTGTGGTTGGCAATACAAAACTGTGTGGCAGAAAAAATATATATTGTAGGTTATGTCAGATGTAATTACACATGTACGTCTGAAAGCAAAAATTATAAACCGTATGTAAAATGTCTATTTTGACAAACAAATGAAATTACATATGGGTTATCAAACTGACAAGTCATATGACAAACACACGCCGTGTAAAACCATTTTTACATGTAAGCACTTGAGATTTACGCTTATCACATTTGCGTTGACTATCTCTACATTTTTATACTTAATAGCTCAAATTACAATGCCAGAGATTCATTTTTAAGATAAACTTAGCTTTTTTAGAAATGTAATTGAATTTCGTTCAATTGGAAGTAATGATTGCTGTCTAATTACAATTACTTGTAATTTGTCATTTAACTTCTCCAATTACAATTTCAGGTAATGTGTAATTAAAAATTTCCAATTACTAATTACAATTAATTGAAATTGTAATTAGACAGCAATCGTTACTTCCAATTGAACGAAATTCTATTATATTTCCCTGATTTCAATTTCAATTACAATTACTTGTAATTAGTAATTGGAAATTTTTAATTACACATTACCTGTAATTGTATTTAATTGAAATGTAATTAAATTCCCCCTTGTCTGAACTAAAATATGTTTTATTTTGACTTAATTTATTATTTATTGTATCTTCAATATTTTTTAACTAACAATAATTACTAATATCTTAAGTCAAAAATAAAAAAAATAATAAAGAACTATATGACGGCTCTTGAAATTTTGGTAACCCCCATAAGTGAATAATTATTATCGTTTACCTGGAGACCTACAATAGATAGAACCCCTATACTAATGTGAATAGTCTAGCATGAGATTGACTGGATTTGGATAGTGGCGTGGTACCTGCCATACAAAGAGACTATGCATAAGTAACCCCGATCCTTATGTGCATAGTCTTGCAACACACAGACTGTATAAGGACAGTGAGTGGAGTATCTGCCATACAAAGTGTAGAAAATTTATCGTGAACCTATAGAACTACAATAGGTAGAGTCTTAAAATCTTACACAACTAACTCTCATACTAATGTGCATAGTTTAACAAGAAACAGACTGGATTGGGACAGTAGTTGTGGTTCCTCATATACAAAGTGAAAATTTATTGTCGTAAAACTAGGGAAATATAATCGGTAAAGAGTTGAAATCTTTTACACCAAAAATAACTTGCGTTTTCGTGCTAAAGCTTGACAATGCTTTTAATTCCAATTGTTTATTATATTGTGGATCGGTGTTGCGAAGCAACTTATTATACACAATGTAACCAAGTAATTTGTGACATAAATTTGGTGTTATACATATATTTGTTGTTCCTTTATGTAGATTATAAATTGAAAATATTATTTTCTAGTTTTTAATTGTGATTTGATATTAAAGTTTTTTAATTGCAAATAGTTTGTAGGTAACTACAAATTAGAGAACTTTTTGCTAACTTCTAGGTAACTAACTTCATGTTAATTTAATTGTAACACAGAATCATACAATTGACTACAGGCTAAGACATGGCAATGATAAAATAGAAAATTTGCTTTATTAAAAAAAAATTTTCAAATCGCGAGGTAGTTAGACTAAAATTCATTTAAAGTTAGTTTAGTAGCCGTGAGGGTATGTATACATACATATTTGAAAAGGTGTTTTGAGTTTATAAATTTTATTTCCGTATTTTATTAACTAATAAATTAAAATGTGTTATAAATTCATACCCCCGTATTTATAAATAATAAAATATATTTTAAATCTATTTTAGAAATAATTTTTCATACAAAAGTTGTTCTGAAATACATTTCAAATAAGTTTTATTTTTTATAAATGTAGAAATTAAAATGTATTGATGTTTTTGGAAACTTTGGTACAAATGATGTTAATTTGGTACAATTTTAAAACTGTCGGATCCCAACTGTGGTTACTATTATAACATTTCAATGCGAAAACATTTCCTAGAATTAATTTTGTATTACATATATGTATGTGATGTCAGTAAATGTATGTTTATAATCTCTGTTATTAAAATATTATACTTTATTTATTTTAAAGACGTTCAGTAGTTATTGTTCAAATATTACTTTACTTTATAGAATCACAGTAAAAATATAAATAAATACCAACTGTAATTGCTCAGGCAAATATGAAATAAACAGGGCATAAAATCGTTTCAACTGTTTTTTTTTAATTTCAATTTGCAATGTTTAAAAATTTCTTTAAATAGAGGATTTAAAAAATTTAATTAAAAATTTAAACAACCTTATGATTAATTTTAATAAAAGACAAGACCACTCAATTTTCTTTTGCCATTAACACTAATTTTTGTTGGAAAATAATAAAATAAAATAATATAAGATTAGATATATAGGGCAACTTTCCAAAAATTATAGGGCCGGACAAGGCAAGTCTGGATAATTCATTGCATCTCATTTCTACGCCAGTGCAAAACTGTTGGTCTCTATGAATAATTGTGTTGATGTGCTTTGCTTACCATATTTTATTTATTTGCTTTATTATAATGGATGTTTTTATTAAGTTACATTATCGAGTATCATGGTCATGGGAAAATATTCGTTTAATTTAATTTATTCAATTTTTTTGTGAATAAAAAACAAACCACTGTATGTCAAATGAACTTTAAAGTCGTCTTTTAAAATGAGGGGTAGTGCAAAATAAATTATGTAAACTATTTTTATTTTTTGGATACAATAACTTCTGTGCTAATTTGGTCCATATAATACTTTCCGAGGGCTTTTGTCTTTATTATTGTCAACCAACTTGTATTTCTATCCATGGAACTTATTATTTTTGAAATATTTGGGTAGCTCGTGCACCACTAAAGATATCTTAATGAATTACCACAGAAGCAGTACAGAGATATTTTTGAGTTGAGCTACGAAAAGCCGGCTCCCTAGGGTTAAGGGGAACTTGTGGGAGAGTTTCGAAATTGGGATACCTTGGCATATTTTTTTTTAATGTAATCCATAGTTAATTTCTGGTTCAAAAGTTACGATTTTTTAAAATTGTGTTTCCCTACTACCGTTCAAAAAATAAGGCCATATACATATACAATTTGTTCTTTTACATTTTTGTTATTTTTAGGGTTCCGTACACAAAGTGTAAAAACGAAACCCTATTATTTTCGCTACAATGTCTGTCCGTCTGTCAGCGCCTTTTATCTCTGGAACCGTAATAGGTAGACTCTTGAAATTTTCGCAGATGATGTATAGCTGTTGCCGCTATAGCAACAAATACTAAAACTTATAGGGTGTTCCGATAGAGAGGTGTTATTCACGAATATGTGCCTATTTCGTGAACTGTAGGAGGCATAGACTCAAGATTTAAAAACAGTAATTAAAACTTAGTTCGCTATATAAACAAGTATAAAAAAATAAACCTAAAAATTAAAGGGTGTTCCGATAGTGGCGTGATTTGCATGTATAAGGCCTAAGTTTTGAACCATAATAGGCCACTATAGCAACAAATATTAAAACTTATAGGGTGTTCTGATAGAGAGGTGTTATTCACGAATATGGTCTTATTTCCTGAACTGTAGGGGGAATACACTAAAAATTTACAAACAGTAATTAAAACTTAGTTCGCTTTATAAACAAGTCTAAAAAATAAACCTAAAAATTAAAGAGTGTTCCGATAGTGGTGTGATTTGCATGTATAAGGGCTAAGTTTTGAACCATAATAGGTAGACTCTTGAAATTTTCACAGAAGGTGTATAACTGTGGCCACTATAGCAATAAATACTAAAACTTATAGGATGTGCCGAAAGTGAGGTGTTATTTGCCTTTGTCTTTATTTCTTGAGCTATAGCAGGCAACCACTTAAAATTTGCAGACAGTAATTAACCCTATGTTCGCTTTCTATTAAATTAAACCTTAAAATTAAAGGGTGTTACGAGAGTGACGTGCTTTGCGTGTATAAGGCCTAAGTTTTGAACGATAATAAGTAGACTCTTGAAGTCTTTGGAGGTTTATTACTATGGAAACTATAACAAATAATAAAAATTAAAGGGTGTTCCGACAGAGACATGATTTTTATTTAATAGCCTTATTTTTTGAACCGTAATAGGTAGACTCTTGATTTGTTTACAGTAGATGTTGTACTTCAGCCACTTAATTACTAATTAATCCATCAGTGACATGTTTTTCACATATATTACCTTATTTTTTGAAGCGCAATATGTAGGCCTGATATTCTGATATCGCACTTGACTGATTTATATATATATATATTGCTATTACTATAGTAATAAAACTTCTGTGAAATTTTCAAGAGTCTACCTGTACCGGTTATAGAGACAGAATGCGATGACAGACTGACATTGTAGCCAAAACAATAGGGTAACGTCTTATCTTTTGTGTGAAACCCTAACCTTTGAATTCGTAACTTTAGCTCTAGTTTAGTTTGGTTTTGCTTTGTTTTTCGCTGAAAAAGGTATAATTTTTAAAAATTATTATTGGCGGTTAAGTAAACTTAAATCTTTAGAGCTTTAATTTATTTGAGCTGAAATTAATACTTGATGAAATGATAAAGTGGAATACGTACTTTTCATACTGCTTCAGAATGAAAAATACATACATACTCGTATATAAATAATTTATTCGCTTGGTTCAAGTATGACGAAGAATAAGTCTGACTTAAATCTATTAGTACTATTTTTTCCAAAGACTAAAGATTTTAAAATTTAATTAATTAAAACACATTTTCTTTGTGCATTCGTATACACTGAAGAAAATTTCATAGCTAACATTAACAAAAAAAAAAAATAGTAGAACCTTAACGACAAAAACAGTTTAATTTTTTTTTTCATAATTTATTTATTGTATCTTCAATATTTTTGAACTAACTATCTTAAGTCTAAAATAATATATTCTTTTTAAGTCCAGCCAGTGCTAGACAAAAATAATGTTTGTTTCACGGACTTTGCAATCATTTGTGGGTCATCCCTCTAATGTACGGCCAAGAAAAGCAGTATCTCTTCTTTTTAGTCGAATGTAACCAGGTTCATTCAGCATGTTACGCGCCAAAGGGTTTGGATGAGATTCAAGCCTCTTTAGATATGTGACTGCATGTTTCGCTATTTCTGCTTTAACTGATGGCATGTTTAGGTCTTTGTGAATGTTCGAATTTTTTATATACCAGGTAGCAGATGTAATAATACGTAAAATCTTATTTTGGCGCCTTTGAATTTTTTCTACATTGCTAGCTGAGGCAGTGCCCCATAACTGAATCCCATAACACCAAATTGGTTTGAGGATCGACTTGTACAGTAGAAGTTTACAATCTAAGCTCAGGGTGGTGTTTCTAAAATTAGAAACAGATTATAATCTTTAAACTAGTATTAATTAAACAATATTAGTAAAAATTTCTTCCAAATAGCTTTGATTTTCATTTTGCAGTAGTTGTTTAGCTTCTTCATCTAACTCTAATGAGGTTGATTTCCATTTTTGTCGAATACTGGACATATATGGGTCTGATGTGCACAACAAAATATTAATAAGATCTACATTAGTCGCAATTTACATAGGACAGAAACAGGGCAGACATTTTTTGAATTCTCTTTTGCTCTTGCTTAAACAATTTACATTGGACATAAACAAGACAGACAGATTTTTGCACATTTTATAAATATAAAGTGAAGCAACAAAGAAAAAAGCGAAAAGCAGAAAAGAGAAACGAAAAAATGTCCAGTACACTAGTCATGAAATACACACTCTACCTCTTCAACCCCTTGCCTACAAATCTCGTCTGTCTGCCCATTTTTCTGTCTAATGTAAATTGCGACTTAGTACAATATCTGGAAATTTTTCTTGTATTGTGCTCGCGAAAGAATCTGTAGTCTTTGTTCCTTTTTTCTTGCGCTTCTTCTGAGAGATCTCCAATTGGAAGCATATTGTGCTGAATTATTTGTTCCCCATGGAACAAAATTTTGTGAACTGTGGTTGGCATATGTCTCCAAGAATATTTTTTGTTATAAAGGGTTGCTGTCTCATTAGCATACTGACCAAATTTTTTTGCATCTATATTTTTGCTACATGCTATAACTTCTAATATGATTTGGAATCGTCGTATTAAATCATAATCTACTCCAGTTATAGAAGCTGCAGTTTCTGGATCGGAAAAAATCTCCTTGCTGTGTTTCCATCATTAGAATTTCCTTCTCCTTGCTTTGGCTGGTCAATTATAAGGCCTATCACACGGTATTTTTCTTGAATATTTTTTTTTTGCTTTCTTTTTTCCAAATTTGCTTTGTTGTTTCTCACTGTTTCGCCTTACGGGCCAAATTCCAAATCGTATCCCAATTTAAGAATATGCTCCATAAAACGAATTCTAGCATAAGCTTGTGCAACTTCTAGTTAAAGCTTGTGCAACTTTTCCATCGATCATTGTAAGTGACATTTTAAAGTTAACTTCGATGCATTGGTCATGACATTCAAATATCACTGGTTGAAGTTCTTTAATTTCATCTCTTATTTTGCCAACTTCTTCAGTTATGATATCTATAGTTTCTTTTTTGTAAGCAAATTTTATTGCTCTACAAAATATTGTTGACGAGGGAATTTCATTCTTCCATACATCTATCTCTGCAGATCTACTAGTTGACGGCTCTGAACCAATATAAGTTTTTGTTAAACGTAATGGAACGAAAGAAATCATGAATAAATTGGCATCTGATGAATTTTCCGCATTACATTGTTTGTATTGTTTCTGGCCAGAGGACCCATCACATCCCCATTTAGAAATTAAAGTCATGCTGCAATTTTTAAACTTCTTTAAATAGTCAGCATCAAATGTCTTTAATAATCGTTCTGCAGTGTGTTCAAGAAGATCCTGCAATTTTATTTCTTCTGAACTTGAAGTTACACTAATAGCAGTTGGTGCAGGTAAGCAATCTTTTTTGGCAGAAACTATATCTCGATATGATGGAAAAATTCCACAATTTTTTTCATTGGTTCGCTTCCGCAATTCTGTATATTTGTTTTTAGTCATTTTCAAATCCAAAAATAGTGCAAATGGTTCTTCTGGAGTAAATTTATTTTCTTCAGTTGGTGTCGGCATACTTTCTAAAATCCTTTTTGTGCGTCTGGGGCTTGCTTCCACTATTTTGTCAATGATAGCAATTTTACTCTTTTTAGTTTTCGATGGTTGAATTTGATGCAGAAATGAATCCTTTATGATGCTACAAGAAACTTCATCATTGATATGTTTAAGCTTGCGTCTTCGTGATCTTTCACCACAATTATCAATTGGCTTTGCTGGTCGACCACCTTTTCCAGTTTCCGTGGTAGTTACTGATAGCTTTTTAAAAATAAGTTTATTTCTTAGCCATCCATTGGTTTTAAATATATTTGCAATTTTCAGGTATTTAAGTTGATTAATATTAGATGGCAATAAAATCATTTTTTACCTTTTCCAAATGAATTGCTAGGTACCACATAATTTGAGAGTTAACAGGTACTGGTAATAATGTAACAGGTACTTGGTTTTACCAGTTATTTCCATTGGTTTTAAATTTATTTGCAATTTTCAGGTATTTAAGTTATGTAATATTAGCTCAAAAAGTGCAGTCCCGATGTATGGACATATATATATAGGATTGTAGGGGAGAGTTAGGACTACAAAATAGTAAATTTGTGTTTTGACTCAGCTTGACTCACAGGAGTTGTGCTCTATGAAGTAGGAAATTTCCGAGAAATTTGACCTTTTTTAAAAAAAAATATTTAAATTGTTCTGAAAACAGTAGAGTTTCAATTTTTTTACCAGTAATAGGAAATAAGTTAGGTTACAACACAAAATTTATTTCGTCCAAAAAAAGTTATGATCATTTAAACTTTAAAAATTATCTAAAAATATCATAAATTTACTAAATTCTGAAAAAGCCCATTTTGGACCACCCTGTTCTCAGTGAAATAGTTGAAATAGAGTTCTAATTTTTTGGCTCCCGAGGTTTACTACTATCTACTTTCATATGAGTCTAATAACTTTAAAATCGGAGAACAAAAACCAAAAGAGTTTTGGCCTCTATCCCAAAATATTGACCACAGTGCGACGGTCAAGATGTATACCCAGGTATTTAACGTCTGAAAGCTGTGGTATCATTTGTTTATTTATGCGAATAGGAGGGCATGAGTCCCTACGCAGTGTAAAAGTTATGTGAGTACATTTTTGCTCATTCACTTTTATTCTCCATTTTTCTAGCTATTTTTCCAAATTGAGTATGTGGTCTTGTAAAAGTTGTGATGCTTCTTGGGCACTTTCATGAATACTTAAAAAAGCTGTGTCATCTGCAAAAATTGATGTGTGGACTAGGGTGCTAATTGGCATATCTGATGTGTACAGTAAATATAAAATTGGTCCCAAAATACTTCCTTGGGGTACTCCGGCTTCAATGAGCTGTGGCGAGCTTAAAAAGTCACCTTCTTTTAGTAAAAACTTGCGATTCATTAAATAATCTTTTAAAAGCTTATAAACGTTTTCGGGCAAGTTCAGCTTTAACCTAAATATTAGGCCTTCGTGCCAAACCTTATCGAATGCTTGAGAAACGTCGATAAAGAGCGCAGAACAGTATTTTTTTTCTTCAAAGGTCGTGTTAATTACATTTACTAATCTGTGTGTTGGATCGTATCGTATGTTGTTTTCTGAAGCCGAATTGATGGTTCGGAATACATCCTTTCGCGCTAAGAAAACAGTTTAATGAACTTAATTTATGTTTAAATCTATTTACGAGTTATTCATATATCAAACACCAAACATTGTTTTGAATTCAAAAAACAGTTTTATGTAAATATATTTTTAATTTAATATCATCAGTCGTATGAGCTGAACTGTCTATTTTAAAATTCTATATGTAAATATTTTTTTAAGGACTAAAATTTACTAACATATTTATGTTGATTTGGTTAGTAAATTTAAGTTAGCGTGTTCTAAAAAGACCTACGCCTCTTTAAAAATTTTTAAAATTGCTTTTCTAATTCTGAAATAACATAAATTTCAACAAAATATATACATAGTTCCCATATAAGTTCGTATCTACCTAAATAATTTTGAGTTAAGAATTATTAGCGCCCAATGAACTTCCGAAAATGTTATCTGCAGATTTCATAGCTTTAAGACTATATAAAATACAAAGTATATTAGAAAACTGCTCCAAGATACACCCTTAAATGTATATATTGCTGTAAATATGTTGGACTATAACTAGATTATCTTGCTGACATCGAAAATAGTGAGGCGGTAGATCTTTATAAAGTAACAGAATCTGAGACGAAATGCCTTTCACTGCAAATAATAGGTGATACGACTGTAGTATACCGACTTTATTAAATTTGTAAAATTCTAAAATCACATTTGCGTATTTGTTTTGATTTGGTTTAAGTCCATACAAAAAAAAAAAAAAAAATAAAGAAGAATGCGTTTTATTAAATATCTGCACAAATTTAACACTAGACAAATATTTTAATTTAACTTTTGATTTGTTATTTTCATTTACTTTTTCATTCTACATCGTTGTTACGTGATACATTAACTCTGAGCTTTTTATTTTCTATGTTTGAAACGAACGTCTTGCTCTTTCTGTTATTATAGAAAAACAAAGACATTAATGGTGTCTTAAAATGTAAAAGGAAATTTTAATGATTAAACAGTGGGACATCTATTCAAGTAAAAGAAGGTCCTAGAAAGATGCAACTTGATTATAATGAGAATACGGCGAATTCAAAAACTCTAAGCAACCTGTTTTTGCACCACTGTGTCAAAATATTTAACAAAAATGTAAAGAAAACTATAAATAGCATGAGTTGTGTTCGCAAACACTTCTATGACAACTTACTCATTATAATAAATATAATTAAACATCATAATAAGAAATAAAACTGGTTTATTTTAAATAATTAAAATAAATTATTAATTATTTAATATTATGCTAATTACCCATAACGTGTTTTAATAAAAATGCAATTTATTTGTTGGGGGAAATGAGCTAGTTCCTATACGTATTTCACTGGTTGCTCAGGCCAGATCATCAGGAAACCTTTTTCCTAATTTTAGAGAAGCCAAAAATACTCTATAAGTAATAAAATTCTACAAAACACAATGAGAATTATGCATGTTAATAGAATAATATTACAGAATATTAAAGCTTCAACAAAACACCAACAAACAAACCACGTTTTTATTTTTCCTTACTGTCCTTCTACAACTGGATGGTTTTTTGCCATCACTGAATGCAGACGTAAGGTGTGATGAAAAGCATACACAAGTTAATTTTGTTCTCGCAAGAGAATCGAAAAAAAAAACAAGTGTTGCCAAAGTTTGCACAAGCAGTTGCATATTTAGTTATTAATAAAATTGTTGGGAATTCAAATATTAATTATTTAATATTATGCTAATTACCCATAACGTTTTATAATAAAAATGCAATTTATTTGTTGGGGGAAAGAGCTAGTCCCTATACGTATTACACTGGTTGCTCAGGCCAGATCATATAAATCAATAAATTATATTATAAAAGGAAGCATTTTAAAAAAAAGGTTTTAAATATTTAAGATTTTAGATATTTATTTAACATAAGTATTGATATATAATTTTTTTTTTTATATAATTTAAAAGTTAAAATTTATAAAGATCAATCTCCAATAATTCATTTTTATCAACATTAAAATTGTTTAAGTTCAGATTTCAAAGTTATTCTAGTTGGTCACCTGTATAAGCCATAACATAAAGATAGACAAGGCACACTGTTTTTTATTATTCTAAAGAGCCTTTACATTGTGGGTTTTAATACACAAATGTTGAGTACGTTTCGCCTTCATTAAGAGACTCTGTAGATATACAGGGACGCGGCATATATAGGAAGGACATTTAAATAAGTATGCAGTATTTGTTAACTAAATCTAACAAGTTTAACGCCGATATGGCTGCTTTAAGCTAGTCAGGAATTGAGAAGGCTGCATATGGCCCTAGCAGCAGCATCAATACCAATGCCGAATACAAAATTTCCACCTACGATTTAATTGAGTTGAAAAATATTACCTTAAAAACAGAATTTTTTTCTTTTCTTTAGCTAACATTACAAGTTAAATAAAGGATTGAATAAAATACACCAATTAGTTTACAATGCACTGAGTAAAAAAAAACTGTTTTTTTTTGTTAATTATTACAAATTTTTAAGTGCGCGAACAGAATTTTATAAAAGGTTTGACATTTTCAGATAAGAAAATTTAAACAGCTGTTCTGACAGTTATACCTGTATTATTATGCCAGGTTGTAACAGTTTATTTATTTTATTTATTTTATTTTTGAATGTTTTGAAATGTTAGTTCTTTAAATTTGATTGACAAATTTTTTTTTTTATTAATTACAAATATTTTCATTTAATTAAATATTATAAAACTATTTTTATTTCCATTGGGTAGCACCCAATAGTGAAGCGAAATATCTAATATAAAAACAAAAATAAATTGAAAAATTTGTATAAAATAGACCTAGAGTAAGAACTTAATTATAAAATTTGTACTAATTTTCATAAAAATAAAAATTTTTAAAACACATCTTTTATATCTTCCCTTGTACGTAAAAATTAATTTGATCCATATTTCTTTTGTCACATTCGAAGCAATTTGGAGATCTATATTCCAGGCAGTATGTTTTATGGAATTTTCCGCAATAATTAAAGACTCATACGCATCTTGCATGCTGGACAGTAATGGCAAAGTGAGTCTTTATTTGTGGTTCTGGGTGTTCCTACTTAGTTTTAGTAGTGCGAATGGAGTCAGTTATTGTATGGTATAGAGGGTCGTTCTTTTAGTCTCATAGATTGCGAGTCATATATTAAGTCTTGCTAAGATCATTCATAAAATATTTTCAGAAAAAAAAAATAATAGAACTATTTAATATGCCCGTATTTATCATACCGCAAAACATATATACGCGGTGGCCAAAGTGTGGTTTTGCTGCTGCAGTTAGCGTGACTAACGTAAGTGTCAATAGTACCTTTTCTTGCATTGTTAGTCTCATTAATTACAGGCTTTGGATCTTCAAGGATATTGAAGGATTCATCGTGCATAGTTAAGATAAAAAAAACAGTATTAAGAGGCTAAAATGTCCTCTGCTTCGCTTTCATTTGAGGGCAGCTCTATCAACCACTTTTAGGTATGGGAATCAGAAGTACACATCCTAAAATATTAAAAAAGGGAGTCTAGATTCAAATTAATGTCCTAAAAATAATGTGAACGTGTGGCCAAAAATTAACCTTTAAGACTAAACCTCGCCTCTCAGGATATACCAGGTAGTGTATCTCTAGAACTAAAAAATAAATTATCCGATGAACGTCCACACACAGATTCTCGCGATACCCTACTAAGTTGGTTTTAAAGCTCGTGTCATCACATCCACACGATCGTAAGGAATCATGACAAAATAATTTCGTAGCGCCTCACAGACGGTGTATAGTGTTCTAGGGTTAAAATGTAAGTATTGCTAATATATCTTTAAATGCTATTTATTTAAGATATTTTTCTAAGTCTTGGATTAAATAAAGAAAAAGCAAAAATGGGGAAATTTTACTTGGTTTTATAGCTGCGTAACGCCTCCAGAAGCAAATGGCTCTATTGGCTTTTTTATCATCTAGTAGACTAGATGAAAAAATAAGCCACGATTATTTCTTCATGTTTAAATAAAGCCTTGCCATACCGTGTTTAACTTCTTCAACTCTTTTTAGTTAAAAAAGTTTTTAACTTTTTTTTAAGATTCCCTTAATAGATCCCTAACTATTCTCTCAATTAATTTATCGAAATTAAGCCTTTGCCTGATTTTCTACTTTTCTACCAGCCTGTGTCTGGTTGCCTCTCTTATAAGATTCGATGTGCCCACACATATTGTGTGCGTCTAGACAATATATTTTGTAAAGCTCTGTAAAAGGTGTTTAAAATATCCCGCTTTGGTCAAATCTAAATAGCATCTTGAATGAGTACCAAGCAGGTTTCCGGAAAGGCTATTCTACAGTTGATAGTATTTATAACCTATCATCAATAGTCAATATAAAATTGTCAGAGAACCGAAGAGTGTATGCTTTCTTCGTAGACTTTAAAACCGCTTTTGACCGTGTACCAAGAAAATTATTAATATACAAGCTAAGACAAATGTGCGTTTCAACCAAAATTGTAAATTTTATAGAACAAGTTTACCACAACACAAAATCTGCAGTGTGAGAAGGTTCTAATCTTTCCGACTTTTTTAATACAAAAACAGGAGTTAAGCTTTACTTTTTGCCTTATATTTAAATGATATCCATGAATTTTTGAAAGGAGGTTTGTTTGTTGAAAATTTAAATGTCCGAGTTTTAATGTACGCTGATGATATTGTGTTAGTGGCTGATGATGTTTACATATTGCAAAAAATGATCCACAATCTGGAAGAATATTGTCATTTATTGGGTATGGAAGTTAATCTTACAAAGTCTGAAATTATGGTTTTTAAAAAAGGTGGCCGAGCTAGATCTATAGAAAAGTGGACATTTAATAGCGAGGAGGTTAAAATAGTCTCAGAATACAAATATCTAGGGATTTTACTCACCCCGAAGTTGTCTTTTACAAAACATATAAGTACCAAAAATGATGTAGCTAAAGTCAGTATTAATGCAACTTGGAAAAACTTTTGGCAAAAAGGAAGTATCACTTAAAGCCATGTGGAAAATGTTTCTCGCGATATGCAGATCCATACAGTGTTATGGAGCACAAATATGGGGTTACTCATGGTTTGATGACGTTGATAAACTTCAACGGTTTTTTACTAAACGTAAATTAAAAATTTACGTAATGGCCCTAGAAACCGCACAAATAGAAGGACACTTTTACACATATAGTTTACACCTGCAATATATTTCAAAAACAATTTTTGATTGCGAAGAAAGCAGGCTACCCCACAAACTATCGAGAATAGTTATAGCAAAGAAATTGTACTGGTATAAGGATTTGTTGGATAAGTTGCAAGAATGCAATATAAACCACATCAATATAGAGCAGAGTAAAATAAGTTGGAAAATAGCTGTAGAATTCTTATAGAATCAATGAGTCATTTAAACTGCTCACAAAATACTATTAAAATCCTTCAAGTGGTTTTTACGTGATGCAAACACAGACAGACAGACAGGAAAAAAGTTACAGTTTTGTTATATGTATACATTTTAATAACACAAAATTAGAGTTTTATAAAACTTTAAGATTTCATCTTCAATTTTCTAAAAAAGATTATTTTGGGAAATAAGGTATATTGCTTTATGTATAGGTGCACTTGTGCCACAGTCCCCGGTCCATAGCATTACAATGGGTGAGATTTTAGTGTATGCGTTCGGTACGAAGCCTAAATATATATTGTTATTGTTACATATTTGCAACTAAATTATTTAGTTGCAAATATTCTATAAAATCCTACATATTTATGTACATACATATTATATTTTTAATCCTTATATTTTTGAAAGCAATGAAAAGTGCAATTTTGTTGCATTTTAGATGAAATAACAAACGTATAATTTTTGCTGACAAATTTTGTTTTATACTAAATATGACCTACATAAAGAAGAGAAAACTGTTTAACTTAAATATTACTTTTTATGCTGAAATATTTATGCAAGTCTTAAATCTAATAGCAAACCAAAATTGTGTCACTAAATTACAAAACCTCATTGTAAACTGTCACACACAATGAAAACAATCGTTCATATGAACGTAACGAATCATGCAAATATATAACATTCACACTATACCGCAGTACTTTTTCATCAAGTTTTATGCTAGTAGTGCAAAAAAAAGAAAGAATTCTGCATCTTCATGTCAGTGGTAACTAATTATAAGTATTAAAACAAGAATAACGTAAACTCAAAATAGCAGCATTGGTAAAACAAAAAGTAATTTTCAGTATGAGAAAGAAATATTAAAGGGCTTTGCCTTCGTTATTTGTTTTCATTTCAATGTATGCGTAAAGATTTAGCATATAGTGGGATTAAATACGACGGTGGATTGAAAAGTTTATGAAACCAAATTTAAAATTATTTTTCGCAAACCAAATATTATTTAATTTCCTTTAACGAAAGCATTGAAAATAATTTCCAGCTTCGGTTTATAATTGTTAGTTTCATAAAGCACCATAAAATGCATAACTAACTGGAAACTTATAGGGAAAACGAACTATGTTAATTGTTTGACAATATAATTTCTTTTTTGCAAAATTTTACTAAAAAAAAAAAAAAATGTAAGGTACTACTCCTTTATTTGTATTGACTGGATGAGCTAAGCTCGCAATATATAAAAACTTCAAGGCCTTTTTCTTGCTTTTATTTCTGGGTAATTCCAAGTCAAATCAACCAAAAAAAAAAAAATGTTTTCAAATTTACCCCTCTCGATTTTATTGAAACTTTTTTTTATTTATATTCGAAGTTATGTTAAAAAAACTACATATTTTTCAGTTTTAAAAAATTTATATTTTTCAGTTTATAATGAGTCAAAATGAAGTTTTTTTAATATAACTTTTTATCCCACCATGGTGCCACTCTGAAATTTTTATGGCGTACTCACTAAGCCACGTTAAATTAATTGAATTAAAAAAAAATTAAAAGACACTATCTCAAAGATTTTAATAAAACTTTTTAAATATCTGAAAAAAAAATTTTAAAAAATTTCATGATTCATGATTGATAGCAAATTAAAGCGTATGAAATACCCTTTAAAATGAGCTATTACTAAACTTTCTAGGACTTATAGAACTGGATTTAGAATATATTTAATCCTCGAGCCCATATGCAAAAAAGCGACATTTTTCAATTTTGATAACTATGTAGCGGAAAAACTGTAAGAGATAGAATTTTTAAAAAAACACATTTTTATTCAGGGAGTCAAAGAATTAAATAAAAAAAGTTTCAAGAAAATCTGAAGTAGTTATTTTGAGTGCCTTGTTGATTTGACGTGGAATCACCCTTCTACAAAAATACAATTCATCATGTGGACTTTTGTAGAAATAAAAATCACGTAGTCGTATTTGTAAAATATTTTTGTATATTGAAATTTTGTTGTATATTGTGCACAACAACATTATATCAACACCAAACAATTGCCTGAACCGTGGTATAATAATACAGGTAAAACTGTTAGAACAGCTGTATAAAACTCTGTTCGCGCACTTAAAATTTAGTAATAATTTCTAAAAAAAAACATAGTTTTTTTATATTACTCAGTTGTTGTATTTTATTCAATCCTTTATTTAACTTGCAATCTTTACTTAAAGAAACTTTGCAACTAAATGACAATAAAATAACTTGGCCAGCTGGATTTGATACTGCTGCTAGCGCCATATGCAGCCCACTCAATTTCGGACTTGCTTAAAGCAGCCATATCGGCTTAAGGCTCGTTTGATTTAGTTCTCAAGTAATGCATATTTATTAAGGTGTAGATATACAGGGACCTGTATATCTACAAAGTCCCTTAATGAAGGCGAAACGTACTCAGTAGTAATGAATTTTTGGAGATTGGTTTTAATAAATTTTATCTTTTAAATTTAATATCATTACTTATGTTAAACAAATATGAATCTAAAATCTTTTTTTATCCTTCTATGTACGGAGTATTAAATATTTAAAACCTTTTTTTTAATGCCTCCTTTTACATATAATTTATTTTAATTATTTAAAATAAACCAGTTTTTATTAAGATGTTGATTATGATGTTTAATTATTTTTATTATAATGAATAATTTGTCATAGAAGTGTTTTCAAACACAGCTCATGTTATTTATAGTTTTCTTTATATTTTTGTTAAATATTTTGACACAGTCGGACAAAAACAGGTTGCTTAGTATTTTTGAATTCCCCTTGCATATGTATAAAAATACCTTGGCCTGAACATTAATTTTTGTTTCAGTTGAAGTAAAAAAGTCTACACTTTTTATTTTAACATCCCTGTAGTAGTCCAAAATTACGTTTAGTTTTCTTTTTAACTGCGTACTGTAGGAAAGAAAGTTGCCTGAAAATTTTCAAACCTGAATTTCAGGCTGTTTACTTCTTATGGGAAACTGAAATTCAGACGAGCTGTGTTCTGGCCTCTATTGTACAGACTTTGTTGAAATCCCATTTATTTCAAAAGGCTGAATGATACTTTTGTAATTCTTGAATTTGCCTAAGTAAGAAGCAACCAATGCTCTATCACTGCAATATGTACAGTATAGTGTCATTTTCAAAACTCCATTTTTGTCACAAAGTATATGTTTCCGAAAGTGAAAACTCGAAGACTAGAAAAAAAACTCTTAGTTTAGTTTTCTCAAATTTTAATAGAAAATCATTAAAAAATTTACATTTCGACTATTATTTTAGTTTTGAAACATCAGAAAAATTAGTGACAATCGGATGTCGGTATTTTTTTTATTTTGTTTAAGCGTGTTACTTAAGTAGGTAATTTTTATGAGTATGCCTTTTTAAAGCTGTACAGTGGTTATAATTTTAAATTAAAAAAAGTCTAACCGGTCTAGTAAACCTATAATAGACTTGCAAGAATTAGGCCCATTACTATAACTTGCCAATAGCTAAAGTAAGGATTTTGTCGAAGCGATACTAGTGTTTCGTTATAAGAAGAGGATAAGTCTCGTTACTATTGGAAAACGGGATTTGCCACCTGGAATTTTGCTGGAAAATATATTATCAGTTTCCCTTGAACATTTCAGCAACCAAACTCCAAATATCCTGGAAAATATCGAGTTGTAAAATCACTAAAAGCTCACTATGTGAATTAAAATTTCACCATGACAGACGATAGTTTTGTGAATTTAGTACCCAGCTGTATGTTTGTCAAGTTATTTTATTTGGTATTTACTAGACTATCCATTTAATCGGGTTTATTTTTATTCGAGCAAATAACTCATCGAATTTGCAATTTAAATTTTCATCGATTAATCGATAAAGGTTTATATATTGCTCGAATAACTCGAATTAATCGTGCATATTAAAAAAATTTTAAAATTTTATTTGATTATTTTTATTTTTTAATCGAAGTTTGCAGTTTTTCTTACTCGAACAATTAATCGACTTAAAATTCTACGATTAATCGAGCAAGTTGATACTAGCAGGGTCAGAAAATTTAGTTCTTTGGTAAGCGTAGATGTCTTTTCAAAACACTTAATCTGCTGATACAAAAATAGAATATAATTCTGCAAACCAGCGTCCTTTAAGATTAGAAATTTTCATATATTTTTTTACAAAAAAGCAAAGGATCTCGTTGTAGAAAAATTTATTATAAAAATAACAATTTATTATAAAAGATCTCGTAAAAAACAAGTGGTTTTAAATCACGTTCACTTACCATTTAAAAATTAGGAATTTAATAAAAAGTAATTTTAAGAACAGTTCTATATCTTACAGTTTATCTCTTGTTGTTTATTTCTTTATTAAATGTTACAATACAATATTAAATTATATTCTAACTTAATTTATCGAACATAATAAGGTAGATACACTCATTGTAGAGAAATATCTAAAGTATCTCTCAAACTGATAGACTAGCACACTACCTAATAGACTCCCGGTAATCTCTTTGTCTCTTACTATTTAACACATATTTTCTGTTACCTGAATTTTGTAATATTTTTTTTTCTTTTTTTTTCTGAGTTTTATAAACTCATGTTTTTTTTGCCGTTTTTGGGTTATTTGTTGTTCAAAATGACTACGAATAACTACATACTATTTTAGTAAACAAAAAAAATTCCTTTCTAGGAAATTAAAAAATTACAAACCCTATAAGATCGAGATAACCTATTGTACGAGTAAACACATACATATAAAATGTTAGTTATATCTATGTAGAATACAAGCACTTGATTTTATATTGTGTTTTGTTATATACATGTCGCAAACATTTAGAGTATATGTGGGAAAGGATTTCCGCTTTCACGTTGATACATGGAGACTGACAAATCCCAAAGCAAAACATATTTTTACATTATTATAGCTTAATACAAAAATGTTCCATAAATAAGCTCTTTTCCACCATAGGTATTCTACTGAAATATTATTCTTGAACATGTGGTGGTAACGTGTTGTTAATAATTGTGAGTTTTGTTTATAATTCAAAGAGAAGTGCCCAAATTTTTAATTATGTTTAAGGTTTTTTGGTTGTTCTTTCACTATTTTGTGCATATTTCTTATATTCACTCTTTTAATAAAGTAATAAATATGAACTTTTCGGCCTTTGTCGCTTCAGTTGAAAATCTTATATAATTATTATTTTTATTTGTTTATTATCATTGATTGTTTGGTTTCCGTACATCTCTTAAAACTAAACAAGTCGTTTAATTGTTATTATTAATTTACATGCAGAACATGTAATATATATATTTCAAATAAACTAATTTATCAATAATTCTTTGTTTGTTTTATATTTTCTTAAATTTATTGAAATAATATATACTGTTATGATGTTTTCTTTTCTAGAAAAAAAGTTAATTGTTTTTGCTTTATATTTAAAAATAACTTTTTTATTCTTTCCTGAAAAGTTTCTTGTCATTCAAGGATACTGTGTTTTTTTTTAATCTCCTTTTGAAGAGCCAAAGGCATTGTATTTTTTTGTAATTTAAAAAAATACTGAAAATTTGGTTATTGTGGATTGACCTGTATCACACTAGTGCAATAATATCTAGTGTATAAACTCTCAAATATATTTTGCGCCTGCTCTTTCATAAAAGAAAGTATAATTTAAAATATTTTATAGTACACATCTAATGTAAAAGAAAAGATTTTTTGCCTCTACTGAAAATTTTGAGTCAATACAATATTGTTATTGTTACTATGCTAATTGCACTTAACATTTTAAAATAAAAATGGAATTTATTTGAAGGGGGAAAAGCTAGTTTCTAGTTACGTATGTATATGTTTTTTTATCCTTACTGCCCTTCTAGTTACAATAGTTTGGCGTTTTGCTATTACTTAATGCAGACGTAAATAAATACTAACAAATCAATTTTTTCTCTCAAGAGAACAAAATGCAATTTTCGGTAACACTTGTTTATTTTTGTTTCTCTTGTGATAACAAATTGTGTTGGTATTTATTTTATTACCCCTTAACATAATACCGAAATGCTCACTCACTTCTTATTCATGTTCGAGCATGTACATTTTATTTTCATTCTGTTTCTTTTCATTCATGTGTGAGGGACTAGAAAATATTTTGTGTTTGTTCATTTATGAGAAGATTTATTTATTTTTTCCTTTCTATTCAAAAGTGAATAAATGAGAAAATACTTTGATTTTCACACAAGTGTTCATATATGAGAATTTTTTTGATAATTATTTAGAAATGAGAAAATCGTAGAAAAATGTACGCATTAAGCATTCTCATAAATATATGTATGAGTGTATGCATGTACGTGCATTTTTAAATGACTGGCGTATGCAGTAACAAAGTGTGAGGAGTAAGAAATTTCAAATGAACACTCACAAATGAAAAGATATATAGCATTGATGAGAATAATCTAATTTATCACCATTCACACACGAATAATATGGATATTTCTTGTTTTTTACTGTTCATATAAGAATGCTAAAAAATAGTTACATACATTCATGTGTGATCACAGATAGAAAATTTTGTGATGTTCGCGTATGAGCGTGAAAAATAAATATAAAATTTTAGAAATCTTATTTGTAAAAAATATCATAAATGTTTATATTTCAATGCTCATACCTAAAGCCTGCAATAGTCTGTTTTAGAACGTGGTTTGTTGGTGTTTTGTTAAAGCTTTAATACTTTAAATTAAGCTTCTATTAATATAATTCTCATTATGTTTTTAGAATTTTCTTTTGTTTAAATGTTCAAAATGTGCATCTGTTTAGTACACGTTTTATATTTAAGATACTTTAAGCAATAATATTTTAATAAAGGTTTTCTAATGAACTAGTATACATATCTGACAGCTTTTCGATATCTTTGTCTAATTTTGTAGAAAAAATTTGTCGAAAACCCTTTTTAAATGATAACTTATTTTTAAGTTTGAAAGAAATGATTTGAATTTTTGCAATTTTATATTTAGAGTTCATTTAATTTTGTATACAAATATTTAAATCTTTTAGGTCCATTATTATAACTTGCCTTTAGCTAAAGTTAGGATTTTGTTGGAGCGATAATTAGTTTATCGTTATAAAAAGTAAGCTAAAAACCACTTTTAACTATCACGTACTATATAGACAAGTTATAGCAATGAGCATTATCCTCATTATTATAACGAAAAACTACTTATCTCTCCAACAAAATCCTAACTTTAGCTAAAGGCAAGTTATAATAATGGGCCTTAATTTAACAACAAGTTCCAAATTGAAAACTTAACGATTTAAAATTTAATGCAATATTTTGTTAAAGAAAACAATTTATAAGTTTTCTTAATGTTTGTTCTATTGGGTTTTGGTCAGGGGACTGATGGACTAAGCTCATTCCAATCATACTTTTTTTCATATTTTATTTATTGTATCTTCAATATATTGAACTAACAATAATTACTCATATGTTAATTCTAAAATAACAAATAAATATACTTAATAAGTCCAGTCAGTGCTAGACAAACAATAATGTATGTTCCACGATTGTTGAAATCATTTCAATTACACTTGACGACACAAAAAAAAAATACTTTTGCGAAGCCTTACTATAGGCATATCGTCCCCTATAATAGTCTCGCTCGTAGCCCGAATTTCGTCTTTTTTTGTACGATATGACGTTTGAGATCATTTAATCAGAGCACGACAATAGGTTTTTCAACAGCACAGTATCAGTGTGTATTGCTCCTTGAGAACTTGATGCTCTCTGCGAAAATGGTTGAATAGCTATAGGTTTGAGATTTTGTAGAGTAATAGATATTAAATAAAATTGATTGCTGTATCTAACTAAAATTCTTTAGTTTTGGCACTTGGGTTCTCATCCTCTCAAGTAAATTATAAAATAACTCTCTAAAAACTTTGATTTGATAAACAAATATCTTTGGTTTATAAAAAGTTTATTGAACAAATTTTGTTTGTAAATTTGATTTATAGGTCGATTATTGATGGCAACTGAACTTTAGTTGCGTTGTCAAAAGGCAAGGCAACTGAGAAAAAATTGGTATTATCTAAGGCAACTTTCTTTAGTTGCCATAAAGTTATCGATAGTGCTATTTTGACAGTCTAGCAACTGGAAATAAATGTAAACAATCAACTAGTTTTTAATAAATAACAAACGAAATACAAAAAAAGAAATATTATTCCATGTCTGCAGTCTTGTCCAACAGATTCTTTTTGAAATAATTATCCAATTTCTTTAAAAGTGTGCCTCAATACATTCGTTTCACCATGTTCCAGCAAAGGCGATAATTCTTAACAGAAAACCTACAATACTCGTCATCCAACTAAAGATTCTCCTCCGTCCTCCGTCCTTCCGTGTATTGATCCTTTGATATACCAAATTTCATACCAGCAGCTATTTTGCGACCATTTTTATCAAAAGTTGAAAAGTTCTGTTAATTCTTAGTTTTAAGCTATTAAGGCCTAACTTGTTTTATGTTAATAAAAATGCAGACGTTTTATTACATATTTGCCCAACATTTCGTGAATTGTATGTTCACTTTATCAAAGGATTCGTCTATTTACATAAAATATAAAAAACATCATTACAAGTTACAAATGAACAACAAAATTATTTATCAATAATGACTTACATACATTTAAAACAATATTTTGGTTATCACATTTATAATTTTGAAAAATTAGTTAAACATGATTACACACATGTATAAACACATGTTGATACATGTTATACAACTGGGCCGAAAATAAAAACCTACACAATAATCTTTTCAGTTTTAGCGCAGTTTTAACTTTTTTAATTTGTGAAAAAAAATCAATAGCAACCACAAATTTATGGTTGCCATTTTGGCAACTAAAATTCACAACTTTTAGTTGTCAGTTGCCATCCGTAATACAATTTCGGCAACTGACAATGCTTTCTCACTTTCTCACGCACTATAAAATTTCTGAACACATACAACTTTGGACATGTCGAACTACTAAATCAGCTGGGCAGACGACACTACCTAGTAGGATAAATATACCTTGATCCTTTTATAAAATAAAAATACTTTTTTTTAATTTATCAATTAAATCCTCAAAACAAGAATATAGTTTTGAGGATTTAATGTAAAAATAAAAAAGTTGAACACATTTGTACATACGTAAGTACATACACAATTTTTTCTTTAAAAATTTTAAGTAAAAATGCACTGATATATTGGACCATCTTGTTAAAAAACTTAAAGGAATTTTGAGACATTTACTTATATTTTAATAATTTTTTTTTTTTTTTATCATCAATCGTATAAATAATTGTATAAATAGAATTTAGATAAACCTTGGCATATTAAATGCATTTCAAAACTAGAAACTGTATTGACTTATACTTTTAAGCAACAATTTCTGAGCCAATCTTAAAATGGCAGAAGGCTTTTCTACTTTTGGTGCTTAACAATTTTTCAAAAATTATTTTCGTTTAATATTTTATATGAAATACCTAAAAAATTCATACTTTTCTGTTAAAACGCTACTTTTGATCGAAGTGGTCTACAGGTTACTCATTTTGAAACAAAATTATTGTAAATAAAATTCTTCTAGATTCAGTTATTTACTACAAGCATATTTATCTTTACTAATGCCGGCATATACAAGTGTACACAGCACAGTTAATCATGTGTGTTTAAAAAAAAAAAAATAATAAAATTTATGTATTTTGTATGTTTATTTTTTAGTAATGAAGGCAATCCCCCATGTCCACCGTCGTCCCAATGGTAGCCAGCCAATCGTCATCAACATTATAATTTTGATGAACGTTGGAATAAGTGATGATGATTTTTTTTAACAAACATTAAATTCACATACTCAACACAACACTATATTAAACACATAAGCATAAAATAAACGAACAAATAAATAACCACAAAAAAAACCATAATGTATATGTAGCAATAAACCATCTTCACATAATTGCAAAAGATTTTATGTCATTTCCTGTTTTTATGTGATTTCATGTGGGTTTGGCATGCGACCTCACTTCATACATACAATTTATACCAACATATAGATAGACACACACGCACCAGCATACATGCATACATACACAATTAGACGTCCACGTATACGAAGCTAATCTAAAAACTTATTCTTTGGAGACTCAAATTTTTTTACAACATTTTTAAAAATGGCAGCGTAAGAAAGTGAAAATGTTCGCATATAAGAGACTACGGTATAATTTCAGCTTCTGCACGAACTACAAAATTATGGTTCTTCTGCTCCTGATACCGTATATATATTCCCGTCGTTCCTAGTTAGAGAATAGGGTCATAAATACAATTACAGTAGTATAGTTTGTTTTGATTTCTAAATTCATTCATAAATTACCTAAAGGAACTAAATTTTTAAAGCATAAGAAAAATGAGATGCATGGTTCAAATTTCATTGTCATTATTTAGGTCATAGCACCAAGGGAACACTACCCGTTAATATCGGTATAATCATCTATTTAACTCTTTGCAATGAAGAAATAGAATTCGATAGCTTTTATTCCTCTATATTCCTCTATATTACTTTATTCACTATTTTGTTCCTTAAGATGGAAATTAAAAACAATTTTTTTTTTGTTACAGTTATTTTTTTTTAATACACTGATTGGTATTGTGCTAGTACATGAGTCTACAGGTTGCGATTTCGATTCCCGCCAAAGGCTCTAGGTCTTTTCTGGTTCGCTCTTAAAAATAAACTATAAAGATAGCAATCGATATGGAATACCAATCATTAGGTTTTGGAATTTTGGTTTGAACTCGTATTACATAAGAATTACTGAATGCATTTTAATAAAATTTTGTGGGGAGTATTTACGAGTGGGTACTCAATTATCGCACGATTAATCGTAGAATATTAAATCGACTAATTGTTCGATTAAGAAAAATTTAAAATTTTTATTAAGATCTCAAATTTTTTACTGATATTTTACTCATTATTTGTTTGTTCAAGAATTATTTCGAACTAGACGTGATAAAAAATAATAGAATTTTTTCATAAATCGAATAAGTCTTTTTTCCCCAAACTTTTTTTTATTTAATTTATGAAAATCGTAACCAAAAATATGAAAATACTTAACGAGTGTTTTTTTTTTTAATTTATAATATTTATATGCTACATAAGCTAGTTTATCTAATAGAATATAGAGTGTCTATGTATCATTTAAAGCATGTTTGAGAATTCCTCTTACTACGAGGATTCTTTACATGTCCATGTATGTATCCAATATATTTACATAAGTGTGTTAGAAGTGCAAAATTTAACAATTAATATTTGCACTTTATGAAAAATTGTATGTTTAAAACGTGTTCGTTACCTCTTTTATACTTTTTTGAGTCGAACCCACAACCCCCTGGCTCATAGACCAGCATACTACCTACTAGCCTACTGGTGCAATTAATTCATGTTTTATATTACCGAAAAACTATGAAATCAATTCATACTATTTATGCTCAATAATTTTTCTGCGAAGCAGAAATAAAAATAATTATCTAACCAAAATAAAGAAATCAATAAAACATTTTGTAAATTCATCTACAAGTTGTCATTAATATAATATATTATTAATCAATTTTGTATGGTTGTCTTTTCTCATTGGATACAATTTTTTTTAATATTCGCGATTAATTCGACTTATTCGAGTAATTTAAAAACCTTAATCGATGAATCGACGAAAATTTAAATTGCTTGAGCTCGGACTCGATTTTTTGAGTAAAGGTGCTTGTCGTATGCATAATAAAATTTGAAGTATTTGCTTTTACTCACAGCTCACGTTTGATCTCGTCGTGCTCAGTTTGAACTAAGTGAGATGAGCTTGAGCTCATTTTCATATGAATAAAAACAAGCTTTTGCTTTTTTTTGTGAGCTCTTGCTCAAATTTTGTTGAGGCAGGCCTTATAATTGACTCGCGTACACTAAAAAGGAATCATGGCTGAATATTTTGTGCAACAGCGTAAAACAAATTTAGCAAGTGAGGATAAAAAATTATACAGGTTTGTATTCTTAATTATTAATTTTTTTATATAATTAATAATAAAATGATAAATACATAGGTTTGATGATAGTAGCATCTGCTGGTTGGCTAATTATTTTTTTGGGGGTTAAGAAGAAGCAAGATTGCTAAAATTCGATTGTTTTTAAGATTTTGTGCAGATCCTGGATTCCAAAATGGTATAGCCACAGATATTGGAGTCCATCAATCAACTGTGTCGCGAAACTTATATCTGCCAAAGCAAAAGAGGGCTTTCCATTTGCAATTGGAGTGATTGATTGTACTCATATAAAAATTAAAAAACCCAACAAATCAAAGCGATGAGTATATTTGTAGAAAAGGTTTCCACTCTATAAATGTGCAGGCAACTTGTGATGGAAAAGAACTTTTTACAAGCGTTGAGATATCCTAGCCTGGTTCAGTTCATGACTCATAGACATAGAAAAAACATTCAACAAAGTATTTACAAGAGAACGAGTCATTATAGAACGGTGTTTTGGGCAATTCAAGCAAAGATTTTCGATACTTCAATACAAAATCGACAGAGTTATCGTCCAACGTAATAGCCAGTTGTTTCATTTTGCATAACATAGCTAAATTTTTAAAAGACGATTATATCCTTATCAATGACGATTACAACAATACTGATATGTGGCAATTAGGAAACGATATCGAACAACAAACAGCAAGATTTTCCGATTCTACTTCACTTTCACATGACGGCATGTTTGCACTTCAATAACAATTAGACGTTTAATCTCCTTTTGCTCAAGTAATTCCAGTTGGCTTGAACTCATTTTTATGCATACAAAATTGAGCAAAAGCTGTTGCTGTTTGATTGAACTCGACTTACGAGCAATTGCTCACCTGCCTCAACTCAGCGCTTTTACTCGTTTTTATGCATGAGGCCCAAAGTTACGTCTTAGTGACACCTTTAATTTTTGCAAATGGGAAATTTTAGTGACTATTTACAGAATTATAGAATAGAAGTATTACTCCTGAATAATTAACCAGATAGTGTTTTTACAATGCAACAAACAAAAAATTTAATACTGTTGTTTGAAATGGTACCATTTTGAACGCGGCTTGAAAATGATGTCTTCACATCAAAAGCGCTCGCCAAACGTACCAAAACAACAGTGACGACGGTATTCACCGAAAGGTGTGACAACAGTATTTTATTTACTGGCGGAACAAATCCAATCAATTTAATACCAAAAAAGTTAATAATTAAACTATATTTTAATCTTTAATCTTCGCACGGTACTCAGTGCATAATCGTTTTGTGTTATATTACAGGTATTTTGGGTATACGATAACAAAATGTGTACAAAAAACTGAGCTTAATACTTAATTCCCCCAAATAATATAGTTTTCTTTTGTTCTTAAAGAAATTATCAGCCTGATTTTGTTAAATATATTATATAGAATGTACAAACAAACATGTTGAATAGAATACATAGAGGGCCAAATGAACTGTCAAAAACCCAAGTATTTTGTCCAAAGAATGTATTGGTGGACAAATTTGTATAAGTATTGATTTTTAAAGAAACCAATACAAAACATATTTTTTTACATTCAATTTTAAATAAAAATATAATTTTTTATAGGTATTTGCAAATATATTTCCATATCTGCGAAAACGTTAAAATTATTAATAATAATAATAATAATTCATTCATTGACATACGGAGAGCTGGCCCTCTTTGTATCCTACTCTTTATACATGAATCTATTTTCAAATATTTTTAATATTATTTTCAGATTTATAAATTTACACATTGCATTTGTATGCGTAGAAATGTATTATTTGAATTATGAGAGAATAAGTACGTGAACATAGTCGTACATGCAAATGTATAAGCAAGTGTATATGTCAATCCATTTACCAGTATGAATACGAATGTCTTTTAATTGTGCATTTCCGATTTGAGATAAATTAAACAATGAAAAATGTTTTTATTTCGGTTTATTTGTTTTAATTAAGTGCAAGGAGAATACGAGTATAAATGTGAATTATCTAGTTGTTGTTTTTAGTGACCCCATCTTTAACTAGAGAACAATAAACTAAATCCATTAATCATAGATAAAAGAGAAGAAAACATATATTTTTATACATATAACACATTAAATTACAAAGCTGAGGACATAAAATAAGTAAAAAATATTTTTATAAACAAAGCAATAAAAAATAATTTAAGCTCAAATGTTTATACTAAACTAGTGTATTTTACCCGGCCTTGCCTGGGTCCACCCTTAGAGCCCTTCTAAGTTCTTTTTCGGTTTCGTCCACCGTGTAGGTTCACTCTCAACAGAGGAGAAACAATTATAGTTTCGTGACAAAGCATTTGCACACATCTCAACAACAGCATCACATATCGGGTTCAACAAATCGAGGAGGTGATTAAGGAAACGCAAAGAAAAAAGTAACACATACCTATGATGCAATGGAGGTGTATACCAAGTGAAAAATCGAATGGTCAGCGCACAAATAAAATGATAATCGTAGCAACGACTGAAAATATTTAGCTCAACATTCCAATTAAAAAGACCGAATGTCATTATATACATTACGATACATGGTTTGGTAACTTTTCAAGTGACAACAAAAAATCATAATATGGAAAATTGAGGGAATTTTGTTGATATTTGTATGGAAATATATATGAAAATGGAAATGCCATATCTCCGGAACCACTGGAACGATTTCGTGCAAACTTCACACAAACCATCCCCAACATACCCTGAAATTTTGTTAGTGGTGACATTAAAGTGTACACTTCTTTTTATATATATAGATGCATTTTAAATTTTATTCCGTGACAACTACTACGAAATGTTATGATTTAGCTTTCATAGATTTCATTCAATTTGTTATTGTTTATAAGTATTGTAGGAGGGAAATAATTTTATTCTAGGTAAATTTGTTCTATAATCCATAGGTCTTAAATGGAGTTGACAGTGCCTCATGAGTAAGAATAGTGAGTTTAATTAATTATTAATTTGTATTACATAGTTTTTCATAATAAGCTAATATATTGAATGTAACATATATAAACCAGATTAAAAAAGCTTCATTAAATAATCAGTGAATTAAGTTTTTTAATAATACTTGAAGTTTTCTTCACCTGTCACCTTTGCAGTTAACCATTTTCAGACAGCCATATAATAAGCAAGCATCTTCTTGGTCTTCTTGCCAACTTTAAATGATAGTCTTTGGTGGGAATCTATCCCACAACCCCGGACCAATAGACTAGCACACTACCTACAAGATCAACGTGGCACCCAATATGGGTGTATTAAAAGTCAATTAAATGATATGTTACCTAGTTTTGTTTTTGTAACTTTATCTGCATATTTGATTATAAATTATAATATAAACGAAATAATTGTTATGTTTATAAATTATATATTAAACTATTTTTACATCAATCAGATACAAACAACATGGTAAATGATTGTATATTTAATTATTTATAATGACCTCGTATGTACACTAGGCTGCATAACACAAACATTTTTCGTCCATCGTCATTTAAAAACTTTATTTGTTCATGCTTTAATTTTTAAGTGGAATATTAAAACACGAAAAATATTTTTTTTTTTTAGATTTCCTTTTTTTCTTTGGGGTAGTAAGATAAGGGTAGATAAGATATTCTAAAGATTTTTCTTTGACTAAAATTTATTTAATGTACTTAGAATGGTCCTTTTATTTCTATAATACAGTTTTTGAAGATCCTAATGTATTGAGATTTGCTAAATTTCAATATATTTGGCTCTGCAGCATTTGTATTTGAGCCACCTCTTACCCTACTCCAATCAAACTTTACAATAAACTTAAGGATTGCAAATGGCAACTTTTTGTCACTATTATCTAATCTAAGAGCAACAGGTATGATTGAAGGAAAATATAACCGTACGGCAACAAAAACTACCTTTAGGCCGTCGCACATTGGATTGAACGATAGTCAAAACATGGATTAATGCAAAAGATCTTTAATTTTTCAATTATATTTTTCTAAAAGAGAATTTGTAAGCAGATACAATTCAACAATTTAAATGAAAAAAAAAAAAAAAATTTATTTTAAATTCTATGTGCTTTTTTCTTTCTCTTTAAAGAAAGTGAGGGCTTTTTTCACCATTGTCGTCCAAAATTAATTTTAAATATTAGACATACATAGCTATCTACTCAATTTTTTTTAAAAATTAGGCAAATACCTAAAGTTGCTAAAGACAATTAAAAAAAAAAATAGTTGCAAAAAATCTAGAAAAAAGTACACCTCAAATATTGGAATTGAATCTTTTTGTCAATGCGGGTTAAGTTTAAAAAAATTATTACTTTGAAAACAACAGAGCCAAAAGTTTAACAAATAGTGATTCTGTTTTCTGTTACCCGGTATAAAAAGATTCTTCAAATTTGACATTTTTAAACCGTTCAACGCTTTGTGTGTCCTTGAGGTAGCTACGAAAATTATCAACAACACAGTTTTGTGTGACCTGCTTGAGGTCATGGGTAATTTTGACAAAATATTAGGTATTACAAAGCTATCGCCAATTTGTGCCGTATTTGTTAACAACAGAGAATAAACGCAATATGTGATCGATTTTTAGATTTTCCGTAGCGATCCTAATGGATTCCTCAGCCGATAAATTATTCTTGATAAAACATTGCACAGTGGGACGGAATCAAAATATAAATCGGCTAGACCGATTGATCCTAAATTTGACAAGAGCATAACAGAGGAATATCTGAACTAAAGTTTTAAAGGTGGGTAACATACACCCTCCAGGGGTGCCGCTATGTGGTCTCAAAGCTGGGAAGCTCCCACCTGAATACCCTTTTATAGCTAGCCATTTCTTGAGTTTTATTCAGATTTTTTTTTTTAAATTTTTTAAAATTTTTTTTTTTTAATTATTATAAATTATTATGGTCTTTAAGGTCTTGTCAATGCCCACAAAATCTATCTATCTAAATTTGCAAATAATAATTTAAAATGATTGAGTTATAAGCATTTTAAGAAATAAAATTTTTAATGTTTCAATGCATTGATACTCCACTATTCACAAAAAATGCAACAACATTAATGCAGTAGGTAATACCATTAATATTTTTTTATTTAGATAAAAAATGGGTAGAGAAGCGATTGGTAGCAGTAGTATTGGAACGCAGGCAATCGTACATATATATGATGAGCATTGCAAATATAATCTTTATTTAATCTATATGAAATATGCCCCCCCCCCCCCCCCCCCCATAGTTTATCTAGAAAGCCCAGAAACATACATAATGTTAGATTTGTTACAACAAAATTTAGATTTCATCAAAATAATGCTCGGGTGCTCTTTTTAAAATAAACACTATTTCTTGTTTCTAATGACTTACACAAGTTTAGATGAGAAAAGTGCACAAAGCTAAAAGGAGACTTTATTAAAATAATAAAAGGAAAAAAATCAGCTCAAAATTATAAATTTTTCTCTGCTTTTTTAAAGACATGCAAAATAGATATACATACATAGATGGTAGTTGTGATAGCAGCAATCGTGAAGTGTAGACAGGAACTCAGAAATTCATTAGAACCCTTTTTTAGGGTTCCGTACACAAAGTGTAAAAACGAAACCCTATTGTTCTCGCTACAATGTCTGTCCGTCTGTCCGTCTGTCAGCGCCTTTTATCTCTGGAACCGTAATAGGTAGACTCTTGAAATTTTCACAGATGATGTATAGTTGTTGCCGCTATAGCAACAAATACTAAAACTTATAGGGTGTTCCAATATAGAGGTGTTATTTACGAAAATGTGTTTATTTCTTGAATTGTAGGAGGGATACACTTTAAATTTACAAACAGTTACTAAAACTAAGTTTTGATCCATAATAGGTAGAATCTTGAAATTTTCACAGAAGGTGTATATCTGTGGCCGCTATAGCAACAAATATTAAAATTTATAGGGTGTTTCGATAGAGAGGTGTTATTCACAAATATTTGTTTATTTCTTGAGCTGCAGGAGGCATACGCTAAAAATATGTAAGCAGTAATTAAAACTTAGTTCGCTATATAAACAGGTATGACAAAATAAACCTAAAAATTAAAGGGTGTTCCGATAGTAGTGTGATTTGCATGTATAAGACCTAAGTTTTGAACCATAATAGGTAGACTCTTGTAAGTTTTACCAAAAGTGTATAACTGCGGCCACAATAGCAAAAAATACTAAAACGTAGGGTGTTCCAAAAGTGACGTGTTATTTACGTTTATGTCTTTTTTTTTTTTGAGCTGTAAGAGGAAACCACTTACAATTTGCAAACTGTAATTAAAACTATGTTTGTTCTATAAACAAGTATACAAAATTGAACTTAAATATTAAGGGGTGTTCCAATAGTGACGTGATTTGCATGTGTATATCCTAAGTTTTGAATGAATAGGTGGAATCTTGAAATTTTTACAGGAGGTGTATTACTATGGCCACTATAACAAATAATAAAAATTAAAGGGTTTTCCGCCAGTGACGTGATTTGCATGTATAAAGCCTTATTTCTTGAACCGTAACAGGTAGACTCTTGAAATTTTCTACAGAAGATGTGTTGCCACGGCCGATATGACAATTACTAAAAATTAAAGGGTGTTCCGACAGTGACATGTTTTTCACTTATAGTGACTTATTTTTTAATCGCAATAAGTAGACTCTTAATATATTTATAGAAAGGAAGTTGCCAGGCCACTATAATGAATAACAAAATTAAAGGGTGTTCCGACAGTGACATGATTTTATAAACCCTAATAGATACCCTCTTGAAATGTTTACAGTAGTGTTACTTTGGCCGCTATAACAAATACTTTAAATTGAAGTGTGTCCATTAGTAACGTGTTTTTCACGAATATTACCTTATGTTTTTAACCGCAGTAGGTAGGATATTTTAATAGAAAGTGTATTACCATGGCCGCTATAAAATGAATTACATATTAAAATTTAAAGGGTGTTCTAATTATGATGCAATTTTCGCGAATATTACTTTAATTTTAAAATTTAAGGGTGTCCCATAAGACATAAAGAAATAAACAACTGGAATTTTTAAATTATAGTGAACACAGTACGGAACCCTACGTGTGTGAGTCTAACTCGCACTTGACTCATTTATTTAATTTGTAATTTGAGTTTCTTTTTTCTACAATACTTTCTAAGGCATGTGAATACAAGTGTAAAATGGCAGCCATTTTCTAAAACAGTAAATTTAATACAAATTAAAATTAATATCGCGCAATTGTACAGTTATAATCAAATTACACATACATACATAAGTTGTCACAAAACACTGAAAGCAGCTGAACAGTTCTGTTCAGAATTTGTAAAGTGACACTTGGTGCCTTTTTGTAAAAGACATGCTGAATTGTACACTGATTTAATCCAATTTAACGCTACGAAAATACAATTAACTTTCAAGAATATACAATTACACAAACTCATATATTCATATTTATTTCACATTACTTAAATCATATGAATAAGTTTATTTTCAGGCAAATAACAAATACAAATACTCGACATTGTATGTATGTATAAGTAATGTTGTACCTACATCTGTATATTCTTGAATAAGTTCGTTTCTATTGTGAAACTTCTAATTGAATATGATGATGACACAATTGTAAAAATTGAGAATAAATTCATGCATTTGCACTTATTTGCCAACACATTCAGGCACAAATAAATCAGTTATTAAATACATATGTATACGTTTGTGAACACAAGTGTACAAGTAAATTAATGAATACTTATTGTTGTATTGTTTATTAAATTAAAGTATTCTTGTTTGTTTTTCTTTTTTTTTCTTAAACAATTTAATTTACACTCATTCGTAATCTCATGAGAAAGTTTAAACATATTTCTTATTTTTTTTTAGTTTAATAATACTTTTGTTATTTGATCAGTTTAGATAATTGAATATGATTAAACACAATATATGTATATGTAACACAAAAATGATACAAGCATATTTATGCATTTTTGTATTTTAAAGTAAAGTGCAGTTTGTTGCAATGTATTTCCTTTTTTTTTCATAAAGTAAATATTTACAATATAAAATAATTTACTATTAATATAAATTTCTATTAATATAAAATTCTAGTTTCAATCAAATTAGTAAAATCATTATATAATATGAAAGGAAACCTGTGCAACTTGAAATATTTTCGAAATAGGCTAATAGTAGACGAACCAAAGAATTAGCTAATAGAATTGCAATTTACAAAATTGCTATTTTAGTATAGTTTAGTTATAGTTTAGTTTAGTTTTCACGCCAGTATAAATAAGTTCCATTATTAGTTTTCAGTTTAGAAAACTCAAAACTTGTTCAAAAATTAAGGCGTTTCAAAGCATAATATTAAAACCATATTCTACAGTCAACGAAATTAATCATTTTGTTCAAATTTTCTTAAAAGATGTCCGGGTCTGATTCACCCAAAAACTGCTCGATGCATTTTAATAGTTTTTTACAAAGTTGTTTTTTTTTAATCTCATTTTTAATTGAAAGTACGCAACTCTTCCTATATAAATGGAAGTAAAAACCCAGCATTACCTTTTGTTTTGCTATCCGGGAAATTTTAGACACTGTTGACGATAATAGAATTTTATATAAAACCACTGTATAGTGGTTTGAAAAAAATTTATTTTGGACATAATTCGGTATCTCATGAGCCACTGAAGATATCTTAATGAAGTTTTACAGAGGCAAAGCAGGTGTTTCTAAATGGAGCTGCGAACGGTTGACCCCTTAGAGTAAAGTGGAGCTTCTGGGTAAGACCCCAATGTTGGGCACCTAGTGTATATAATTTTTTGGAAATGTTATAAAAAATAAAAACTGAACATGTGCAGATTATCTCTTTTAATTTGGGAGAAAATTGGCTTACAATTTTTTTTTATTTTTGGCCGACCCTAACTTAAGAATTTTGGCGTGGTGTACTTATTAATAATCGGATTATTATTTAAAGACATTGGCTGTATTCTTAATAAAATTAAGAGCAAGTTTTGTTTTGTTCTGATACAGCTCTTCGTTAAAAAGTTACAAGCCTCTGAATTGAAAATTCCTAAAAACGGTGTTTTTTACATTTCCCCCAAAAAGGTGGTATTCTTTTTTTCGTAAATTTGTTTAAACCAGCTTAAAGAAACCCTATAGCAAATGCGAACAAAAGAAAAATTAGGTCAAAGATTATAAGGGTTCTCCCAAACAGCCAATTTTAAAACCAAATTTTCAAATTATCGTTTTTGTTTCGCTGTGCAAAGTTTTCGCTGTGCCGATTAAAAAAACATAAAAGGATTTTTAAAGGCTCAATTGTTGCCTACTTACTCCCAAAAGTATTTGAGAGCCCTGTAAATAATAAAGGGAGGGTAGCCACGGGACATTTTTTTCCCGTTCGGCGAAGTTATACGTTAAAACAAAAAAAATTAAAATTGTCTTTCATCATTTGATTAAAAGATCTTTTATATATTTAATTTCAAAATTCTGTAAGAGTTTAGAGGTTGTGGCAATTCAAATTCTTTACTTTATTTCTCAAGAAACCACCTTAACGTGATTTTTACAGTTTTCGAGCGCGAAAAAAATCATTATAATATATTTAAGCTACAGGAGCTTCCTAAACCTCACCTCCTCATAATTTTTTTTCTCACTTTGTATGGAAAAATGAAAATAAACATACAACAAATATAAGCAATCGCTTTTGCACAAAATGTGGTTATACAAATTTTTATTATTTTTACATACACTCAGAAACACATCTGCTCTACTTAGAAACACCTCTGCTTTGCCTCTGTGAAATTTCATTAAGATATCTTCAGTGGTTCATGATAATTATGTCCAAAATAAATCGTTTTCAAATCACTGTGCACTGTTGCAAAATCCTTAGTATTTAGAGATGGTGGGGTAACGAAGTACATGTACGATTTGGAATGTTCATGAATGTTCCAAACTAAAATATCTTACAATATTCCAGAAAGTTCTGTAATGATCTTGAATACTTTCGAATGTTATGTATTGTTCTAGAAGTTCAAGTAAAAACTATTGTTGTATTGGGACTTTAAATCAACGTAGTGCAAACGTAGTAAACTAGGCGTATTTATTTATAAGATGCTATCTCCGTTGCGTTTCGCTACACCCATCCACAAAAAATAAAAAAACACTTGGAAGAAAAGTATGGCCAACCTTTAACTTGAAAACGCACGAAAATGTTTTAGTTTATATGCAAGGTGCAATGCCTTCTGTTTTCATCGAATCTATTTTTTACTAGACTATGCGTATTAAGAAGAATATAATTTTTTACTTTTTATGGGAGGTACCATTCCCACTATCCTATTCCAGTGTGTATTTTGCTAGACAATGAAAATTACTCTGAGGGTTAATTGTGCAAAGTTTCAAGACTATACCAATAATTTTTCACTTTGTATGTTAGGTACCACGCTCACTACAACAATTCAGCTTGTGTTTAGCTTAACTATGTACGTTAATATGGGGGTTACCTAATTCAGTTCTCTAGATATGCGATAATTATTTTTTTCTTTGTATGAGGGGTACCACGATCACTGTCCCAAGCCAGCCTATATTTTCTAGAGTATTCCCATGGGTATGAGGGTTATTTTCACATTCTTTCAAGATCATACCTATTAGAGTTCTTTATGTAAACAGTAATAGTTTTTCACTTTGTTTGGGAGGTACCACGCCCACTGTCCCAATTTATTGTGTGTTTTGGTAGGTTTTACGCATTTGCACAGGGGTTACTCATGCAAAATTTCAAAGCTCTATCTAATGTAGTCTGCCAGGAGGCACCACGCCCACTATTTCAATTCAGTCTGTGTTTAGGTAAACTATGTATATTAGTGTGATGTTTACTGGTGTGAAATTCCAAGGCGTTACCTATTGTAGTTCCCTAGATACAGGATAATAATTTTTCACTTTTTATTGGCGGTACCACGTCCACAGTTCCAACTAATTCCGTATTTTGGTAGACTATGCGCATTATCATAGGAGTTACTCGTGCAAAGCTTCAAGACTATATCTATTGTAGTTTGCCAGAAACACGATAATAATTTTACACGTTGTGTAATAATCACCATATTTTACCAATCGTATATCCAGTAACAAACTGTAAAAATTTCAGAAAGATCGGTTCACTGGTGTAGGCATCTATAGTTTTCCGACAAACAAACAAACACATTTTGTGCTTTGTATACATTTATAGATGTGTAATTTCAGATATACCTTTTCATATAGAGTTCGATATTTAAAAGCAAAAAGTTTCATAGTAAAAACATTGTAGAAAATCAATGTTGTCAATTTTTTAACTGTACCACAAAAGTATATCGTCAAAATATCGGTAACATCGCCATCATATAAAAATACATATGTATGTATGTGTGTTTTAGTTAGAAAAAAACTGCAAGTGTTTTTATTATTATAAATATTTGTTAAAGGCACAAGCCCCGATATTATATTGAGTTTAAGGTCAACTTATTTTACAATAGATTATGTTTGTTATTAGTAATTTGCATTGAGAAATTTTGTTATAAACAAGCCACAATAATTTACGCGTAACTGCAGTTCGGCTGCTGATTATTTTTTTATTCGATTATTTTGATTTTTAACTGTCAGCTATGTTTACGTTTGAGTTCGGTTTTTATTTAAATTTTTTGAAATTGGTTTCTTCTTTTAGAACCCTCAAGAGTTTTTATAATAAATTGGTACTAAATGCAAATATTTAAATGTTTTAAGGAGTACATGTACATACAGAAAAAACAGTGTTTCAATATCTAGTTAAATAGAACAAAATTTGTAAGATATCTCTATGGTTTTTTTACGAAGAAAGTCTTATTATTTCAATAAGGAAAACCTTTTTAAAAAAAATCAAGAAGAAAACTTAGGGTTTTTATTAGGTATTCTTCTTGTTTTTTTTTTAAGAGGGTTTCATCTCGATTTTATAAGGCTATCTTGTTTTTTTATAAAAATAAAAAAAAAATGTAAAATAACAATTTTAAAACAATTGGTATATTGCTTATTTAGCATCTCCTTTGGAATTTTTAGCTAATCAATTTTTGATTTCTTTCTACCTTTTCTTTTTGTGGTGGCTGATGCCTGACATTTTATTTTGCCTTCATATTACCCACTATTTTTCCAGAAAATTTAATTTTCTACCAATAAATTACACGTTGTTTGTATTGTTTTAAAACAGCATTTACCTGTTAAATTATTTTGCTATGGCTATAAATATAGAAATTTATTTCATTCATTTTCAAAATATTGTATCGATACCCTTTGACTATTTTTGTGTTTGTATAAATCATGTAAATCTACTAATATGTACTAACTTTTACCTTTATTTCGAACTCTATAGCGAGATTATTTATGATGGTTTATGTTCTACCTAAAATAATACGAAATGGAATTGCGTAACAAGTGCTTGCGGAAAAGTTGAAATAATGGTAAACCAATTGCTCAGGTGCCATTAGTAATTTGTTAGACCACGCAGTAGATCGAACTATTGTAATGCAACAGGAAGTATTTAAACAGATTTCGAACATTACCACAGTAACAAGCTCTGATAATGAGAGTTATCAAATTTCTCAGGATGAGTAATAATTTTAAATACAGTGTGAGAAATACAGTGTGAGCCTACCTATTACGCTTCGAGAGATAGAAGACACTGACTCTTTGGGTACGTTAATAAAAAAATATTTTCTTAAAGTAATTTTTATTATTTAAACTATAAGGAGATTTGTTTAGGCTTAAAAATTAACAATTTTAATCATGAATTTCTGGAATTACGTACCATTTTATCACACTTGTAAAATTCAAAATATTTATTATAAAAATATTGTAAATCGTCAAGCTTAGTGGGAATTACAAAAACAACACTTCAAAACAAAATAAGCAAAACTTTTTAAATATGAAATAAAACCATCCTGCTGTGTATGTGTTAGCGAAAAATAATAATAATGGACATGACAAAGCAAGTGAATGTAAGTCGAAGGTCTCGGTTTTTTTGTTTTATTTTTTTTTAGTTTTTCTACAACGACAACGTGCTTAAAGATAAAGGGCGTTAAAAGCGATTTTAAATATATTATTTTTCTTCGGAAGAGAAAAAATAATACATTATCTAAATACATATGCATAAATTTACCCCATACATAGGTACGTAAGTGTTTCCTGTTCATTCTAAGAAAACTTTTAGTTATTTCGTTTTGTTTTATTTTCCTCCTTATGTTTGAGTAAAACAACTCATCCTATGTAAAAATTTGTTTTATACATTTCCACAAGGTGAAATTTAGCAGATTTTATATAAAAGTTTTTAATTTACAGGTGCTTAAAGTTTTTATTTTTAACTAAATATTTGACATTTTAACAAAGATTATATGTATAAAAAATCAGACAGAAAAAGTGGTAACCGGAAATACTGGATATCAGTAATTAATTATAATAAATTCAAGGCCCTCATTTTGTAAAACGAAATACTTAACCTTAAAAGCAAGTTTGTATGGAAAAAAATTAAAATAAATAAATAAATACATGTTTCCAGTATTTAAATTAAATACATGTTCCTAATATTTTTTATACACATATTCAAGCGTTTAAAAACGTTATCATTTAACAAGCCCTTACCTAATAAAAATAAATATAAAAATAATTGTTTTCAAATTGAATATCAAGTCTGAACATCTTGTTGTTCACAAATGTCTTAACCAATTTTTAATTGGTGTGAGTACTTATAACCAAAAGCAAGATTGTATCACTGTACCATCCACTGTTCGAATCCAGCCAGTGTTTTGCTAAACTCTGCACATTAATAAGGGAAATACAAAGTTTCAAATCTACATATTATATAATTTAAAGATTCTACCTATTATAGTTCCCAAGTAAAACGATGATACATTTTTACTTTGTATAGGAAATGGCACGCCTACTTCAAATATCATGCAGATAGCTAGTAATGAGCCGTAAAAATTTCAGGACGATTGCAATAGTTTTCCGGCCTAAAAACATGCGTATAAACAAACACATTTTCAGTTTTATATACATGTATATAGTTTTATATTCTGTGTCGTGATAATTCAGTTTTTAATAATACTAAGTAGATTAGAAAAAAAAATTTACATTGCACAGTGGGGCAGAATCAAAATATTTTGTAAATAACTCAGCCATTTGTAAAAGGCTTTGCCGATTCATCCAAACTTTGACATGACATTTGAATCGAGGAGTATTTGAGGTTAAGTGTGAGGTATCTAACTTGGTCTTAAAGTTAGATACCTCTCACTTGCAATTTATTTTAGAGTTTTTAAATTTTTGTTTGAGTTTTATATTGTTCTAAAGGTCTAGCTAATACTAATACTAATAATTATACATATTTTAAAATGACCGAGTTATAATCAATTTGACTTTTTGGTACCCTGTTGTAGTTTTTTAGAAATATTGAGTAGAAATTTCAAAATTTTTTTTTAAGTTTTTTAGTTAGTGAACAAAATTTTAAATATTGTGGAAAAAATTCAAGATTATATCTTTTCTGAGTTAATTTTTTTTAAATACTTAAATTCCCCTGATGAAGCAGGCAATAAGCCAACGAAACGCTGTAAAAATATAAAATTGATTTGATTTTTATTTATATCTAAAATTTGGTAATAAATAACTGATCATTATAGCCCAAAGACCTACACGAAAATATCAAAATGAAGGAAAAAAGAGTTTTATTTAAATAAAATATACAAGTATTTTTTTAGACCTAGAAGCCAAGTAAGAGTAAGTAAAAATTTTAATTCCTTCAGGCCAAAGAAAATAAGAAATGAACCATTTAAGATAAATGTAAAAGCAGTAAGACCTCTCGATATAACCTTTCTCTGAATATGCAGTTAATATAATGAAACATCAACTCAAAAGCAATTAACATACCCACAGAATGTGTTATGCGGGCAATCCAAGAGAGTTATTTTTAATTTAAATAAAAATTTAATGAGCTTATTATTTTAGTATTAAAGTTATTTTAAATACATATCGCTCTATGTCATTGTGAACTAAGCCTCGGACAAATGCTAGCAATTACTGGAGACTCCGTTATGACAAAGAAGGCCTACAGTTAAAACTCGACAGTCTGAAATCAATAAAGTCAAGAGCAAAAACTGGTGGTAGCATGCCTTCAATGAAAATAAGGTGGCCATAATTACAATTTGGTTGCCTATAATGATTGTGGTCGGAAGAGAGTCAAAAAGGGACCCATTAAGGAAGTGGTCTACTTCGACAATACCCCTACATTAATAATAATTATTAAAAATGAAAGGTAAACGAATGCAATACAAATTTAAAAAAGCTTTTTAAGCAACAGCTTTTTGGTTTCTCTCTTGTATTTAATATAGAAAATGGTTTGCATTTAAATAAAATTAGTATTTGCTTTCGTGTTAATTAAAAAAAAAAAACAATTTTGTAAAAACTTTTCTTACAAATGTGAACAGGAATTATATTGATGATAATCATGGGAAAATCAAGAGAAAATAACAACTGTTAAAGTTACATAAACGATTGATATATTAAACATATTAAATAGCATGAAGTATTTTTTTTTTGCTCATATAATCTGCACCCAACAGTAATGATTTTATTGTTATGTTCTATTTGTATTATAAGTATTTTTGTGAGAAGAGCATTAAGAATATAAAGAAAACAAAAACAAACAAAAAATAATAATAAACTGTTTATTAAACCCTCATATAAATGACATGATCTGCTTATTACCACAAAAAATAATAATAATGAACAACTACAGCAATAGAAAAAATTACCAATTATTTTAAATTAAATTGGTAAATTTTCTTTAGTAAGTGTGACCCCATTTAACACTGCTCTTGTAATCAAATGCCCTTATACCTCAAGCGCGGTACATACTCGTACATGAGAAGTTAACATCCAGTGTTGACCCTCATAATGACACAGACATTGTACTAGAATGTACAAAATGTCATCTTACATTTGTGATCATACACAATCATACTCATCCAAATAACGAATAGATGAATAAATGTTTGGTTAGTTGATTGGGTAGATGAATAAATGTATGATGATTGTAACTATGTACAGTAAATGCTTAAACGTTGCAACTGTTTCCCTTACTGCTATCTATATAACGTCTACACCAATGTTGGGATTTATGGTAAAATTGTACCAAATTTGGTACAATCGACACTTCTGCGGTATATTTCATGCTTTTTGGTACATTTCAAGTAAAATTCAAATTTTATCAAAAATATAATTTTTGATAAAGTATTAAAACTGTAAAATAAAAGGATTGGAACCTTTAGAAATGGGATATGAACCCAATGGCTTTATTAGCTTTTTTTATCTAAATTTATATTAATACTATTGCAATTAGATAAGGAATGTAATTTTATTACATGTAATCCTTTTATCAAGCAATTCATTAAATAAATTAATTTTCATGTGATTTTTAGAAAGGATTTCTATCTATATTAATTATTTTATATAATAAAATTATCATATAACCTATTTAAATAATACAATTTTCACGGAGTTTTTTTTCTTTTTTTGCAACATTCTTGATTTATGTTCAGAATTTTTATTATTTATTTTGATGACCCTTTTATGTTTAAGTTATGTGTCAGTTGAAAGACTTTTTCGCTGAACTACAGCGTTTAAACGTCAATCAGTTTCCGACAGTATTTAGCTGATATATTTCTTTTTCTTCTTTATAGTGAGAAACCGTGAGGACTTTTGTAGTCATCTAAATAGACTAATCCAGACATATTTTATTGAACTAAGATTCGATGGCTTTGGTGTAGCTTCAGGCGCTTGTTGGAAATTGTAGAGTAACCAGCTGCTAATATGACAAGCAGCTGGTCAAAAGAATTTTTAGTAAATTAGCAACTCAAAAACAGACAGTAAAGTAATCAAGGTCATTTATCATTATTTTAAAATACCTTAGTATAAAAGTTTCGATTTGTCCTATTTTAATGTCGAACTTCTGTATTTATGTTTTGTTTTTTACTTAATGCAAAATTTTGATACAATTGATGCTGATTTGGAACAATTTTATCATTGGGGCGGTATAATTTAAACATTATCAGATTCCAACACTGGTCTACACTATAATTACGCTCTATTGGCAAATGGTCATCGCAATGAGCATTTTGTTTTTTTGTTTTTGTTCTTTCTCCTGTACAATTTGGAGAATATTGTAGCACTTTGATTCATTTGAATTTAAAGACCCTTTATTTACACACTTACTGACTGTGTGGTTACTTTCTTCAGAAATGTCATAAGGGGTGAGTAGAAAATTATTAATGTCAAATTGATGTTAACAATCAATAAAATTTTGTAACTAGTAATTATTTAATTAAAAATAATTTTTGAAATATCTTTCCTATAAAAAATAGAAGTATTTTTATAAATGGTGATTGAATTTGTGTATTAGAAAAAAACATAATATTTAAAAAAAAATAAAAAGATCCTTCCAATTTATTATAGAAGTGTTCGGAATATTAATGTAATTAATATTAATCTATACATATAATGAAATAGTAACTCATTTCCGTTTGCTTTTATTTTGCGTTCGCAACACGTAAAAACTATTAGATGGATTTTAAAAAAATTTAGTGACGATTCCATTAGCATCCTGATTCCAATACACGATACTTTTTTTCCACAAAAATATTTTATTTCCAAGAGAAAGTGAAGAATAAGCAGTGAAAGTACGCAGTAGTAAAGTAAATACATAAACCATAATTGAACTGAACTAACCGGTTATATTATACATAGGTATATATCCGGTATTATATATATGTATGCATTTTTGCTAAATTGACAATACTACACCACAACCAGATCTTTTTTTCTAAAACTTATAAAAAATTAATAGTGTAAAAGGAGAAGGAATAAAAAACAAATTTATTAAGATTTTAGAGAAAAACAGGCGTTACCACCACGGCTGCTAGATTTGACGATTTATCGTCATATTGACGATTTTGGCCCAAAAATAGCCAAATTCCGATTTGACGATTTTTTCTTCAAAGTGACGATTTTTAACAACGCAAAAAATATGTGTGTTTTAAAATACAAAGTTTTGAATTTTTAGTTTAAACGATTTTAAAAATTGTTGTAATTAAAGTCAAAAAGGGCATGTTCGCTTACTAATATTATGTGTACGATCCTTTAAAGATGTTTTTTGTTAACTTCCAGTGTTGAGAAGATTGATAACTCCCAAACATTTTTATTAATAGAATATATATGGTATCCTTCAAACTCAATATCAATTTTATACAATAAAAATTTCAAATTTAATTTAATGCAGTCAACAAATAGACAACATCAGGCTACCTCGTACAGACTGTCAAAAATAAAAAACACACATTTATAGTAAAACGATTATTATGAAGTCATCAAAGCTACACGACCACCGTTATGGCTGTGGTCAAATTAGTGTATTTTCTATTTTTGTAAGCGACAATTTAATTTTTTCAACAAAAGAAAATGTCACAAAATTACAAATTCATTTACATGCCAAAGGTTTTGAAGAAATATTTATTATAATATTATAATAATAAATAAATATTAGTAAAATATGTATTTCTACAACAATGTCAGAGTTTACGAAGTAGCTGTCGTCTACAATATAAGTAGCTGACTACACTGCGAAAATTGAGACAACGGAATTTGTAGTTGTGTAGCCGCTGTCGTCTATGTGTTTAAAGCATAGGAATATTTTTTGACTTCAGTATACATTAAATATGTACATATGTCTAACTTAACTTCTTATGATTTCTTATGAAAGTTAAAGACATCCTTTTTTCGTTGTCTGATTTCTTTGGCTATTTTTTAAAGCTGAGAAGACGATTTTTTTATCGGAAAATTTATGATTTTTACTTAAATTGACCTGGTTACCACATTCATTTAATAAAAATTCCAAACAAAATAGTGTATAAATAAATAAATCAGTAAAATAAGGTTCAAACAATTTGAAAAGTCTAATGGCAACTGTAAAAATTAAATGCATGTTTTAGTTCATAGTTTTCTTTTGTAAATGCAAGTTTTGAAACAATCAACAAAGTTGACTGTAGTATGTGATGAAAATCCGATTCCTTTGTAAATCAAGTTGACTACGGTATTAGATATAATTAATTATCGATGTTAAAGAAATTACCAAAAATTTTCACATGAGAAAAAATAGAGTAAATTATATATTATCACTCTACTTCGTCATTCTAAGCTGTAGTATTTTTTTCCACATGGCTTTTATCTCCAACTATTTAGGTGCTCTTTTCTTATTCCTAATGGCCATATTATTAATTTCAATGTCATTTAGAATATGAGATTTTATATAATTTCTCTCATTTTCGTAATTGCATAAAATTGTTCCACACTTGTGGTCTCTGAATGCTTTGTTTTAATTATTTCAATACGAATTATTCTTAATGCGACAATTTTTAAATTAAAGAACATTTCTGGAAACACAAAAACAATAACAGTACATACATACATACATTGTAATTGTTGTTATCTTGTTTATATACCATTATGTGATCAAGTGTGCGACAGCATTCCAATGGCGTGACTAATTTAAAACTGTAGGTCTGAAATGTCCGTAGTAAAATAAAAATACATAAACTTTGCTTTATGGGGATATAACAGTGCAATTAAAGGAGATTGCATTTGCATTTTTTCAAAAAGCTTCGCAGATGTAGTGTTGTCTGACTTATAGAAAACTAGCTTCGCTTATAGCATCTTTCCGTGGAGCTGGAGCCCAAAATACAACATGCATACCCGAAATATGACAGTGAAGCACCTTGTTTTGAGACTACTCAGTTTGAATATACTTGCGAAGCAATAACAATTTCTGTCTTCTCTAATATTTATCGTAAGTATATTTTAACTAGCTGTCAAACCAAATGAAAATTAAAAGTGATTAAAAGTGATATTTATATAAATAAAAATATTAAATAAATAAAATACAACTTAGAATAAAATCGAGTAATACATTTTAAAATCGAAACAAACCGAAGCACATAAGGGTCGTGTAAACCAAGAATGATAGAAGACAAGATTACGCCATGCGCATGTTTTCCCGTTAGATGACGTTGTTCGGCCAATTTAAAGTTGCCAAGTCTGTAATCAACAAATTGCTTTAAATAAATACGTACAAAACATCTAAGTTATAGGCAAAAAATGGCAACCCTGCAAATAAACTCTCAACATTTTTATTAAAAACTCTCATAATTTATATGCAGTTATACTCTCAGTCAGAATTATTGTCCAATAGGGTGACTTCATTCGGCCGACATGCGCAAAAAAGTTCAATTTTATTTTTGTGATGGTGTAACCTTGTCTTCTATCATCCTTGGTGTAAACGGTGTGATTCTCTATCTTGATGCAGAGCGCGGAGCAATTGCTTTCTTTTGGTCTTAACATAGCTTTTCTCTTTTGTAGATCTTCGCCGAGAGCAAGGATTTTTTTCTATGTATTTTCTATATTTTCTTTTATATATAAAGATATATACCATTTTCAAATAAAAGAAAATTTATAAAGAGAATTAAAATAAAGAAAAATATTTGCTTGGTAGTATAATATAAAAAAGAAATAGAGTTTACATGTGTAAAACAATTTCAAAAAAAGCTCTATCTGCTATGAAATATAATGTAAAATTAAAATTTCTCAGATTCTATTTCTTTGATAAGTTTGTTTAAATAGAAAATTAATAACAATTGAAACTACCGGGTAGATCGATACGAAGAGTACTGATGAAGGACGTAGCTATCTAGAAAATGCATTTATCTCTTTATAATTAAGAATTTAAGGCTAAATAATTAATTTATTAATTCAAAAATAGTTCAAATAAAATTCATATAATTTTTATAAATTTTAGAATTTTATCCAGGGATGGGTACCTTCATATAAAGTAAATACATAACCATAATTGAAGCACTATAAAAGTATGAGTCTTACAATTGCTATGGAATACTTTCAAAGCAAGATCAAGCTAAATATGGTTAGGACGCCCACGACGTGGCAGGCACAGCTAGTACATAAATATTGTTTATCCAATTATATCGTAAGCAAACTTCAACAGAATTTTGCCTATTATATTTTTTTTTTAATAATATTATTGTAGAGTTCTGTAAATAGTGTTTAAAATATTCCGCTTTCAAAAATAAAAGAGGCTGTCAAGTTTTCACTACCTTTAAATCGGTAAACTTGCTCACTTTTAATACTTTTACTTTATTTTCTCTTAAAAATTATATCCTATGTTTAAATGAAGGTAGCTTCTCACAAAATTTTAATAAAATTCATTTAGTAGACACAGACAGACGGACAGATAGCCAGACAGACAAAAATTTTAAAAACTGGTGCTTATGATTCCATTTTGATTACTAACTGCACCAGCAACAACATTTAAATAAAAAAATATTTTATGTACAGAAATGCTCATGTTACAGTTTTATTATATGTATATTTACTATAACAGAAGTATTTAAATAACTAACACAAGCACCTTTATCACAGCATGAAACTACTCTTACTACATTTAAATTTAAGTTTCATTTAAAAATTATTATTAAAATTTAGCTCATACTAAGAGCTTAATTGAGTGTTTTTGAGTGGGAAAAGGAAAATGGGTGTGTGCAAAAGTATACTGGAGTAAATACAAAATGACAAATTGATACAACATGCAAAATGCTTAATAAAATAACACACAAAAAAACACACTTAAATTCTTTTCACTCCATTAACATACGAGTTATCAAAATCAAAAGAGGCTAAAGCGGACAAGCACTAAAAAGTAAAATATAAAAGAATAAAAGATACAATGAAAACATGAAACATCTGCCATGAATAGGCTGCTAAACCGCTACTGCTTATTCCATGGAAAGACCAACACAACGTAACACTGTTTTGTGGTGCACTTATTTTAATCTTGCAACGGTTTTTATTGGAATATAATAAAGAACACATACTAGGTATCTAAATGATTGTCAACTGTTGTAACGATATACATATGAAAAAAAAAAAAAAAATTTAAGTTGCGTATACATACATATGTATGTGTAAATAGATATGTGTATGTGTTTTGAATCTGATAGAAAATAGTATTTTTTTATCAATATGACATTAGCGGCAAACTACAATTTACTTGTCGACATCATCATCATAAGAGCAGTGATAAACAGTAGCGGGTATTCAAATATGGTAAGAAAGATTTTACAAACATTTTCAGAGTTTTTGATAAAAATAGGCAATATATGGTTTATAGGTATATTAATCCTCTTTTTTAAACGATTTTCAAAAACTTAAAAATTCTTAAGGAAAAAAAAAAATAACTAAATTTAATTTAATCTATTTTAGTGAAAACTATTTCTTGCTTTTGCTATAAAATTGTTTTCAAAGAAAATTCTTGGTAAAAATTCCAATTGCATGGTAATAAACAACATACTTTTTATTTTAAGCTTTACTATTAGCGTAAATCTTATTGAAGTTTTATATTCTCCAAAACTATAGATCTCCTTTGGATTTAAAGCAAATTTTTCATTTTTGTATATTTTTTATATTTGGTACGAAAAAATGTATCTTTCAGAACAATATATTTTTTTTTTAATTTTTTGTTAAATTATTTTGGATAATTTTAAAATTTACTTTTTCAAATTGATAGATGCAATGTGTTTCCGTTAATTAACTATAATACCATAAGACCTGTTGCAACTCTAAATAAGTAACAAATTAAAAATCGCGAGGGTTTTAGTTCTACTACTGTTATAATATATAATGTGATAAAAAAAATTTAATTTTACTCTTAAATGTGAAATCGAAATAATTAGAAAGTCAAAAATTCACATCGGTTTTATATTTTTATTGACCACTTTACAGAGTCTATCCCTCAGTTTTAGAAACTACAATTTTGTATTAATTTTTTATCATTTCACAGCAATCGCTTTGATACTGGCTAGCAGCTTTTGAAACAAGCCTCGATTTAAACTTTTCTTCATTTATATATACATACATACATATATATACATGGACTTATTATGTTATTATCATAAATCGGCAATACTTTATATATTTCAAATTTAAGTATCTAAATGAGCAAACGTCCAACTGACAGGGTTGTCAGATATGGCGATTTCTCGCCAAACGTGGCGATTTTCAATCTGAATTGGCGACGTGGCGCATTTTTGGCGATTTTTAAAATAGCGGAAACCGGAAACTTTTGAATCATATAAATTACTAGTGTATTTTACTCGGCGTTGCCTGGGTCCACCCTTAGAGCCCTTCCAAGTGCTTGCGAAATGATTAACCTTTTTTGGTTTCATCCACCCTGTAGGTTCACTCCCAACAGAGGAGAAACAATTACAGTTTTGCGACAAAGCATTTGCATACATCTCAACAACAGCATCACATATCGGATTCAACCAATCGAGGAGGTGATTAAGGAGCACACACCTATGATACAATGCAGGTGTGTAGCAAGTGAAAAATCGAATAGTCAGTGAACATATAAAATGACGATCGAAGGAACGACTGAAAAGATTCAGCTTAACATTCCGATTAGGAAGACCGAATGTCATTATACACATAAGATGGTTTGGTAACTTTTCAAGTGACAACAAAAAATCATAATATGGAAAATTGAGGGCATTTTATTGATATTTGTACGGGAATATATAGGAAAATTTAAATGCCATATCTCCGGAATCACTGAGCCAATTTAGTGCAAACTTCAAACAAACCATCTACAGACCATCCCCAACATACCCTGAAATTTTGGCTGAAATCGGTCGACCCGTTTCCGCAGTTAGTGGTGACATCAAAGTGTATATATATAGAAGATTTAAAATTCACGATCATCTTTCGATTTTCATATTTAATAATGTTTTTCATATCTAAAGATGATTTTATGTTGGAAATTGGAAACTTCATTTAAAGTTTATATACATCTTCGATTTTAAAATGTTGCAATTCCTTTTCACAAACAAAATTTGTTGTTTTTAAACATCGTTTAAGGATGTTTATTAACCACAATAGAAAATAATATTTTAGAAAGGTTATGAAAAATATGATATTCTATCTAATTACATACAGCTATATTAGTTTTGTACTTGATGTGCTGATAATTCCAATGAATTTTTTATATTTATTTTTTACATACAAAGGAAGTTTTGAAGTAGGCTTACGTTCGTTTTACTCTGATGTTCGAACGATACGTCCCTACTTTTTAGTCGAACGTAACCACGATCATTTAGGATGTTACCGGCCAGCGGATTTGGTTGCGTTTCAATTTACTGCATGTTTCTCTATTTCTGCTTTAACTAAAGGCACGTTTAGGTCTTTGTCAATGTTCGAATTTTTAATATACCAGGTTCAGGTCTCCATTTTTAATATAATAAACAACAAAATATTTACATATTTTGGTGAATTTTAGCTTTTTCGATTAAATTTATTTTGTGTGATTTGTTCGCATCGATTTTGGCGAAATAGTATTGAAAAACATATATTTTTAATCAACATTACAAAAGCTAGATAAACATTAATTTCATGTTGAATCAATACGTAATGTTGAATTAACCAGGAATTTTCATTAAAGGTTGAGTTATCATGAAATTTCGTGTTGGTTAAAAATCGTTTTTATATGGAAATAAAATTTAAACCATGTTGCTTTAAAAGCGCACTCATTTTTTCTTAATTATATTTTACCATTTTTAATTGGGATTAAATATCTTTACCTCTTATATGTATGAAAATCTGTATGAACATAAGTTAATAAATTGTAAAAAAATAAAGAAAATAAATATAATATTTTTCTCTGTTTATAATTTCTGTCTACGTTTGCATCACGTAAAAACTACTGGATGGATTTGAACAAAATTTTGTGAATTGTAACTTTCATAAATTTAGAAAATCTTGCTAGTTTTCAAATTCTGAAGTTGGAATAAATTAGATAAATAATATAAAATAAAATTACAAATCATTTTATTGCAAAAAGTTTCTTTTCCATTCATCCTTCGTTACAGTTAGGAATTTTCCAGAAAATGAACCGGCCAAACTTTTTTTTAATATCAACTTTTATATTTTTTTCCTATTAAATATTTAGTTTAATTAGTGCACGCCACTTCGTCAGCGTCCTTGCAATATTTTGCTCTATTTTGCTTTGAAAGCAAAAAACCTTTATTTGTTTAGTGCTTCAGTTATGGCTTTACTTTATATAAAGTTTCCGATTCCTATTAAAATTAGTAAATACATAAACCATAACCGAAGCTCTTCATTTAGTAAACCCATACTTAAACCATAACTAAAGCACTAACCGATATGCTTAAACTATGCATACCTAAACCATAACTGAAGCACTAACCGATATGTTTAAACTATGCGTATCGGTTAGTGCTTCAGTTATTGTTTAGGTATTTACTAAATAAAGGGTCTCATCCTTACTAAAATAACTGCGTACTTTCAGTGCTTTTTAAAGAGGATTAAATTGTTGTTTAAGTTTACGCTTAAAGGTGGTATCTGTGAATTGAAATAATTTTAAATTTATGGGTAGGATGTTCCACACCCTTGTTATTCGTACCTGAAAAGATCTTTCATATATAGATGAGGATATACGGTGACATATTACCTGAGGGTTTCTACTTGATCTGGAAAATCTAAAATCATCTCTAATGTACTCGGGACAGTTTCGCATAAGGACTTTTCGAAAAAGTAACAAAATTCTCAATTTAATAAAATTCTCAAAAGAAAACCCAACAAAGTCCTTTACAAAGGGAGACACATGATCCCTTAATCTCAGTTTGTAAATGAATCCAATAATACGGTTAAAAGTAAGATGCAGCCTTCTTAGAACAACGCTGTTGGTACCTGAAAATACTTCCATAGCATAAATAATTTGCGACATAAGCATTGAACTGGCAACATGCTTTCTCACGCGAAGAGGCAAATATAAATCTAATGAATATAACCGTCTAATGGTTCTATTAACACGGGAACATATGTGATCAACATATTTTGAGAAACACAAATTATTATCTATAAAAACGCCTAAACATTTCATTTCAGAAACGAAACTTAGCCTCACATTATCCAACGATAAATTTAAGTCATTCTAATCTAAACCAAAACACATTGCCCTAGTTTTACCAGGATTAATATTCAACCCATTCTCCTGTATCCACAGACTGATTTGGCTAAGAAAAAAATCAATGTTGGCTTTCAACACATCTAAAAATTGTTTATCTGATGAAAGCAAAATCTGAACATCATCAGCATATAAAAATGTCTCAATTGAGTTATTATCAAAAATATTAACAAAATCATTCAGGTACATCATAAACAAAATGGGGCCAATTACTGATCCCTGTGGTACACCACTAGTAACCTCCAAAGGTCAATGACTCCCTACCACCAACTGATACAAACTGCGATCGATCACGGAGATACGACTGCACCAACTTACAGGGTGATTTAGAAAAATTATACATACTACATAATTTGGTTACCAACTTTGAATGTAAAACTTTATCAAACGCTTTCGATAAATCTAATGAAATCAGCACACTACATTTCTTGTCATTAAGCTTTTGTCTAATTGAATCAGTTAGCCCAACCAAAAGAGTGGTTGCACTATAATCTTGTCTTTTAAAATGTGTTCCACAATTTTCGAAAGTATAGGTATCATAGAAATCGGACGTAAATTATCCAACGCATTTGAATTTCCCTCTTTCTTAATCGGGACTACGCGTGCTATTTTCCAAGATCTGGGATATCTGGAAGTCAAAAAAATTGTATTAATAATGTGAGTGAGTGGCATACAAATGTAAGGAAAGATTATTTTAACAAATTTAAGCGGCATACTGTCATGACCAGCAGCATTCGAACGAATTTTACAAAGTGCAGAATACACCTCGCTCCCATTTATGCCTTGAAAAGAAAAAGAATTCTCATTAACAAAGTTACAATCATCTAAACAATCACTTGTTGCCTCATATGACTGGTTTGAAATAAAAAAATCATTTATATCATTTGGGTCAACATCATTGCCATCATCCCGCGATTCCACATAACCATTCGACTTTAAAATTTTCCACATATGTTAACTATCCAACCCCTTAACCAATTTTCCCAATTTTTCTTTAACATTATCACCTAATTTGTAATTTAATTAATTCTTTCTTAGAGAGAATAAAAACGAACTTAAGCTTGATTATAAATTTCATTGTATGCAATACATAGTTCGACTAATAATAATTAAAAAATTTTCAAAATTATAAAATTTTCAAAATTATTGTAATCATCTGCAAGTGGTGTTTGAAATATTTTAATAACAATGTAATTTCACAAAGTAAAAATAAAAATTTTAATCAACTGGCGCCATCTGTTGCGTCATAGTTTCTCAAATATCCTACAACTGTGTGGAAAATATCCCAGTTTTAAACCGAAAATGTCAGTTCCTTTAAACCGGGAACTGCGTTTTTTACTGCTTTTTCTCCACTTTCTGTTGGAAATGAGATATTTTTGCAGAATTGGATACTTCCTTACAAAATTTTGTTAAAATCCATCCAGTAGTTTTTACGTGATGTGAACACAAATGAAAATCAGACAGGCAGACAAACAGACAGAGGGAGAGGAGTTACTATTTTAATATATGGATGTATAGATTATAAAATTCATGTGATTTTCCATTCCGCTTTACTTAATTATAAATTTTCAAATGCTGGAAGAAAATGTTATGCTTATAGCCAGCATTTTATATTTTAAGCATCCGAGACCCTCAAAAAGCATTTTGAAAATTCGAATAGCATTTAATTGGTATGAAATCAGATAAAGTGGTTTATTGTAAACCAATGATATTCTTAAAATTTACCATTTTTATATGCCATTCACTGTACACTTTATTGTAAACCAGGGGCCGTATGGTCATTTTCTAATTGAATCAATTGAACGTTTTCTTAATTTCTTTTTGTTTGTGGTTTTATTACTATAGACACTGTGATCTTAATGAACTCAGAGGTTGGAGGCTCAATCAAATTAAAGCGTGCATGAATAGCATGACTCGAGAACACTCAATAAAAAAATTAAGTACAATAATAATGCATACTTGTACGAATATTAGAACATCAAATCACATAAACGCTTGTGAATGTTGAGTGTAGTATTACAAACTGATCGCAGAGCCACACACAAACACACACAGAGACACAATTCTAATATGACATGCGCATTTAAAACTTCATATCTTTAACAATTGTAGTGGTTGCTACTTTTTATTATATTTTATTGTAGTTTTATTCACTTTCCGTATGATTGACGACTACATTCAACTGATTAGTCCACAAGATATGGGGGCGCATTATAATGAAATGCTGGCTTGACAGTGTGTTCAATGACTGGACATCTGAAATGAAATTAACGAAAACAAAAATTAAAAATAATAAATGCTCAAAAAAGCAATGACTTTGGGCGTATGACCAGAGTTGAGATCAGTTTGAAATTTGAGCTCATTCGGTCAACTTAAAGTATTTGATTACTTACAAATAAAAATAATTATTTGGAATAATTAATTTTAGTGGCACAAAAAATAATTTTAAAAAATGTCTTAAATATAATTAAACAATTAAAAAAAAAATAACAAAAAATTTAATTCTAGTGAAGAAAAGGAATATTGTTAATTCAAAAGCCGTATTAAAAAAGACATTGGACTTCTATAATCCATTAAAATATAATTGTTTCTATAAAAAATAAAACAATTTCGAATTTTCAATATACATTTCAGTATGTTTTTCTTTAATATTGCAAAATGATTAATTTTGCTTTGACAGAAAGGTCAGGAACATTTGATGATAACTATTTTTTATTTGTCTCTAAAAATCATCATAAAGCACATTAAAAGTGTAAAGAACTTTTTGGAAATAAATGTTATTATCAGCGACATCCCATCATTATATTGAACTTCAAATTAGAGCAAAAAGTTTTATTAACTTAAAAACAATTTATTTGAAAACTTATAATTCCTACAAATTATCTTTAAATGGAATAAAAAGCATTCATATAATAAGAACCTCAACAGAAAAAAAAAACAAAAAATGATTATTAAAAAAAAATATTTTTTACGTTTTGTTAGTGTTTGCATACTCGAATTAAGGTTAAGACCCTACAAGACCAGCCAGCGATAATCCTTATCATTTTTTTTTTTTTTTGTTAATTTCTATAATGTGTTTTTGATGCTCTATATGGGTTGTTTATAAAAACAACACCCATTGAAGATGTTGCTGTGATTGCGTTACCCGAGTAGCTGTTACTAAATGCAATTTTATTTATAACAATTTATCATTTTTAGTTGCAAATTTGTTTACAGTTTTATGAAGAAATAAACAAACCGTTAAAAAACTAAACTAATGAGTAATGGAAAATGTTCATGTGCTGATAAAAAAAATATGAAAACAAAAAATATCAAATTAAATTATATAACTATATAAAGTATTTTATCCAAGATATAACTTACATAGTAAAACAAAATATTTAAAAGAAAATGTCTATGCAGAAAAAGCTATTTAAAATTAAAGGTAAGCTCTACTTTAAACACAGAATTTTTTTTCTGTAATTAAAGGTTTTCATTAGTTTCAGATATAAATATAATATAATGTTTTATTTAAATATTAATTTAATAAGAATTTTATTTTGTTATTTCTTAGTTTGCTATATAATTGAATCAATTAAAAATATAGAAATGCATCTAATTAAAACCTTTAATTGGTGCAAACAAATTTGATTGTGTGACTACTCAATCAAAGATAAATCTTAAAGAAATTGAGAGTTTCGCACTAAATCTATTCACTGTAGGGTAAATAAAAATTATTTTCCAAATTATATATTGTATGTTTAATATAACTGAAATAACAAAATAAATTTTAAGTAAAAAATGGTATTTATTCAAGTCCAAGAACTGCTAGCCAGAAAAAAGAAACAATTCTTATTGGTGCAGCTGCCATTGTGGATTTATATCTTTGATTTGCGGCCAATAACCATGAACATTAAGGATGAAACAGGCTAGCAGCTTCTTCTTTTAAGACATCGCTGTAGGTTTCCTGATTTTTGTAGTAACTAATAACAAGTGTATATCTTTATGATAGCTGGAATGTTTTCTAAATTTGTAGCTTTTTAAGGTTAATCGATTTATGGAGGTATTTAAACTACGAAATTTAAAGTATTATAAGGTAATTCATTCGAATAGGAAGACATATATGAGCATACTTTTGATCAATAAATTTTTTAAACATTTCTTTAATTACATTGAACGAAAAATGTACCTAAATACTGTAAAATGGGGTGCGGAATTGAAGAAAAGTTAGTTAATATACCGCTAACAAACTTTTTAGTCAAATCTACAGTGGATTTTCGTAAAAAAATAATTTTATTAAATTTCTTATATTAAAGAAATTTCTTCTAAATGACTATTTCTTATCGTTATTTATTAGGGTTTAAATATGACAAATCATAAGTTAAATTAACTAAAATTATTGGTAAATTTTTTTATTAATTTTTTATCTTATTATCATTAGATAAATCATTATCATCATTAGATAAAAATCTGCCACCTAATCTAAAAACAAAATTGCATAACAATAATTCCTTTTTAGCTTTTTTCGTCTTTGCAGAAGAATGAAAAATAAAGCTTTCAGTTCCTCCTGCGGGCATTTGATTTAAAACGTTTAAAATAAAAATAATATAAATTGAAAATATTTTCTATTTTCTACAAAATAATTTTTCTGAAATTAAATTTTTTCTACTTTACAGCCTTTTTTCATTTTCATATATTGAATTTTCTTTAAAATTAAAATAAAAAGACTTTGTAAAATAAACGAAAATTTTGTCAAATTAACGGATAAGCTAGTCACAATAAATTTAACTTATTTTATGGGTTGTTTTCTTAAAATGTTTTACTTCTGTTTTAACTTAATTTTTTTATTCAAAATTTTTCAATTTAACAATTTTAATTAATTTTAGTTAAATTTTTATTATTTTTTTCAAATTTTATTGAAATATGTTTTTAGCAAAAGAAATTCTCTTAATTTGAATAAAATTAGTTTATTATATTTATTTATTTATATAATTATATTATTTATTTATATAAATCGTATTATTATTTATATATATAAATCGTACATAGATAAGATGATTTAACTATTTTGCTCGTTAAGTTTCTGTTAAATATTTTTGTTTTGTTAATATTACTTACGATATCACAGTGCAACACGGAAAAAATAACCATATACGGACACCACTACGTGATAAAAGACCAAAAAAAAAGACCCCTGTCTCCCAGTTTTGCCCAAAGTCCTCCAGGTTTTTTTATGAGCCCTCAAAGATGTGGGGCCTCGATGTCATTTTTGCAAAAACATTATCATTTACTCAAGCTCATATTTTGCAAACCGTTTGGTATTTTGATATACTCTCTGAGGCAAAGTTGTAGCTCTTGTCATAAAGAACAAGGAAACAATCAACTACAAAAATGAATCTAAGATTTTCACTTTTGCGGCTACCTAAGCGCTACCTAAACGGTGTTAAGAATTATTCCTAGGAAGTTCATATGTTCTAGAAAGTTGTTTACTGAGATCTTAGGTTCATTTTTGTAGTTGATTGTTTCCTTGAATTTTGAACGGTTTGCTACCTATGGACCTGAACAGGGGAAAAAAAGGTAAAAAAAATTGAATTTTTTAAAGTTTTTTGCGATTTTGACCTTGAAGATTTTTTTTTTTTTGACTTTATATGTTAACAATTTTTGTTCTTTATGGCAAGAGCTACAACTTTGCCTCAGAGAGTATATCAAAATTCCAAACGGTTTGCAAAATATGAACTTGAGTAAATGTACATTTTTTTGCAAAAATGAGATCGAGGCCCCACATCTTTGAGGGCCCATAAAAAAACCTGGAGGACTTTATGCAAAACTGGGAGACACGGGTCTTTTTTTTTTGGTCTTTTATGACATAGTGGTGTCCGTATATGGTTATTTTGCAATGACTTAAAAAATTACACAGTGTGTATTTGGTTCAGTGCACGTTTTTATATCCTGTAAATATCGTGATGCAGTTTGGGGACTTTTGTAAATTTTCCAAAAGGTGCGGACATGGGATGTTGGAAGTATACAACAAGTATAAAATAGGTCCCAAAATGATTCCTTGGGACACACCGACTTTTGAAGATCTCCCCTTTATACATGCTTTAACTTGATTACTAAGCCTAGCTGACATTCTTTATTACACTTGTGAGAAATATCCTATAAAGGCGCAAATCAGTATTTCTTTGATGTTTCAAAACCCACTTCTACCGCTCAAATGTAAATTCAGTTTAGTTAATTGTAGTTCCTTAAATAGTTTTGACATATTCAGTAATCGGCTTATAGTTAGTCTCATTAATTCTATTTTTGTGTAATCGTTTCTTAACAAGTTTTTTTTTAAATCAAATATAATATGTTTGATTGAGGAACGTGTCTTTTCAACAATGAATTTCCTTTATGGTTAAGCCTGGTTAGACTTTTATCGCCTAAAGTAGTCCTAAATCAAAAATTTAAAAAACAGAGTTTACTAAAAGCGAGAATGGAACAAATTGAGTAAGAAATTGGCTGTAATGTACAGTTTTTAAATAAATACTTCATTCAATAAAAAAGTAGGATTGATTTAAGCAAAAACAAGATTTTAAAATGTTACTGCCTCCATATACTTATATAGTTGTTAAAATTTAAATTAAAAAATATTAAATTAAATTATTCAAGTATTTCAAGATATTCTTTTAGAGCTACGATATTTTAACATTTTGTAGAAAATAGTAGTTTTAAAAAATGAAATGATATTTTTCAATTTTAATCATAATCTTTGATGCTAAAATTAAAATTTAATTTCGAAAAAAAATATCTTAATCCAGGTCCTTTTTCAGCTCAGATATTACCTGTATGTTTCTGTATATCTTTAAAGCAAAAGAAGAAACTCGACCAAAAATGAATACCTTTAAAGGAAAGAAAGAAACTCAACCAAAAATTAACCAATTTGTTTGTACAACATTAGATTTTTTGTTAAAATTAATAAGGTTCATGGAAATAATTAGATTGGAAATTATATCTATTTTTTATATAATTTAACCTTGATATGTAATCCCAATTGGAATAATTTTATTTGGAAACGAAATAATCTGAATTATTTAACTGTTTTTTATAGCCAGTATAAGGCTTAGAACCAATTGCAGATATATGTTAAATGTGAATGCTATAGAGGTTCAAAGGCTTAGACAAATTCTAGTAATTACAAGAGACTCAGTGATGAGGAAGAAAACTAGCAGTTACCAGACGTCTCACAGTGGCTGAAAATCGTTTTTCGTTGGCCAAAATTCTGTAACTTTTGAACCGATCAAAATATTGAAATAATTTTTTTTTTAATGGATAGATATTTAGCTCAGCTTGATTCAGTTTTAATTACATTAAAATTGATTGAGGACTTTTTAAGGAATTCGAGGTCAAAGTTGAACATTTTAATATTTTTAACTTTCAGAGTGAAATATGGGTTTATTCTGTGTGTAACATTGTAAAATAACCCTCTAAGATCCAAAAAAGCATATATATTCTTGATCAGTGATGAAATCTAAGACGATATAGCTATGTCCGTCTGTCCATCCGGCCGTCTGTCCATTCGCCTGTCTGTATGAACACGATTCAGTCTAAACGAAAAGAGCTAGACCCTTGAAATTTGGTACATATATATCTTGAAGGATAGGGCAGGCTAAGTTCGTAAATGGGCCAAATCGGACCAGGGGGATAAAATTCCCCTAAGAAGAACTAAACTGAAAAACTACACATTTTTACAAGTTTTTTTTTGTAAATTTGTTAAGCAAATGAAACATTTTTATGTCAAAGAAGGTTCAAGGTCTTTGCCCTGGAGCCAGAAAAATCATAAGAATTTATTTTTGGACCCCGCCCCTTTTTGTGGACGTTTATATAGCATATTATATGAAAAATGGTGTCAATAATTAACAAATTGTATTACCTAAGCCTAGATTGCATAAAAATTAATTTTTAAGCTTTCATGACGAATGGAAAATGTACTCGGATCTTCTGCGCTACCTTCACCTCCCCCCCCCCCCAAAAAAAAAAAATTTTTTTTTTTTTTTGGTTAAGCAACAAGAAAATATCATTTTTTATTCATTTGACTTAAATATTAATTGCAAATATTCCATATTTTGTTCTGTGCTATTTCTGTTCTTTAGTAGTTTTTTGGCTTCTTCATCTAAATCCCGATGGTCCACTTTCCATTGATTTAGAATACTGGATATGAACGGATCTGACGTTGCCCATAATATATTAAATAAATCTTCATTTGTTGAATTCCCTGAAATTATCCTAGTATTGTGCTCTCTATAAAATATGTAGTCCTTGTTCCTTTTTTCCTGAGCCTCCTCTGATAGATCTCCAAGTGGCACCAAATGATATTTAATGACATCTTCACCATGATAAAGGATTTTGTGAACTGTTGCAGACATATTTCTCCATGGGTAGTTAGTTGTATATATTTTTGCAGTTTCCTTAGCATAATCTCCAAATTTTCTACAGTCAATTTCTTCATTGCACGCAAGTACTTCTAGTATTATTTTAAAATCTGAAAATAAGGTTGAAATCCACTCCTGTTATTTCAGATGCTGTTTCTGGATCTGAAAAGAATCTTCTTGCGGTATTGCCATCATTTGTATTGCCTGACCCTTGTTTTGGCTGATCTATAATCAGCCTACGTTTGCGATATTCATCTTGAACATGTTTCTTTTTTTGAACTTCTTAACTCTTTGTTGGGTCACGTTGTTTTCTTATTGATCCTGAAGACCCGAAATCCAAATCATAACTGATTTTTAGTATGTGTTCCATAAGTCGTATTCTTGCGTGTAGTGGTGATAATCCAAATTCATATGCATCGGTATTATCTAATGATTTTGCTGGGACTTGGTTTAATTGGGTTGATCTTTTTCAATCGCAATGGTACAAAATGATACCATGAACATATCTGAGTCAGAAATATTTTCACATACAGCTTGTTTATATTGTTTTTGTCCCGAAGAACCATCACATCCCCATTTACAGAAAAGAATTAACTTTGTGTTTCCGTATTTCTTCAACTCATTTTCCTGTTATTGATTGCAGCAAGCGTGCGGCTGTGTGATCAAGTAGAGATTGTAGTTGTACCTCTGCCGAAATTGGTGTGATTGGATTAGTGTCCTTTGATGGCAAAACAGGTCCATTTTACCAGCGGTTATGTGATGATATTCTGGATATATATTTGAGCCTTTTTCAATCTGAGTTTTAATATATTGCTGTTTTGTTAATTTCAAATCCAGAAATAATGCTAATGCCTCCTCATTTGTGTACTGTATTGCATCATTCGGAGTTGGTATACTTTTAAGAATCCGTTTTGTTCTCGGTGGGACTAGCTTTAACAACTTTTTCAATGATATCCACTTTTGTAAATTGGTTTCTGTGATCGGTAATTGATGTAGGAAAGATTCTTTTATATTTGTAGAACCAAAGGCATCGTTAATATCTTTAAGCTTCCGCCTTTTAGATCTATCGCTGCAATTGTCCACTAACCTTCTAACCACTTTGCAATTTTTATATAAAATTTTTGTTTTACTGTACATAACTTCTTTGTAGCGTTTTTTTTAGTGCTTTGACGAATTATATAATTGCTCTTGCATTTCGCTGCTACACGAATTTAAGTTTAATTTTATTTTAACGTAACTAAGAACATCTTCCTGATTTTTGTTTCTAAAATACACTTCGGGCCAGTTTCTTTATAACTGAAGCTCTCCATTTTCTTTTGAATATTTTTATTTGCGTTTGTTACGTTTTATCCGTACACTTAAACGATTAAGTTATTACTGAATAATCCCTTAACGAATCCGTACTTTTATAAATTTTTATATACATGTTCTTCACACACTGATCTTTAATTTCATAGCAGGTAGCGCTTAAATTGAACAAAAACTGCACTCATGCGTCCAATATGGGGTTGTTTTTTAACTTTAGTGGTTTAATGTCCCAATTATTGTTATAAAATTGTTTATGACTTTGGTTGACCCTAACATTTGATAACAGGTAAATTTAGAAAGAGATCATATGCTTCCTGTAGAGCCCATTGTGATAATTTTATTACTTATTTTTTGCTGATCAAAAACAAAGCCATAAAACCCTTTCGAAGGTATTATATTTTTTTTTTTTTTAGTTATACGTAGCCTAAACTAAAAAAATAAACTTTTAGGCAAAAAAGTGAAAATTTAATACACCATTGTATATGAATTTTTTTCGAGTAATTTCATTAAAATGAAAAAAGTGTTCTACAGGCGGCTCGTGGCGGGTGCAAAAAGTATATATAGCCTTAAAGAGGACACTTTCACCTTTCTCGTGGTTGTATACGTTTCTTGTTCCCTTTTTGTTCCCTAGAAGTTCTATTCCACTAAAGTTTAAATTTGAGGAAAATATAGTAATTTCATAAATATTTCATAACGCCCCTAATATTAAACGCTAGAGCTGTGTCTACTTACAACAACTAAAGACAATAATCCTACCAACATTATAAAAAAAACCGCAGACCATTATCGATGATAGCTTGCGAGTACTAACCATTTAATTTTGATAAAAAACCAAAGAAAAACACCTTTTTCTGAAATTAAAAAAAAAGTTGAGTTTGACAGCATGCCACGCCCACAATTATCAATATTTTAACATAATTTTTTGGGCTACCTTAATTTGGGATATATTAACTACAAAATGGACGTAAAAAATTTTAAAAATCGGTGACAAAAAAAAATTTACTTTTGGCCAACGAAAAACGATTTTCAGCCACTGTGCGTCTGTCTTAATCCTTACAATCTAGATTAAAGGCTTCTGTGAGCACGAGATAACGTTAGTAAGAAGAAAGAAAATTGTTGTCGTAAATTATTAATCGGCTGCCTGAAGAGAAAGGGGCTAAAAGGCACCCATAAAGTTAATGGCCTGTTTCTATATCCCCCTATATAATAATAAAAATAAAAAATACAATTTTTCAATGAAAATTAAAATATGAAAATTTAATTTGTTGAAGAATCTATTTTTCAAATAATTATTTCTTTTTTTTTTTTAAATTTATGTTGACCCATTAAAATAACTACTGAATACATCAGATTTTTTAAATTGAAATATTTAAATAAAAATAAAAATAATAAAAAACAACTTAAGTGCATTCCTAAAAGGAACACAAAGTACATGAATGAGCTTAACAAAAAACACATAAAAATAATTTCAGCTTAAAATGTATGTCTATACTTGTTTGTGAGTGTGCATTTTATAGCACATGTACATATTTGAAAAAAAAATGTCTACCGGAAACTGGTAATAAAAAATGTAAAGTAATAATGCACAACCAGCTACTTCAATGAAATTAATTTCTACATACGGGTACATAAGCAATTGAAAAAATAAAAACTGCATGGAAAACAAAACAACTAATTTTGTAAACTAAAATCCAACAAGAGCAGTTTCATTATTTTTTTAATAAAAAATAACTACAGCAAATACCATTAAATTGCAAACATTAGAAGACGTCGTAACGTGTATAAGAACAATATTTAAAAACGAGGAAAGAAATTTAATCTAATAACTATATTGAACTTATCTTTAGACGACAAATATTTCTTTAGACCAGAAAATAAATTTGCTTCAGCCGGATATAAAGACATACACAATATACACCCAACAGTTTTTCGTATATATGAGTAAATCAGTCACCCGCTTTATAAAAATTTAGTTTTTTCTGATATAGCTGACCCAAGGAAATTATGTTATTTAAAACATTAAAATACCACAAGGGAATTGAAATAGGAACGCTATAAAAAGTAAGAAAAATTTTCTATTACGTAAAACAAGAATTCCTTGTAAATTTAATTGATTTTAAACTGCGGGAATATATTCGTATGGAATAGTGCTTTGGGGCTTGCAATAGTGTTGGTAAAGTTGGTACAATTGTTCGATTTTTGGTACAATTTGAATCTGAAAAACAACAATTGTACATCATCATTGTTCACCAGTCATGTAGTACCATTTAAATATATTCCCAGTTTCCAAAACTAAAAAAAAAACAA
>OX451215.1:42934417-43064554 GCA_949628195.1 Phasia obesa
AATTCAAAAATTTATAAAAAATTCTAAAAATTATTGTAAAGCTCTGTAAGAGGTGTTAAAAACAATGTAACTCTGCAAACTAAAAATTTTACTCAATTCGAAACATTATTTTCTTTAAAATATCACACTTTTAAATATAAAAGGTGCGCAACTGTGTTTAAAATATCTTAGTTTTTAAAATATCTCAGATTTAAACCGAATATTTCAGTACTTTTAAACAGGAAATTGTGTACTTTCACTGCTTTTTCTGCACTTTTTGCGGGAAAAGAAGTATCCTATGTTGGATTCAGAATGCTAAGGTACCTTCTCACAAATTTTGTTAAAATCCATCCAGTAGTTTTTACGTGATGCGAACGCAAAGAAAAGCAGACAGACGGAAATGGGTTACTACTTTAATATTTATATATATATAGTTTTTACGTGATGCGAACGCAAAGAAAAGCATGCGTTCGCATGCTTTCTTTTTACATGATGCGTTCGCATCACGTAAAAACTACTGGATGGATTTTAACAAAATATATATATATATATATATATATATATATATATATATATATATATATATATATATATATATATATATATATATATATATATATATATATATATATATATATATATATATTTTATATATATATATATATATATATATATATATATATATATTGTGTTGATTTTTTGTTATTATATTTTTTTCTCTTTATTACATATGGGTTAAAAGTAATTGTTGAAAATGCATTTCTAATATGTCCCTTGACAAAATGTAATATAAGATTTCAACACATACTTTTAGTTAAAATTATAAATAAATATGAAGCCATGTCGATCGATGACATGCAAAAAGGAAAAAAAAAATAATATAAAAGCTATTTATTTTAGTTAAAACATTTATATTTTTTATTGACGATATGAACACAAACTTTTTATGCATATATTCGTATATGTCCTAATTCAGATTTACTTGCTAAAATTGTGATTTTGTTAATATGTATAATAATATGTAAATATAAATTTGTTTATTGCATATAAATACATTTAAATAAAATCAAAAATATAAACAAATTACTAAACCAATTACCAATGCCCTAGGGTGTGCATAAATAATTTTAGTTTAATTATTTGTAAGTTTTTACAGTTATACAGAAGCACACTGATATGCAGACCACGGCTGTTTTAAGTTTATCCCAACCGCTCTTCTTAACACAGTTCTGTGGGATATATATAGACAATCAATAAGTTTTAAACTGCTAGTTGCCGAACACATTCCATATCACTTAACAAGTATTTAGGCTAAACTCCCCCTTGGTATAGACATTCTATAGTTTTAGATAACCTCAGACTAATATACACCTTCTTCCTGGCAAAGTCTTTTATATCTTTTTATTTATATCGGTAAGATAAAATTTTAAGTTGCAGTTCGGTTCTTTTTAATCTACAGTATGGAAAAGAGTCTACCTGTGAAGATCAATTAACTACTAAGATCTTCTAAAGCATCTATTATTTTGAGTTTGCTCTTCCCTCCAAGCTTACGTTAAAGACTAAAATTTTTCTAAGTCATTTAGATAGCTTCCTTAAAACCTGCTTCCGTATACAACACAAGCTGTATATGTTAGCTAACAGCCCAATAATCCTGATAGCATTTCCTTAAATAATATGTAGAAATTATTATATGAATTTTTCCTACACTTCAAAAGTCGACCCTTATGCTAATTTTTCAACTAAATAATTTTTAGCACTTACTAATTAAAGATTTTTTTACGTATTAGCTACAATGACATTTAATTTTTATTTATATAAAGTTCATACCCTTTTTACTTTAGCATACGTAGTATAGGTAAATTATAGTAATCGATGTCGGGATTTCAACCGATTTATACGTTTTGAGGTCTCCTGAATCTATTTTGACTATTTTCGCGATGGATGGTATGTATGTAGGCCACTATTTTTGTGGAGTCTCCATAGATGAAGAGCTGTATAGTTTTTGGACATAATCGGGAAGGGTCAAGTGGTAGTTTTTCGATTTGAATATACTTTAAACTCTTTTTATGTAATACACCTAATTCTGTTTTTACACGGTCTTAATTTATAAAGGTTTGAAAAAAAGAATTTTTTACACGATTTTATTCCACTTGACATGATTCAAAATCTGTTGCGTTTTGATTTTTATTTTTGTCAAATTTAATTTTTAATAATATTTTGCGAACTATCAAGGCTTCCTTAAAAGAAAACGTCGAAAACTACAAATGAAAACGTAAAGCCATTTCTTTAGAAACAAAAATTGATCGCCTTCGAAATGGAAAAGTCTCAACATTTCTTGGCAAAATATGTATGCCAAAAACAACAACTCTACAGTTAGTATAACGTAAGATTCATAGAAAAGCAATTTTGCACATATAATTATTTGACTGAGAGTACATTAGTTTTGTACTTGATGTGCTGGTAATACCAATGAATTTTTTATACATACTTTCAAAATTTTTTACATACATTCATACATTCAAAACTTCCTTTTTTGAAGTAAGGATTAAGTTTGTGTTAGGCAAAAAACCAAAATTCAATAGGTATCTATGTTTATGGTTATGGCCATGGCATTATGGTAAGTAAACAATAATCGAATACGTTGTTGCCCGTAAGTTTGGTTAAACAGCTGATTTATGTGGTTACGGTTATGTCACGTCTAATTGAACCTTTACTCTCGCTAAGTTGAAAGAATATTTTTTACAAATGATCGATAGATTTTAATAATGAATTCCACAAAACTCGACTGCGAAAAACATGCTATATATTTTATGAATTGAAATAAGGCATGTGGCTCACATCGGTCAATCTTTGGTAATGTTGAATAAATTTATTTCCCATAAAATATATTCCAAATAAGAACACGGTGAAAAATACCTTGTGAATCGGTATAGTCAGGTCTTCGTTTATTATAATAACCGCTATTTTTCAGTGTTTTAAGTAAAAATTTTTACCTTTATCGCGTTCACTAATCATTTTATTTAAAAAAGAGAATATTTATATATTTTAGCGACTTTTTTTATTTTTTGCGAATTTTAGCTATTTCGATTTAATTTATTTTTTGTGATTTGTTAAAAATATTTTGAAAATTAAATAATATTGTATATATTAGAGGCATATTTTAACAGAAAACTGTTTAGGCGATTTTGGCGATTTTTCACATCGATTTTGGCGAAATAGGTAAAAATAAATCTGACAACCCTGGTTCTCTGCTACACACAGAAACGATCGTAGCAGACATTCTGCATGAATAATATAAACGAATTGTTTCTCGCAGAGGTAACATGATTGGCTACCTAGAACGTCAAATTTAACCGTGGTATAGCTTTTTTTGTAAAGTTATCTTTCTGTATGAAATGTATCTTCGATTATTTTATTTAATTTCGCTAAACTTTAATCTCCTGTATTTAAAACAATTCCCATACAAAATTTTCTTATGAACTTTTAATAAATATAAATAAAAGACACGGAAAAAATATTTTTTAATATAAACAATTTATTAAATTTTTAAGAAGGAGTCGTAGTCATGACTTGTATACATTTTTTTATAAGTGGATGTTAACTTTTTCATTAACTTTATATAAAACATTTAAATAATTGCGAACTTAAACTAAATATATTTATTTATTTATTAAATATAACAATACAATTATGTTAGAACTTTAATTTTCGAGCATAGTACGAAGAAATTCACTCCTTCAGTATATGCTAACTAAAGTTAATAATATTATAATTTTTTTTAAAATATTCAATATTAAAAATAAATAAATTTATAAAGGATGGTTAAATTTTAAGGGCCGATATTGATTTTGAAGGAAACACAAATTATATAGAAAATTATTGCCTTTTCTTTTTATTTTGATAATATTGTTATGTATGGAACAAAATATCGGCTAAATCACCGCCGCACTGTGGTCAATATTTTGAGATAGCGGCCAAAACTCCTTTTGGTTTTTGTTCTCCGATTTTAAAGTTATTATACTCATATGAAAGTAGACAGTAGTAAACCTCGGGAGCCAAAAAATTAGAACTCTATTTCAACTATTTCACTGAGAACAGGGTGGTCCAAAATGGGCTTTTTCAGAATTTAGTAAATTTATGATATTTTTAGTTAATTTTTAAAGTTTAAATGATCATAACTTTTTTGTTTTTCAAGATTTTTGGACGAAATAAATTTTGTGTTGTAACTTAACTTATTCCTATTACTGGTAAAAAAAAATTGAAGCTCTACTGTTTTCAGAACAATTTAAATATTTTTTTTAAAAAAGGTCAAATTTCTCGAAAATTTCCTACTTCATAGAGCACAACTCCTGTGAGTCAAGCTGAGTCAAAACACAAATTTACTATTTTGTAGTCCTAACTCTCCCCTACATTCCTATATATACATGTCCATGCATCGGGACTGCACTTTTTGAGCTACAGCAATTTTTCTGACCCAAGGTAAGATATTCGGTACAAATGCACGTCATATTTTTTGAGAAGTTATTTGTATGTGAAAGTGGATATTATGCATATATTTTGATGCAATTTTGTACAAGAGTTCTTATTGACCAAAAAAATAATTCTGTTGAAATTATGAGAAGTTGGCCCATATTTGGACCTAGTCCACATAGAAGGGTGTATCAAAATTTTGACAAAAATGACAATAGAACTCTCAAATTATGTGGTATCTGGCAATTCATTTGGAAAAGGTAAAAAATGATTTTATTGCCATCTAATATTACATAACTTAAATACCTGAAAATTGCAAATAAATTTATAACTAATGGAAATAACTGGTAAAACCAACTACCTGTTATATTATTGCCAGTACCTGTTAACTCTAAATTTATGTGGTATCTAGCAATTTATTTGGAAAAGGTAAAAAATGATTTTATTGCCATCTAATATTACACAACTTAAATACCTGAAAATTACAAATAAATTTAAAACCAATGGAAATAACTGGTAAAACCAAGTACCTGTTATATTATGTTTCAAAGAGGTAAAAAAGATCATGTTGAAACTTCGAGCAATAGTATATTAATCCATGCATTCATTTTTTTCTTCATTATTGTTTAAACAATGGCTAAATTCAGTTATAGTGTTCTATCTGATATATATTTTGAACGGAAAGATGAAAACGACATTATTTTACATATAATGAATAATCCATTCTTCAAAATATGCGACAAACAAGAAATTAAAATTCAATTAAAATTCAAAGCCAATTGATAATTGTAGTGAAAGATCACGAAGACGCAAGCTTAAACATATCAATGAAGAAGTTTCTTGTAGCATCATAAAGGATTCATTTCTGCATCAAATTCAACCATCGAAAACTAAAATGAGTAAAATTGCTATCATTGAAAAAATAGTGGAAGCAAGCCCCAGACGCACAAAAAGGATTTTAGAAAGTATGCCGACACCAACTGAAGAAAATAAATTTACTCCAGAAGAAGCATTTGCACTATTTTTGGATTTGAAAATGACTAAAAACCAATATACAGAATTGCGGAAGCGAACCAATGAAAAAAATTGTGGAATTTTTCCATCATATCGAGATATAGTTTCTGCCAAAAAAGATTGCTTACCTTCACCAACTGCTATTAGTGTAACTTCAAGTTCAGCAGAAATAAAATTGCAGGATCTTCTTGAACACACTGCAGAACGATTACTAAAGACATTTGATGCTGATTATTTAAAGAAGTTTAAAAATTGCAGCATGACTTTAATTTCTAAATGGGGATGTGATGGGTCCTCTGGCCAGAAACAATACAAACAATGTAATGCGGAAAATTCATCAGATGCCAATTTATTCATGATTTCTTTCGTTCCATTACGTTTAACAAAAACTTATATTGCTTCAGAGCCGTCAACTAGTAGAGCTGCAGAGATAGATGTATGGAAGAATGAAATTCCCTCGTCAACAAAATTTTGTAGACCAATAAAGTTTGCTTACAAAAAAGAAACTAAAGATGTCATAACTGAAGAAGTTGGCAAAATAAGAGATGAAATTAAAGAACTTCAACCAGTGATATTTGAATTTAATGACCAATGCATCGAAGTTAACTTTAAAATGTCACTTACAATGATCGATGGAAAAGTTGCACAAGCTTTAACCGAAACAAAGTCTTCGTCAAGCTGCACCATATGCCAAAAAACAACAAGTCAATTGAGCCAACCACCAACACAAGACGATAGTTTTAATGAAGCATATGAATTTGGAATGTCACCTCTTCATGCTAGAATTCGTTTTATGGAGCATATTCTTAAATTGGGATACGATTTGGAATTTGGCCCGTTAGGCGAAACAGTGAGAAACAACAAAGAAAATTTGGAAAAAAGAAAGCAAAAAAAAAAGATATTCAAGAAAAATACCGTGAGATAGGCCTTATAATTGACCAGCCAAAGCAAGGAGAAGGAAATTCTAATGATGGAAACACAGCAAGGAGATTTTTTTCCGATCCAGAAACTGCAGCTTCTATAACTGGAGTAGATTATGATTTAATACGACGATTCCAAATCATATTAGAAGTTATAGCATGTAGCAAAAAGATAGATGCAAAAAAATTTGGTCAGTATGCTAATGAGACAGCAACACTTTATAACCAAAAATATTCTTGGAGACATATGCCAACCACAGTTCACAAAATTTTGTTCCATGGGGAACAAATAATTCAGCACAATATGCTTCCAATTGGAGATCTCTCAGAAGAAACGCAAGAAAAAAGGAACAAAGACTACAGATTCTTTCGCGAGCACAATACAAGAAAAATTTCCAGATATTGTACTAATGAAGATCTAATTAATATTTTGTTGTGCACATCAGACCCATATATGTCCAGTATTCGACAAAAATGGAAATCAACCTCATTGGAGTTAGATAAAGAAGCTAAACAACTACTGCAAAATGAAAATCAAAGCTATTTGGAAGAAATTTTTACTAATATTGTTTAATTAATACTAGTTTAAAGATTATAATTTGTTTCTAATTTTAGTATAAATTTTTATTAATACACAATTATTAAAAAAAAAAAAATATTATAAAACTTTTTCCATTTCCTGATGATGCTACCCAATGGTGTAGCGAAATATCGAATATAAAAATAAAAGTAAATTGAAATATTTTTATAAAAAGACCTAGAGCATAAAAACTTAATTATAAAATTTTTATTAATACATTTAAATAAAATATATGTGCACTTTAAATCAATAGTAAAAGTTTACTTAAAATTTTATCGATGTTGTGTTCTGTATATAATATATCCAAATGGTATTGATATTGTTGGGAATTTCAGTATTATTTTTCAGTTTAATCCACACAAGAGTTAGCTTTCTTCCAAAAAAAACAACCTTTGGCCCCTGTGAATATTGAGACTAAATAAATGTCAGGGGCCAAATGTTGGCATTTTCTGACACAAATTAAGTTTAAGAATAATAAATAAGTATTGGTTGCAAAATACGATTGAAGAAAATAAGAAATTATAAAAAAAATACCTATTTAAAATGTCAAAATATTCAACTTTTACATGGAAACTCAACAAAAAATTAAAATGCATTTTTAACTCCACATTACTTACGTTCCTATCAGTCGATTTTTACGTTTGAACACGCAAATTGAAGCTTAAAGTCCCTCCTATTAAACAAAAAAAATCGCGTAAAAAAATACCAATCCGGTCAAAAGTTATAGAGTTTTGACCGCTATCTCGCGAAATTGACCACTGTGCGCCGCGACCTCGGCGGCACGATAACGCTGATGCATAATTGAGGTTCTATGCCGTTAATGTGCGAAACTATCTCATCCTTTAGCTTTTGAATTTTTGCTGGCTTATCGACTTACACCTTTTCTTTTAAATAACCCCAAATAAAGAAGTCCAACGGTGTCAAATCACATGATCTTGGTGGCCAATTGACATCGTTACCACGTGAGATAACTCGGCCATTGAATTTGTTGCGCAAAAGAGCCCTTGCTTCGTTAGCTGTATGATAAGTGGCACCGTCCTGTTGAAACCACAAATTGTTCACATCCATATCTTCCAATTCGGGCCATAAAAGTTCGTTATCATCTCACGATAGCGAGCACCATTCACAGTATCTGCCTGACCGACCTCATTTTGGAAAAAATAGGCATGATGGTGCCGCCAGCCCATAAACCGCACCAAACAGTCACTCTTTGTGGGTGCATTGGTTTTTCGACAATCACTCTTTGATTTTCATTCGCCCAAATGCGGCAATCCTGCTTTTTGACGAATCCAGTGAGGTAAAAATGTGCCTCATCACTGAAGATGATTTTCTTCGAAATTTTCATAATAAGCCTGAATAACTTTAACGCGTTACTCGATTGTTCATCTCTCCATGGTTCAAATTGATTTAGACTGAAATTGAGAAATGTCGTATTAAATGCAGAAAAAACTTGACGTTTGCGTGTGGTTTAGATACAACATCACCCGATATAAAAAACCGTTGCAGTTTGAGAAAAAAAAATAATAAATTAAAAATCAGTATATTTATATTTAGATATTTAAATTAATTTTTTCCAGATAACTCAAAGCCACTTGGTGTGCCAGACTAGTGGTTTTCAGTTCCCTTAAGATAATTTAACCAGAACCAAGGATACCATTGTTTGCCATTACTCTAGTAATAATAAACCTTAATAGATTTTTATAGCAAACACTATTAATTTTTTACCTGTTATCATTTTTTCTTCTGTTTCCGAATGCAAATATAAAAATAATTTATATTGCCAAAGACGACAATGACGATGAAACGAACAGCAGGAAAAAGCTATGAGTAATAATAACAAAATTTAAGAAATATGAGATGATATTTTTAAAATACATACAAAAACTCAGAACTTTGTAGAATATAAAAATCAGGAAATGGAAAATTACAGCGGAGATGATATTGAAATTACACTAAGTAAAGTTTGTTAAAAAAATGCAAAAAAGGTGAAAAAGAATATATATTTAAAGTGCAAAATGATATACCTGCAAACACATACGAGTATTATTTGTATTGTACGAGTATTAACAAGACGAAAACCTCAAAAGTGTTTTATTACTTACCCCAGTAGTTTTGAATCTACAAATATTGTCTCAATTCCCTGTTGAATCCAATACCTTGATTGAAGCATTAAACATATTCAAGACAGCAGGTTACCGACTACAATCTGTCAAAATTAAAATGCACGAGTTCTAATGAAAATGATTATTTTGGCGACAGCACAGCTATACGAACACCGTTGTGGTTGCCGCCAAATTAGATTTATTTCTATTTTTGCTGGCTACAAAAAAAAAACTTAGTGATGTCAACACATCAAGGAATATAAAAAATCGTTTGTTTTGTGAATTTTGGGTTTTCTAACGCTTTACAAGCACATCTTTGATTTAAAAAGCGCTGAAAAAATTTAAAGTGGCACCACTAAAATAAAAAAGAAACAGCTGTTCTTTTTGTCAAGAATTTATTTCAATTGTGGACGGTGATTATTTCAGTTGTGATTTGTAAGTACATAATTTTTATTTTTGTTGCAGATTTATATTATTTCTAAATTTCAGGCAAAACATGGATATAGATGAAAAAATCATAGAAGAAGTGTGCAGTCACGTAATTTTATACGACCTCGGCCAGCCTGACTACAAAAATGTTAGAAGAAAAGAGCAGGCCTGGAGGGAAGTGGCAACTAACCTGAAATTAAATGGTAAGTCAATTTGTATAAATATTTCCTTCAAATTTTCATCGCAAATGCTGTTACAGAGCTGGAGTGCAAGAAAAGATGGAAGGGACTCAGAGACTCTTACAAAAGATGTAAGAGATTGCAACAAGTCGCTTCTGGGAGTGGAGCTTCATCGTTAAAAAAGAAGTGGCGATATTTTGATGCGATGTCATTTTTAGATGATGTTACCAGCTCACGACGGTAAGTTTTATTCCGCCAATTACAATGTATACATATATATGTAAATATGTACAAACATTCTTTATTTCATATTTCTGAGTACCTTCCAGCACAATTGGAAATATATTCGACACTGAAGATCTAGTCGAAGAGATCGACTGTGACACTCAGTTGTCAGTACCTGATTCGTACACGTCCAGCGAATTACGAGGAAAAAAGGTTTGTACGTGACATTTGTTATTTTTACCATTGTCATAGTTTTTATATTTGTATTTAGAAAGATGACAGCCAAAAATTTCAGGAATTCCTTGATTTGGCTGCATCAAGTATTGCTGGGATAAGAGGTTCAGGAGAAAAGCAGGATTCCACCGCACTGCATTTCGCTAGCTTAGCTGCTAAAATAAAAGAAGCTGGCATGCCACCAAGTTTAGTAAATACCCTGGAAATGAAGGTATCTACCTTAGTTTTTACCGAAATTGAAAACTATTTTAAAGAACAACATTTGTAGTTGCTTGGGTTTTATTCTTTTGATTTTTATATTTTTATTTATTTTTATATTTATTTTTTTAATTTTGGATTTTGTGTGCTCCGTTTTAGTTGTGTTATTTTTATTTGTGATTTGTTATTTTTATATTAATTGATTTTATATAATTTTTTTTTTTAATATTGGATTTTGTGTGCTTCGTTTTAGTTATGTGATATTTTGTTTTTTTATTTTGCTTTTTAAATTTATTTTTTATTTACTTATTAATAAAAATTATTTTATAAATGAAATTTAAAAAAAAAATTTGGTTTGGTTTCATTTTTGTTATGTAATATCTTTTGTTTTTTCTTTGGCTTTATAAAATGATTTTATTTTTGATTTTTAGTTATGAATATTGCGTTTTGTTTTGTATACAATGTTTGGTTTTCTAGTTTTTAATTTTTTGAAAAATATTTTGTTTGTTGTTAATTATTAATAAGTTTGCTAAAATTACAGTTGCTACCGTTGGTACCATCACTGCTGTATAAACTATTGGGAGGTGACGCGCCTTTAACATTGCCAGGACTTTTTAAATAAATCACATTTTTTACAAGGCTTTTTATATTACTTTTATTAAGCAATAAAATGATTTAAGTACAAAAAACAAAATATGCGTATTATTACACCGAATTATTTGCTAGGAAATCTTTTAGGATATCGCGAAGTTGAAATGCTGTTGTAGAAGAACGGTTAGCCGATCTAGGTTGGTATGATGGTAAGGGATGAATTTGTTCCCTCCACTGACCCTGAATTTCTCGGTGATCAATTGAGTGGTCAACAAGCTCAATAGCGAAATAATTCCTATCATTTTGCAGCATTAAAAAGTTATGAAGTACTACTGTGGCTAAGACAATTTTGTCTACATTTTTCGAACACATATGTATCGTTGTATGTAATACCCTCCATCTGTTGGCCAAAATGCCAAAGGCATTTTCAATATGCACTCGAGCTTTAGACAACATTGTATTAAATTTGTCTTTATCCTGTGGTAAGTTATGTCCGGGAAATGGTCGCATTAAATTATTTTTTAAAGGGAATGCGCTATCACCGACAAAATAATAGGGGAACATTGTAGAAGTTTCTGGTAAGTTAGCAGAGTGAGGAACTTCCAAAGTACCGTTCAATAATTTTTTTCCAAAATCACTTCGAGCAAGTACGCCACCATCACTCTGACTACCTAAAGCCCCGACATCTATGTATGTAAAAACGTAGTTAGCATCACATGCTGCCATTAATACAATGCTAAACGTTTTTTTGTAATTGAAATACAAGGAACCAATTTTCTTTGGACAACACGTACATGTTTCCCATCAATAGCTCCTAAGCAATTTGGCATTCCAGTTTTCACATAAAACTTTTCCGATATTGTTTTGAGTTCGCTCACGTTAGGAGGTGATAAGTATACAGAATGCAGCTCTTCCCAAATTGCATCACACGTTTCATATATAATTTTCAGAACAGTGGAAATTCCCAACTTGTAAGCCCAAGCAAGAGTTTGGATATTACATCCTTGGGCCAAGTACCTGAAATTATTTATTTCCATTAGTATAAAATACTGATTACTCTTACGATGGCTTACATTATTGTTACGGCCAAGCGCGTCTCTGCTCCTATGGCTTGTCTATTGGAATATCGCTGCATATTTTCATTTAAAAAGGCCAACAACAAATTAAAATTCTGTACGAGTTGCTTTAAAAAAATGCTCTTCATCCCTTTCCATTAATTGCTGCACACACGTTTTATAGAACCCTTCTTCATCGCGCGTTAGATTCACCGGGCGAACCCACCACTTCCGACTGCTTTTTTATGAAGCTTGTAGGCTTCATATACTTCAGCTATAATACGAGTTATTTTAGCTATTTTAGCTACAACATTTTCTTCAGCCATCATCAAACACCAATAATAATAATTTTAATACGTATCGAAATGTCAAACTTTAATATCAGCTGCTGACATTGTTGCTGCCGTTTCCAAAATAATTAAGTAGCTGGCTACACGGCGACCAATGTTGCCAACGCCATTTGTAGTCGTGAAGTCGTGTAGCCTGCTGTCTTGAATATGTTTAATGCTTGAAGATGAAATATTTTACAGAGTAAGAAAAATTGTTTTAATATAAACTACTTTCAATTTTCTAAACGAAATAATATTTTTAGCATTTAGGGTTGAAATAGAGCTCCGAAAGGCATGTTGGACATTGTAACATATAATCTTGTATGAGATTTTTTTTTTATTATTGAAGTCACTTTATAATTCAATAAAAACCGTATATTTGAAGTTATTTTAAACAACGGAGCTAGAACCCACTTTTAAAATGTCTTAAGTTATTATTGACAAACTTAATATTGTTGGTTGCAATTACTAAATTATAAAATAGTGTAATATTAATTAAAAATAATTAATTGGTTCTAATCGATATTTTTCTGCTGTTAAGAAAGTGCTCCTTGAGATTGTGGTTAATTTTAGCTGTTGTCAATGTTGTTTAAAAAGATATAGCCTACTAAAAACCGTAATCTAAATTGTTCTCATCATCTAACGACAGAGAGTGTAGATAATAGGCCAGTCAAATCTTATTTGTATTTCAAACTTACCTAGAACATAATTGTTACAGATTCCAATTTTTTTTAAATACTTATTTGCAATAATCGCCAGAACTGTAGGACTCCTAAGAACTTGCAATGTAAGCTTTATCTTTAAAAGTGTTCATATGCTTTTATTTTTTTTTTTGTGCTAGTCATTTATTCCAGCTATATAGACATAAAGTTATACCAGCATGAAGGTGTATATTGTCAATATTTATTTAGCAAATGTCACTTATTAGAGATAAAAAAATCCAACATAGATTTCATGACTTTATGTCGCTGATAATCTATTTAAGTAAAATAAACAAATCAAAATAAATCTTCAAAGAGTAATACAAATCTGAAAAGATTACTTAAATTGAATAACCATTTTATTAAATAAACTATACTATAAAAGCATTAAACACATAGACTATAGCGGCTACACAGCTACACGACTACAAATGACGTTGGCTACTGAATTATATTGAAGACGACAGCTACATACTTCCAAACTATGAAAATATTGTAGAAATACATAATTAACTTATAATTATTGAAAATTACTTTTTCAAAAAATGCTTTTGTCATATCAAAACATATAAATATATTTGCTCAAAACCTTTCGATTGTAAATGAATTTTTAATTTTGTGAAATTTTTTTACTGTTGAATAAAATAAAATCGTCGCAAACAAAAATATAAATTAGCCCAAGGCGGATTTATATAAGGTGGCATCGCCGCGACAACAAATACAACACCAAAAAACACCCATATGCATTTTGTTGTTGGTTACATATACGACAGACGCCAAAAGCACTAATTAAAATATCCCATCATACAACTAAAAACACATCTTCCTTACCTTTTCTGGTAGTATTTTGTATTTATTTTTTTAATATTGAAACATTGTTTTTAAATAATTACAAAAATAAACGATTTTTTGACAGCTGCCATGCACAAAAAAAGTAAAGCGAAAATAATTAACTTCGCCGTGCTGCCACCTAGTAAAATAGATTCGCCTGGAATTAGCCTAAGTTGAATACAGCCACAACGGTAGTCGTGTAACCATGTAGCTATGATGTCATCAAAATAATCGTCTTCATATAAACGTGTGTATTTTAATTTTGACAGGTTGTAGTCGGTAAATAATGAAAAACAATTAAGTAGTAAAGTAGTCAATAAACATAAGTTTTAGACTCATATGAATATTTCAAAGCCTTTATTAAAATAAAACCTCTTTTATATTGATTTAATACATTATGTAAATATTCTCAAACATTTGTGTTATACGATAACCTCCTTACTATTTGCTATGTTACTTTAACGTTGATACAAAAACAGTTAAGGCTTTAAAAAATATTTCAAGTGATATTTTAATTAAAATTTTCAGTTCTTTTAGCTAAACTGATCCGTAGATGTTGTCAGAAGTCGAGATTTTGTCAATTTATGTATCGAAAAATTTTCAATTCAAATTATTCCTATATTATTTTTATTATGCTTACTTTCAGCCTTATTCAGAAGAAAATGATAAACATAATTTGTTTTATTGTAAAATTAAGATTATTTCTAAATTCATCAGAAATTGAAAACGGCAAAAATTAATCATACTGGATATAAAATAAATCATATACATATAATAAGTGCTGGGAAATAAACTTTTCGGGTCAAGCAATATTAAGTCAAATATATAATAATATAAATAATATGACATTGCATAGAAATATTTGTAAAATAAATGAAATAATAAAGTAATAAACCACATTTAAATAGATGACAGATGGAAAGCCTATGATCGACTATGATCTGATGTTGAAAACTATTTTTTATAATTAAATTTAACCAGTGTTTGACAAAAACCTTTTTATTTCGCAGGATTCATCTATCCTCTTATGTACGAAGGAGGAAAGAGCTATTTTCTTGCTATTTGACTGTAGCAAAGATCATTTAGAATATTAAGAGCTAGAGGGTTTTAATGAATTTCATGCTACTGTAAATACGATTCGCATGTTTCTCGGCAGGCCTTTGTGAATGCAATTGTTTTGGACTTTAAATTGTTGCTAAGTTTGATATCGGGCAATGAAATCCGTAACTTTAATCTAAGCGTTTTTGATGTGACGCCAGTTTTTTTTTGTGTAGGGGGAAGCAGTCCATCAATTTCATGGGTCCCTTTTTCAACCCCCTTCATTCCTCAACGATTTCTGGTATCCGACTGGAAATTTACAAATACTGTACGTTCATTGAGTCTCGTGCTGTCACTAGTCTTTTACTGTCGACTGTAGTGATTTTAGACTGGAGACTGATGCATGTCGACATACTTTCTTATAACAGAGCCTATGGTAATTGCTAACATTTGCTTAAGGTTAGGTCTTTACAGAATCTCCATTAATATGTGTTTGCCCGTGGTCCAAAGCCTTTTTATGTTATCTTTTTTCCAAGCAAGATAATTGGCCAGATAATTATTGAGAGTCCGTAACTTGTACTTCGCAGTTAAATATTTTTAGCCACACATGTTATATCCAAGCTCCTTCTTGGCCTTCCTCCCAAATTGTAGTAAAAAATTCCAGAGTCTAGGTAAGAGTAAGAATCGAACCCACAACCCGAACTGAGAGACTAGCATAGTACCTACTAGCGCTACCCCCGGGGGTTCCAATTGTCACTGCAGGAATATGGCAAATGCTTTGACGCGGTCCACTCGGGGAAAATAGGGGCACCAGACGCTAGGGTTCCTAGAGCCTAAATCTGGAAGAAAAGGTCTGTGAGTAAACATCACTGGTTCTCTTCGAGGCCCGACCAGTGCCCAAAAGACTGGTACCACGGGAATCGGTGGCCCCACAGAGAGCCTATCCTCTCTGTGACCGGTTATTGGTGAGGTCCCATTCGGGGGTACACGTGGTGGTTGTGGTTTAAGATCGATTAATTAGGTACGGTGCACGGTCGATCAAGTGTGCTGTTGCACTCTCAACAGACGGAGTTTGGATAGTCTCCAAACCCGTAAGCAAGAGGTTATAATATGGATTTAGGCTTGCCTTGGAAAGGCTTACCATATTATATAAATTGCTACTCATTGTGACTGTATCACACACAAAAAGCGATTGGTGGCAATCGTAAAGTGTTGTTATACTACACAATGGGAGCGCTAGTCTACGCCTAAGTTTCACTCGGTGGTAAGACCACCGTGAGGTTAGGCCGAGTATGGCAGGTACTCACGTTAATCTTGTTCCACAAAGTACCTACTAGAGCACTGAGGCACCCTATGAACCCAGTTTATTTGTACTCATTTGCAATCTATTTATCAATTTTTCTTTTTTGTGGCTTTTCCAGTTAAGCAATAGATCAAGATATGTACCAAAGTATTTGGCCTCCGAGAGTTTAGGAACTATTTGATTACTTAAAGTGGTTTTACACGACGTGCATTTGTTATACACGTCGGGTAAACCCTTTCACAAATAACATGTGTATTGTCCATGTACAGCACATATGACATTTTTCATTAAGAATGTGATCTATTTGTTATTTTAAGTTTTTGTTGTACCAAAAGCTCAAAAAATGTGGCGGTTGCCAATACAAAACTGTGGAGCGGCAAAAAAATTAAATCAAACACTTATTTTAAGGCAGAGGTTTTGTCAGATGTAATTAAACATGTACGTTTGAAAGCAGAAATTATAAACCGTATGTAAAATGGCTATTTTGACAAATACATGAATTACATATGGGTTATCAAACTGACAAGTCATATGATAAATGCACATCGTATAAAACCACTTTTAGTGGAATACAGTGCAAATAATATATATAAGTACAGTTTTGTTCATTATTTTTTTTTCTCCATTTACTCAGATATTTTTTCAAATAAATATGTGGTCGTTTGATTGGAGATATACCTCCACCTGCGGGTCGAAAAATGTAATTTTAGAATCTCCCGGGTCGGTCCAAGTTTAGGTTTTTGCATATTTGCTGACTATAAAAGTTTTATTAGCTAGTCAAAAGTTTGGGAAATTTAAAAAAAAAATAATTTTTCAGAGGTACGTTTAGTTCTTCTAAGGGGACCTTTTTTCTCCTAGGTCCGATTTTTATTACTTTTTAGCTTTAACAGCCTACCATAACAGATTTTTCTGCCAAGTTTCATTAATATAGGGACACTCAATAAATTTTCTGAGTCAATATAAACTAAAAAAGTATTGGTCGTCTAGATTGCCCCTACCCCTATGTGCAGCGCTGCAATTGTTATCGTAGCGGATACGTAGTGTAATATATGCTAATTAAGGAATACCTTTTGTTCGAAAAAAACCAGGTTATTGGAACTGCTTCAAATGTAATACGTACCTAGAAAAAAAAAACAATTGTGTTGTGTTAAACAATGGTTTTGACCTAAAACACTTATTGGAAAAGTTAATTTATAAACTTTTGTTGGATTGTTTTGATAAAAATACTAACCCTTTAAATTAACCATTATAATAATGAGGCATTAAAAATATTTATTTAAAAAACAATAATTTTCTTACCTTTTTCTTGCAGGGTCCTTAATACGAATTGATGAAATAGATTTAAATGGTAAGTAGGTTGGTTAAACTAATTTTCAGGATATGATATAATTTTAAGTAAAAGCCTACATCATAGTATACAATCAACAAAGGCAAATTGCTGTTAAAACCACATTTTAGCTTAAAAATATTAAGTCCAATGGCTTAGTCATAACATTTCTGTAAAATAAATAAATTTTCAGTCAAACATAATTATCTTTTAAATAAAGCAATTTACAGAACCAAACAATGTAATTGCATGTTTAAATGAAATATCTCAATTTGAAATTTTCTGAGAATTTTGTGGATGTATTGGTAATATGATTTTCTCTTCTATCTAAATTTTGTGTTCGTTTGTTTATGTTCTTCATCACGTATGAACAAATTCAAATACAGCCTCCAGCCTGCAATTACACATTAAACATGACAACAATAAAAAATTTTATGTATGTATTATGTATTTATTTACTTTTTTTGCATTATTTTCTATTTGTATTTATAAGTATAAATGTACATACATATACGAGTATGTATGTTTATGTACAAGAAAAAAAAAAGAAATAACAATAAAAGCCAACTCATGTTAATTTTATAGATTGACTTTAACAAAAGTTTAAATATAAAAAAAAATTACGAACCATTGTGATTATTTCTAAAATTGAAGTCTTTTGTTTAAGCTCAAAAACAAACGGAAAAGAGGAAGAGAAAGTGCAAGCACAAGCAAATTTTGTTGATTTTAGGGTGGTGAATTTTTCTCAAGGGCATGGGAATGTGATGCATTTGTTGGTTATTTATAGGTAGGAATTGTGATTTTTTTATGATAAAATTATTTTAAAGCTAAAGAAATAAAGCGAAGAGAAACAAGGTATACTTAGGACTATATTTTTTAAGGATGCCTATATTAAACGAGTTGTCATTCTTCGAAGTTGAACAATTAATAATACTTTGTTTTCCTTCAATAAATGAGTTTATCTTAGGTTTATATATAGTATTTCTACACGATTTGAAACATACATACAATTGTAAATATTTAAAAAATATAATTTTGTATGAAACCTTTTGTAAATCAAATTAAATTTTTTGTGAATATGGTTATTACATTTTATATATTTATATTTTATATGTAATAATAATTGTATAATACCTAAATAAAGGCTATTCCAGAAGTACTCATCACAGAAGATACAAAAAATTTTAAACAAATAAACCTTGTAATTTCGATGATTTTAATGTATCGCAAGACACCGAAGCTATAAGAAGGCGGGTTTTCCTTATTCCGGGAACCCAATTTAAAGTGTTGACGTCATGATTTGTTCTGAATATTGAGTCTAAAGTTCACTGTTAGTTTCTTTCCCAGTTATAAACCGGCAACATAATAATCTTGCGACTAAAGATTTAATATATGTGACCCGGTCTATGAAAAGGTGGCTTATGACTCAAAAACAAAATTTCGAAAAAATAGCTTTTAAAGATAAACAATGCATTTCGTCAGTTTCTTAATAATTTTTCTTTTGCTTTATGAACAGTCATGCCCAAAAGGCAACCAAAAATGCAAAAGAGCATAAATGAGATAAGTTCGTGTGTGTATAGAAAGAGCGATGTTTTTTTTTTCAATGCAAAGCACAAACCAGTTTCTGACCCAGAGTTGTCAGGTTTTTGGGGATTTTATCCCCAAAAAATCCCACAATCTCTACATTTTTAGTACACTTCTAACTTTCTAGTTTTCCCCACGTGAAAGATCGTCTCAAAAACTATCGAAACCAAAAAAAAAGTGGAAAAAATTTTTTTGAGTCATAAGCCACCTTTTCATAGGCCGGGTCACATATGATTTTAGGTAAATATGGGGTTAAACTACGTTTAGGTAAATATGCGGTTAAACTACTCTTAAGCATCAGTGTTTTTCACTGTTTCTGTTATTACCAACATGTTGAAATGAATTTTATGTCAGTTGTATTTAAAATGGGGATAAAAGACAAAGATTTATGCCCTTATGCAAAATAAATAAAGTCTACTTGAAGTGTACTTTAAGAAAAAATTTTCATATAAAATTTGAAATAAAGTATATTTGAAGTAAACTTTATTTTTTTGGATAAGGGCATTAAACTCCGTTAATTTTATTTTATTTTTATTTTTTTTTTTTTTCTTAGAACAACTATTTGAAAAAATAATTCAACTTACAAACGCTTGTTTGCAAATTTTTTCAATATACATTGAAATTTCTAACAACATAAGTTTGACAAACGAGCAATCTAAAAAGAAAGCAGCATAAAATATTGCAAACATAATGAAAACGAAATTTAATAAGTGATATTTTCTAGCCAAACTACAGGCATGATACTTTTTTCTCATCACATTTTAGGAAAATTTAAGCTTAATGTTAGCGCATTGAATAATAAAATTAAAAAAAAATTTACCAAAATTTTATTAAATACTAGCTGTGCCCGCCACGTCGTGGGCGTCCTGACAATATTTTACTCGATTTTGCACATAGGTATTCCACACCTATTGTAAGACTGTTACTTTTATAGTGCTTCAGTTATGGTTTATGTATTTACTTTATATAAAGGTATCCATCCCTGGATAAAATTGTAAAATTCATAAAAAATTCTAAAAATTATTGTAAAGCTCTGTAAAAGGTGATTGAAATATTTCAATAACGTTGTAAGCCCACAAAGTAAAAATACATATCAAATACAAAATATATTCAATTGGCGCCTAATGTTACGCTATAGTGTTTATAAACCGAAAATTTCAGTACCTTTAAACCGGAAATTGCGGTTTTTCACTGATTTTTCTCCTCCTCACCTCCCCACAAAATTTTGTTAATATCCATCCAGTAGTTTTTACGTAATGCGAACACAAATAAAAAGCAGACATACAGACGGAAATTACTATTTTATTATATGTGTAGATAGTAATAATGGGTGGATAAATTTTAAGGGCCGATGTTGAATGTGAACCAAACCTAAACGTCAAGTTTTTTCTGCATTTAATTTGACATTTCTCAATTTCAGACTAACTCGATTTGAATCATGAAAAGATACACAATCTTTTGAGCGACAAATTCAATAGCCGAGTTATATCACGTGGTGGCAATATAAATTGGCCGCCAAGATCATGTTGTTTGACACCTTTGGACTTCTTTCTTTGGTGTTATTTGAAAGAAAAGGTGTACGTCGTTAAGTCAGCAACAATTCAGGAGCTAAAGGGTGAAATAATTCGGCACATTAACGGCATAGAACCTCAATGATTTGGAGCATCGGATGGAGGTGTGCCGCCGAGTTCGTGGCGGCCATTTGGCCGATATTTTGTTCCATGCATAATTGATCTATACCAATGTTATCAAAATAAAAAAATGACAATAATTTCCTAAATAATTTGTGTGATAATCAAAATCGGCCCTTAAAATTTAACTATCCTTTAGTTTAATTGCGATTTATATACTGGCAAAGTATTGAGTAGTGGATACCGAGTATTTGATCCTTTTGTTGAGTACTCAATACTCAAAAGTAGTTATCCGATAGTTTTAGCGTTATATTTCTCGAAACAAATTGAATAGAAAATTTAACGACCTCATTAAAAATGTGATTAACAGTGCGATTCCATTATGAAAACAAAAGTATTGATTACTACTTTGAGTAGGAATTTCCAGAACAACTGCTTATACTTCTTCTTCTTTAATTATCTCGGTCAACCTAGAACGGTAGTATGATGAAAAAAAAGGTTTCTGGAGACAAAAAGTCCATAGTGACGCCTTTACTTAATTTATGTTATATTTATTTATATTTTATAGTTTTCGTTAGTTTGTAAATTTTTTTTTTTTTTTTGTTTTAAATTAGTTAAAATAAAATACATATTTTATTTATTATTTTCATTATATATTTTAAGTTTATTTTCATTTATTAATTTTCCTTGTAATATTGAGGTTATACACGATAACCAGAACGATTGCACATGGCTGATTAATGCAACCACCACTTAACTGTACTAAAGTACAGCTAATCGTGGAAGCCAATCACCCAGTGCGAGAGTGAGACGTAAACCACTCGAAGACCTAGCAACAAGAACGGCCTGATTGACTTTAAACGATAACGACAATGACGCGCGCACGTGTTCCTCCACCCAGAGCTACTTTACGAATCCCCAACTGCTTATACATTGGTAAATTAAAGATCGCTAGTTTACTTTAAAATTAAACTAGCCTTGGAAGAACTGAAAGAACGTATTTCTTCTAGTCCCTTACAGAATTTTCGTAATGGATAATATATGAGGGATTTTAGATAAATTTTCGCAAATGTTTCTTTCAATATTACATTCTGCAGATAACATAGACTTTTGAATAATGTAAAGTGCAATTGGTAAAGGTACTAAAAAAAATCTCACTAAAGTTTAAAAAAACTTTATGCCAGAATATGCACACTACACCATTATATTGCAGTGTTGATTGAACTAATAAGAAAAATATTCTTTATGGATCACAGAAACGATAGAATTAAGAGTCTCGCCCTGAAATACATATATGCTGGATGTAAAATTAGGTTGGTGCTACTTTTCAAAGAAAAAGCCTTTCTACCTCCCGCAAATATTAGATAGCGATTGAACTTCGATAAAAAATGTGTAAACATTACACAAACTTTTTGACATAACAAGTCAAAATTAAAGCTGCATTGCATTTTACTAGTCATTTTTTACTTTTTGAGGTACCTAAAAACAAAATATCAAATTGTATGCTTGTGTTAGAAGCAGTACCAGTAACTGCTAAACCTAAACAAGGGCGTAAGGTGTAAAATAACTGTCAAAAATTCTCATGTACATACAAAATGTATGAAGCAAACCTAAATACCAAGGCGTCAATGCTTTGCAATTGGAAAATTCAATTTTGACAGAACGTTAAGGTGTGAATTTAGGTGCAAACAAAATGTTATTGTTTTTGCGTAATAGTGGTGCCATTTTAGCTATTTTCTGCTTTATCTAGCGATTTTATTTTTTTTATCTCTTTTGCCATTAATTTTATTAGCTTTTACTAAACAAAATATGTTAACATTACTGTTTATTACAAAACGTTGCGCTCTTATTTAGGTTTGTGAAAAGCTAGACGCTAGGCGCTAGACGTCGTAACGCCTTACGCCCTTGTTTAGTTTAGTCAGTATCTCATTTCTTTTTTATCGTTGAAATGTATGTGCAGACGCAGAGAGGGGGTTTCGATACCAAAAATAGGAATTAATTGAAGAATTAAAGTTGTGTGAACCGAATTAATTTTGATACTCTGTAACCACATCACTAGCAACAAATTTTGTTTACCGCTTTTTCAAATTTGAGTTATTAGACGTTTTTCATGCATGCAATAAAAAAATGCAATTTTTGATGTTTTAATTAATTTTCAGTGCTTTCTGAAGTGAAAGTTAAAAATATAATAATGGAACCTTCAATCTCGGGTAAGTAATATTATATGTTCGTTTTGGTTTTTATGTCTAATTATTCTTAATTTTTGTTCACGCGTAACCCTTATAATTTAGTGGATTTCGGAAAAAATTATAATAAATAATTGTAAATTAAGCCGAATAAAGTAAAAAAACTTTTTTTGTTCTTAAATTATAAACATTTTTAACATAATTTGTAAAAATCATTTTACACATTTTTAAATTATATGCAAATATGTATAATAAGAAAATGATTTTACTTGTTGTGCGTCATATAAACTTTTCTAATAATATAATATTTGAATCAATCCGATAGGGAAGAACATGCCAGTGATGATGATAATGATATTTACATCAATACAATACGATGTTTACAAACATATTTTTTATATTCTATGTTTTTTATTATTATACATAGTTTTTTTTAAATAAAAAATGGAAATCAAATAAAATAGCAATGAAATATAATTATAAATATATACGAGTATATGGGGGATTCACAAGGTATGCTAGCATATTATAATATTTTATATTAGTTTAAAAATATTGTTGTTGTGTTTCAAACAAAAAACCTTATAAAATAATAAATTTTTTTTTATATTTATTGGTTTGTTACATAATTCAGTTGAAACCTGAGCCGGGCTAAGTAGCCTTATTCGAGCCGTCTGTAATGCGGCTTGAAAGCTGCAATTTATATCTTTGAGAAGCACTTTACTTTTTATAATTTTCTATTTTAAAAATGGACAAACTTAAAATTTTCTATTTTAAAAATGGACAAAATAAAAACTATGTTATTATTTTAAAAAATATGACTTTATGACACCTTGTTAATTTTCCAATAATATATAAAATTAGAATAGGGAAAGATACCTCAAAATATTTTGCAATTTTGGAATATAATTATTAATTACTTCGCCCGTATCTACCACATCACTTTTTCACCCAATTGCATATAACGTGTTCAATTTAAAGCATACCAAATTCGAAGTGTTAGTGTTATAGCCTTCTAGATAATCGGTTATTATTAAAGGCTTTGTATGGGCAGACCCGTTTCCCCCCGTCCTATATAACCAATTTTTTTCCAAAATTCGAAGCTTGCTTTCTCTAAGTGATATTGAGCAAAAAAGATAAAAAATTACAAACAGGGAAGTTATCATGTATTAGTACTCACTTTTGGCATAAAAAAGTTATACATTTAATAATGTTTTTTGTTTGTTTTTTATGTTTTATACCAAATTAAATTACTGATTTCTGCACGGTCTTAATCCTAAACATTGAAGTCAATTCAATTGTTTTTCCTCAATACAAGAAAATAAGCTGCTGTCTCTTTAGTATACAACCACATCAAAAGTTGTTAAGAATTGACAAAAAGTAACCATTTCAAATTTAGATAATATAATACACTAAGAGGTAAGGCCTTTGACTAAATACAGTGGAATTTTGGATTTCTTCAATAAATTTTTTATACCTTCCGGGATTCTTAATGAAAATTTAACAAGGCGCCTCTTCAACACAGTTATCTACTTAATACTATCCGTGTCCGCGAAGTCGCCTGAATTCTGTCATTATTTTGTTCGGTTTTGGCTCTTGTTTTGAAAATAATCCACTGCAAGTCACAAAATCGGTAAAATTGTGTACATTCGGGTTTTTATCTCTATTTTCTAAAAATTAGATATGTTTGTCAAGGTCAGGATTCACTATCCTACACAATCGTACGATTCAATCACAAAAACATTTGACAGAATTCTGTCCTACTCAAAAAATCGTTTCAAAATGGCGATGCAGATGACACACTATCATGCAAAATAAGATTTTATAACTCTGATCGCATGGAAAAATATTATATTATGAATTTTATTTTTCCCTCTACGAACGGTTTGGCTTTGGCCAGTCAACTCGAATTCATGCTTTAAATTTTCCTAGTTATTCTTCTCTTGTCATGAATAGATCGTTTGTTGTTCGAGTGAACCACGTTGCACAATGAGACAGCCCTATAGTAACCGCGGCAAAAAATGGTTTTTGGCGTGTCGTCCAATTTGAATGAAATTTTCACAGTATATTTACAGATATATGAGTAATAGTTCCCTGAAACTTCAGCCTTATAACTTCATTACTTTTTGGTCTAGAACAAGTCAAAGTTGAGGTATGCCAACGCGCTTGAAATATGTTAGTTCAATATGTAATACTCAAAAGCTTATTAATAAAAAAATACACAATAAATATAACTTTAAAGTATTTTTTTTATTAATTTAGTTGTTGTAGAATGAGTAGATGAAAAAATAAATTTAAAAAAAAACACAAAAAAAAATTTCTTAACAACAGAATTGTGGTGTAAAAATTGAACATTTTACATTTTAAATGGACTAGGAAATATAGAGCAGCCCCTCTCCCTAGTTGCAGACTTATATCAAATGAAAGATTGAAGTCTCAGCTTTCCTTTAAAGAACATATAGCAAAAGTACTTTAAATTATGCTACTTATGTTAGCATGCAATAGCATGTTTACAAATTTTTACTTTTATTTTTTTTTAATTGTTTACGTCTATTCACTTACTGTTTATTATTAGTTTATTAATTTAACTATTTTATTTTAAACTTTAGGTCTTAAATAATTTTATTTATATTTATTCAATATTTCGCTAAATATTGAATAAATATAAATAAAATATAATAAAATATAAATAAAATTAAAAACTAAAGTTAAAAATAAAATAGTTAAATTAATATTAATATATCAAATATTATTATTTTATTTACATTATTCATTTGATTGATAATTTTTTTTAAGGTCATTTGGAGGACTTTGGGTTCGATAGTTGTATAATTTTTAATTTAAATTGAGAGTGCAAATTGTTGTTCTCATCTAAGTTGTGTTATGCTCACTTCCTAATGTGGTTAGTTTAATTGTTGTAGGTTATTCCATTCTAGTAAATATTCACGTATTTCTACGAATGAAGATGTAATGCACTATTTGCAAATATCATCAGATCCTTATATTAATTCATTTAGAATGAGAATGAAATTGAAAAAATTAGAATGCCATGATGATGTTAAAAAATTATTGATAGAATGAAAATAAAAACTTTTTCTTTTTTATTGCATTTCAATGGGGGGTGGGCGTAATAGTAGGCGTGTTATTGTAATTTTTGCATGAAACATTTTAAATGATATAAATTACAGTAATATCAAATTTGAAGGTTGTGCCTAAAATATTTTACTTTTTATATTGAGGTTGTATGGGTAGCGGGGGTAAAAGTGGGCCAAAGTTCAAAATTTTTTTCCGATAATGTTTGTAACAATATAACATTCAAGTATACTAAAATTGGAAGTTATACCTAAAGTATTACGGACAATACGGCATTTTACAAATTTCGATTGTATGGGAGGTGGTCGTAAAATAGGCGAATTTTCTTAGTTTTTTTTTTTTAACTGGAATTGTCTTAGAAATAACCTGTGCAAAATTTCAAAGCTCTACAATGACTTGTATTTAATGCCGGCGTTGTCTCACTGTGCATTGTGCCTTATGAGGAGAGAAGGTTTTCAAGGTCAATATCAAGCTTTATGATTATGTTAATATTACATTTGTAATTAATATTTACTATGCTGCTAAATTACTGCCACATTTTGGTTACTTTTTTTTTGTGTTTTTCATTTTCAGTATTTGTCAAGGAGTATTTTTATTTTTTTTAATTTTAATATAATAGTATTTGCTGTCAATTAATAATAATAGTAGTTACTGCCTATTGTATGTATATATTTGACTAATTAGGTTCCTATGATCTAGACTATCTATTATAAATAAATAAATAAAAGATTTTAAAATCGTATAGATCTGTCAAATAGTCTGTAAACACGCATACATTTTTAATCCACAGTATCATAGTTTTTGAGCACACATGCAATTTTTCACAAATAGTACGACTGAGTACGATAGTGTATCATGGCCTTAAGCATGTATGCCTGGTCAGCTTGATTTTTACCTCCCTTTTGCATATACAAATTTTGACTTTGCACATTATCCGACTTTCCACATTTTTTATAAGAATTGACTTATAGGTGTTAGAGAAATCGATTAGTATACATCAAATGTTTACTTAGACAGTCGTCTACTACGATACTTCCCTAATGATTTTGTTATTATTACTGTTATTATTGTTTTTTTTTTTTCAAAATTTATCATCACAAATAGTGCTGTTGTTTTAAACTCGTGTCGTTGTATATTTCGTTGTAATTGTTTGTTTTGGCTTTTGATTATTTTAATAAAAAATAGTTCGATGGTTGCATGTAATTTTTAATATTTTCTCATAGTGGATGTCAATTAAAACCTCATTATATTTGGATATATTTAAATGAAACATAAAATAAAATTACAAAAGAAAATGTTAGGGTTAATTTTGCAATGAATTTTAATTCGTAATATATATTAAAATAATTTAAATTTGATACAATAAAGTTTTTATTACTTTTCATACTAATTTGAATAAACTTTATAAACAACTCAATTTTGATGGTTTTCAATACATACAAACATACATACATGCATACATGCATAAATTCTTACATAAATACACACATTTTACATACATACATCTGCATAAATTCATCCAATATTACATATATTTCGTTGTAATTGTTTGTTTTGGCTTTTGATTATTTTAATAAAAAATAGTTCGATGGTTGAATGTAATTTTTAATATTTTCTCATAGTGGATGTCAATTACAACCTGATTATATTTGGATATATTTAAATGAAACATAAAATAAAATTACAAAAGAAAATGTTAGCGTTAATTTTGCAATAAATTTTAATTCGTAAGTAAATTATGTCCGTCCGTGTGTATTGAATGAATGAATGAATCAGGAACAAAAAAAATAATGTAACAGAATACGATAACTGCCAAATAAATGCAATTAAAGACGATATTAAATTACTATTTCAACAATGTTCAATTAATATATACAAGTTGTATTGTAAATTTTAACAATAAAACATTTTATAAGATCAAAGGTTTATTGCAAAAATATAAATGTCTTTATAAGAAAATAAAATTATTTAAATATGGCATCGTAAAAAGAGTTTTTAAATAAGATTGTCGATTGCATCAGCTAAGTGGCAGGTTCAATCAAGCTTCTTTACATAATTTAAATTTCCAAAATTGCTGTACATATGATACAATACATATGTGTATAATATTAAATATGCCACCAAAAAATACATAATCGAGCAACGCTTTCCATGGTTCAAATTGAGTTAGTCTATACACATTGAGAAATGTCAAATTAAATGCAGCAAAAAGCTTGTCGTTTTGGTGTGGTTCACATTCAACATCGGTCCTTAAAATTTAACCACCATTATTGTTATATTTTGTCTGCTTTCAACATATACATAAGTATGTACATATTTACTTACTTAGCTTGATTTCTAGCACTACAACACAAATATTTTTTTAATTTGTATCGACTATCAGTTAACTTGCTTTTTGCTTTTCTATATACGTTGTTATATTGTCATATTTAATATATTTAAAGTGATTCAATATGTTTTCGCAATCTAGAGCTGCGAAAATCACTCCGATCGGAATGTTAATTATGAAATCATTTCAATTTCGAATGGAATTTGTGAGATACCTGCTATTTTTACCTTGCCAAATTATTTTGTCAGTACATTGTGTATTTTGTATGGATTCTTCTAAACGTTCTGATATTTCTGGTACGTAAATTAAATACTCGAAATTAACAGTTTTGAACTAAGAGTAGTTAAGCAAAAATAAAAACAAAACTCCAAAAACTGGCGCTTGTCTATTTTGAATCACAAATAGAAAAAATTTAAACAGACTTTTGACTGAATACCGTTCCTATCCATAACGCAGCGCACTACAGTAAGCACCAAGAGCATGTGGGCGATAGTTTGCTGGGTAAGCATATGGGAATAGTATTTAATGTCTTACAACATAACAGTAACAGTATACATCTAACCATTAATTTAAATTCATATGTGTGTATAAAACAACTCCTCATGATTCTAAGGGGATGGATAACACTTTTACAAATTGGTTTTTAAAATGTGTTTAAGTACATGAACTACTACGACTACTTAACAACTACTCCAGCTACCACATACCACAAACAACAATAACAAAGAATTTTAAAATTGTTACAACTAGCATTTATGAAGTACTCAAAGGGCAAACGAAACACAACATAACAAAAATAATTTAATAACGCACATGAACACGAAAAACAGAAAGAAATACTTTTAAACTATAAGCATCTATAGCTTAAGGTAATTCTCAAGAGGATTATATACGACAGTAATGACTCCTACACAAAGTACTATTTAAACTTGTAACTAAAATTCTATTTTAGTTAAAATTAATATTTTATCCATGATCTACTTTTAAATTCTTTAAATCAGGAGCCTATTTTCTGCAATTTTCGCCAGAATTAAGTTTTCACGTGAAATGTATAAAACTAAACAAAAACTCAAAAATTTAAAACAATATACCAGTGAAAACCCTTTTAATTGATATTTTTGTGTAATTTTTCTCTTGCTTTTGTTTAATTTCTTTTGCTAGAAATGATGGTTTTTAGAAAACAATTTGATAAACTTTTTTAAAAGTAATTTACTGGAATGTTTTCAAGGATTGTTTTTCATATAATGAACCTTAATTTTGAGATTTGGATGCATTAACCTTTTAATCGAAAAAATTTAATTATCTATACATATAACAAAAGTCTTTCTTTTTAAATAAATTTGGCAAGGAGGTACCTTAGTATCTCTATTCCAATATAGAATACTTTTTTCCGAAAAAATATCTTACTTCCAAGAGAAAGTAAAGAGAAAGCAGTAAAAGTACACCGATTTTTTCACCGATTTAAAGGTAAGGCATATTTAAAGGTGTGTTTTATTTTTGAAAGTGGATATTTTAAACACAGTTGCGCAACAGATGGCTGTGTTTTAAAATAATGACAAAATATGAATTGACAGCGGGATATTTGAAACACCGTTGCGCAACGTATGGCGTTTGATTACAAATAATGAGAAAATATGATTTACTTACTGCCAAATAGCCAATTGTATAAAATTTGTATTTGATTTGTATTTTAAATTTGTGGAATTTCATTGTTATTAAAATATTTTAAACACCTTTTACAGAGCTTTATAATTCATTTTAAAATTTTAGAATATTATATATGTATGTACATATGTATGTAAATATTAGAATTTTATACAGGATGGTACCTTTATATAAAGTAAAGAATTACTTTCAAAGCAAAATTGAACAAAATATCGACAAGACGCACACATAATAAAAGATTTAATAAGTCAAAACATAATGTTTTTCATTTCGAGGTACGATTATTCACCCATATGCACCCTTTTCAATTGTCCGAATTATTGTCTCGAATATTTAAAGACAGTAAATAGGTGATTTGACGTATGCCGACAATATTACAATTTTTTGTTGATGAATAAAAAAATCAAAATGGGAAAATTCAAAAACCTAAATAAATTTTCATAATTATTGTCTAGACCCCTACACTACAGAGACAATTGTCAGTATTTTTGACAACTAACAAATGTAAACGCAGTTTTAAACTATAAGAACTAGTTCAAATTCTAATTACTTTTTTTGAAGGTTAATGTAATGCGTTTAGTAATTGAATAACAGAATTGACAATCACAAAAGTAATTTCTTATGTGGCAAATACTTCTTTTGTTAATGGCTAATTTAATGCTGGGTTCAAGCGCAGTGCGTCCAGATTTTAAAACAACACCCCTTTGGTTTTTATTATTGTTATTAGGCTTCCGTACACAAAGTTTAAAAACGTAACCCTATTGTTTTCGCTACAATGTCTGTCCGTCTGTCCATCTGTCAGCGCCTTTTATCTCTGGAACCGGAATAGATACAATCCTGAAATTTTCACAGATGATGTATAGCTGTTGCCGCTATAGCAACAAATACTAAAACTTATAGCGTGTTCCAATAGAGAGGTGTTATTCACGAAAATGTGTTTATTTTTTTAACTGTAGGAGGGATACACTTGAAATTTACAAACAGTAATTAAAACTTAGTTCACTATATAAACAAGTATAAAAAAATAAAACTAAAAATTAAAGGGTGTTCCGATAGTGGTGTGATTTGCATGTTTAAAGCATAATTTTTGAACCATAATAGGTAGACTCTTGAAATTTTCACATAAGGTGTATAGCGGTAGCCGCTATAAGAACAAAAATTAAAACTTATAGGGTGTTCCGATAGAGAGGTGTAATTCACGAATATATATTTATTTCTTGAACTGTAGGAGGCATACACTAAAAATTTACATACTGTTGTAATAAAAACGTAGTTCGCTTTATAAACAAGTCTAAAATATAAACCTAAAAATTAAAGGGTGTTCAGATAGTTGTATTATTTGCATTTATAAGGCCTAAGTTTGGAACCATAATAGGTAGAATCTTGAAATTTTCACAGAAGGTGTATATCTGTGGCCGCTATAGCAGCAAATATTAAAATTTATAGGGTGTTCCGATAGAGAGGTGTTATGAACAAATATGTGTTTATTTCTTGAGCTGTAGGAGGCATACACTAAAAATATGTAAGCAGTAATTAAAACTTAGTTCGCTATATAAACAAGTATAAAAAAATAAACCTAAAAATTAAAAGGTGTTCCGATAGTAGTGTGATTTGCATGTATAAAGCCTAAGTTGTGAACCGTAATAGGTAGGTGCTTGAAATTTTCACAGAAGGTATATAACTGTGACTGCTATACTAGCAAATACTAAAACTTATAGGGTGTTCGGATAGAGAGGTGTTATTCACGAATATGTGCTTATTTCTTGAACTGTATGAGGATTTCACTAAAAATATGCAAGCACTAAATTAAAATTAGTTCGCTATATAAGCAAGTCTGAAAAAATAAACCGAAAAATTAAAGGGTGTTTCGATAGTGGCGTGATTTGCATGTATAAGGCCTAAGTTTTGAACCATAATAGGCCGCTATAGCAACAAATATTAAAACTTATAGGGTGTTCCGATAGAGAGGTGTTATTTTCGAATATGTGCTTATTTCTTGAACTGTAGGAGGCATACACTAAAAATTTACAATCAGTAATTAAAACTTAGTTCGCTTTATAAACAAGTCTAAAAAAAAAACCTAAAAATTAAAGGGTGTTCCGATAGTGGTGTGTTTTGTATGTTTGGAAGTTTTGAACCATAATAGGTAGACTCTTGAAGATTTTACCAAAAGTGTATAACTGCGTCCACTATAGCAAAAAATACTAAAATGTAGGGTGTTACGAAAGTGACGTGTTATTTACGTTTATGTCTTTTTTTTAGCTGTAAAAAGCAACCTCTTACAATTTGCAGACAGTAATTAAAACTGTGTTTGTTTTATAAACAAGTATACAAAATTGAACTTAAATATTAAAGGGTGTTCCAATAGTGACGTGATTTCCATGTATATAGCCTAAGTTTTGAATGAATAGGTGGAATCAAGAAATTTTTACAGGAGGTGTATAACTATGGCCACTATAATAAATAGTAAAAATTAAAGGGTTTTCCGCCAGTGACGTGATTTGCATGACAAAGCTTTATTTCTTGAACCGTAACAGGTAGACTCTTGAAATTTTGTACAGAAGATGTGTTGCCACGGCCGATATGACAATTACTAAAAATTAAAGGGTGTTCCGACAGTGACATGTTTTTCACTTATAGTGACTTATTTTTTAATCGTAATAAGTAGACTCTTAATATATTTATAGAAAGGAAGTTGCCATGGCCACTATAATGAATAACAAAATTAAAGGGTGTTCCGACAGTTACATGATTTCATAAACCGTAATAGATATCCTCTTAAAATTTTTGCAGTAGATGTGTTACTTCGACCGCTATAACAAATACTTAAAATTGAAGTGTGTTCATTAGTGACGTGTTTTTCACGAATATTACCTTATTTTTTAACCATAGGCATACAGTTTAAATTTATACAGTTTATGTTTTAAATTGTCTTCTTTAATAACAAGTAACAAAAATAAAATTAATAATAATTAATTAATGAAATTTAATAACAAGTTGAATAAGTAATTAAAAGTTAAAGATTGTCCCCATATAGCAGACGTGATTGTGACATATAAGTTTCTTTCGAACCGTATCAATCAGAGTTTTGTCTGTGAAAAAATATATATCTTTGTTTCTTTGTTCGTTTCTCAATATAAATGTTAAAGTTACAGATTTTTCCCATTAAAAGAGTTCATAAAATAAAAAAATTTCGTGATTTCACCGTGTCTTTGAGATTCTCGTTACCTTTGAAACGTTATAGATGGTGACTTGAAAATTATATAGAATGTGTATTATATATCCGCTATAGTAATACGTATAAAATTCGAAATTAAAGGGTTTAGTAAATTGTTGTTGATGTTGACTTATCATTATATAGCATAGACTGATATTTAAAATTTATACAGAGTACGTTGTAATATAAGTACAAAAAAATTAAGGTCATCACCAGAGGTAACAGAATTCGAAGTAAATCGCCTTATACGTTAAGCTTTTATAGACACACAGTTCAAAAAAATTAAAAACTTAAAAATACATTAAATAATAATTTTGTTGTAAACCATTAAAAAAAAACACGGAATGTTAAAAAAAAAACATTGACCCTTTTTCTAGTCTTTAATACCACAACCTTAAAATAATTTCAATGATTGCAGGTAATAATTGAAATAAAGAAATATCATAAAAGTGATGCAACTATAATATCCTATTGATTAAATGATTCTGACATTGTGCTTTAAATTGTCTTATGTACCTAATCGTGAATCGTTAATTAAACTTTTTAAATAATAAGGAATTATGTACGAGTACATATTTTGTTAATAACACGAAAAAAGCAAATTTAGAGTCAAAGAATTTTTTAAATCATGTATAAAGCGCAAAGCTTTTTTATTTGTTCCGTGGCTTATATGTAGACGGTAGACGGTAGACGCCAAAAAAACTAATAAAATATCACATCCAATAACTAAAAACACTTCTTCCTTACCTAGTTTTGATAGTATTTGTAATTTTTTTTATTTAATTTTGAAATATATTCAGAAGAAGTAAATTTTTTTCTTTTTCCCAAGTTTTAAAAAGAAAATTAATGAATTTTTGACAGCTGCTTTGCCAAAGCTGCAAAACAATCAATAGTATCGATAGTTTTCTTTCCGCTGACTATCGATTGATAGTCAATTGATTGATTTCAATATAGATACTATTATCAAATTTTAAATGGAAATACGAAGTTGATTAAGTATAGTGATCATCACATTTTTAGCAACTCGTTCGACTTAGATTGTAATGTACAAATACAAATAAAGTAAATCATACTTTAAATCGTTTGAAATAAAGAGTTGCACATTATTTAACTGATATACTTTGGTAATAAATATTAGTAAAATTTAGCTACCTAAATCCGGCGGCTCCGCCAATTACTGACTGCCGCTTAACAGTCTGCATATTCTTTAATAAACTACAGGTGAAACTACAATTTAAAGCCAGCAAATAGCCAAATATAGATATTAAAAATTTTAAATAATAGTTCGGCTATTATTTAAATCACAATCTAGTGCATTTGATATTGCAAATTTATTCAATTGTAATACGTTGCAAAACATAAATCTTCATATTGGAATTTTAGATGCAATAAATGTTTCGTTGAAGGAAAGCTTTAAACCACAATTAGTAGATTCTTTTATCGAAGAAGCTGTTGATGAAGTTATTTTCATCGAATGGTATGAAATAGTCTAATTATTGAAATATTCATTGAAATACGAGGGCATTGACACTTGCTGTGCTGGAAACACAAGACAGCAGTTCAGTATTTAATAACAGAAGGAGTGTAGCATTTAAAACTTCTGCGATTATAAATACAAAATGTCAAGAAATTAACAAACTGTCATTGTAATAGATGCTTGCTCAAAATACAACTATAGATTGTATTAGAGATCTTTCCCAAAATTAGACAGTAATTGCCTAGTATTAGGTAACCATTAATGAGATCAGAATGGCATTGGAAAATAATGCACTAGATATAAAAAATGTCATGTGATTACCAAACTTTCCTCGTTATAGACGCAACTTGTGCAAAACTCGGCAGTATTAGCTAACACTTTACGGGATCAGTCTTGCTTTAAAAAGTACTGCGCTGGAAATACAGAAGGTCATGCAATTATAAAACTAACCTCGTATTGGATGCAGCTACCCTCTTGATAGAGTTAAAATTTGCCAGCCAGATACTCCAGTAATAGTTATATAACATTTTATTATGTCCATATGGGTCCATTTTTAAATCCTTGTTTCCTTTCTACACCTTTTACCTTTATGATTTTTATGTTTTTTGTTGATTTTAATTACCACTTATAAACTTTGATAGTATCGATAGTTTTTAAGTAAACTTTCGAATGGGCCGACTATCGATAGTTTTGCAGCTCTATGCTTTGCACATAAAAAGCAAAGAAAAAATAAAAAAAATTTATTTTCCGTGCCTCGATTAATTGAGGCGACTAAACAGTTACAAACTAAAACTACAGACAGTTACAAAACTAAACTAAAAAACAGATACAGAATTAAATTTAAAAAATTAAACAAGTAAAACGATTCATTTCATCAGAAAATGTTGGAAATTCATTTCTAAAGTTCAAAGGAAAATTAAAATACTATAAAATTGAATAAAACCTACGGGGGCTTACATATCTTACATATGAACATTTTTTATTTCATACGTATGTATGTACCCTGCAAGGAATATGGTAGTCGACTACGAAAATAACACAATTTAAGTTAAGTTTTATAGCCTAACTATAAGCTAGCTAAAATCCAAAGTAAAATTATTTTTGACAATTTTGTTTTAAATATTTTTCATTTCTTTTTTAAAATTATAAAATGAATATTTGTGTCGCCTCCCTTGCGTTCTTTTGTGTTCTTAAATTATGATTAAATTATGATCTTAATGTTATTTGGTAGGAAATATCTTACTGACTATCGAGCACTTCATGTATTAACATTTTTAGTTAAGAAGCCTTCAATCAAAGATGCAGGAAATAATAATAAGCAGGGAAAAAATATATTGCATATTTTTACAAATTCGCTTTATAGCTAACTGATATACATATATTCAGTTTATAACTAACTACAAATTGACTAACTTTAAGCTAACTTCTGAGTAGTCAGTAAGGCAACTGACTACACCCTAGGACATCACAATGTTAAAAAAGTCAGTTATTTTTAATAAAAATAATCCAAGTATAAAAACACAAAAGTTAGCTTAAGGTGCATTAAAAGTTAGTTTATTTGCTTATAGGGTAGTGTTTGTTCACAACTATAGGTATGCATGTACATATGTATGTATTTAGTAGAGTATCCATTTAATTTTGATTTTATTCGAGCAAATAATTAATAGATTTTCCAATTTAAATTTTGGTCGATTATTCCTTTAAGGTTTTTAAATTATTCGCATAACTCGAATTAATCGGGCATATTTTAAAAATGTGTACCCTATGAGGAAAGTCAACTACGATGATTTTTAAAAATGTTTTATTGATTTGTTCATTTTAGTTAGAAAATTATTTTAATATTTTCATTTCTTCCTTCAATAAGCAGACAAAATTTTGTGCATAAATAACACGAACTGATTTCATAGTTTTACGGTTTTACGGATAGGCTAGTAGGTAGTATGGTGGTCTATCAGTTTCCGCGTTATGGGATCGATTGTGTGAAGGTGGAAGTGTTAGTATGCTCGATAATTAAATTGAATTTAATTTGTAATTGTATTGTGACATTAAAAAAACATGAATTATATCATAAATAGTATGATTTTGTCATTATGCAGCAAGGGTAAGGAACACGTTTTGAACATAAAATTTTTATGAAGTGCAAAGTGGACATGAGGAAACCTCGTAGTAAGAGGAATTCTGAAACATGCTTTAAGAAGATTTTCATTATGTAGCATATATTTAAATAGTAAAAATTTTGAAAACACACGTTAAGTATGGTCACATTTTTATTAAGATGTTTATAAACTAAATTCGAAATATTTGGAAAAACAGTGATTGGGTTATATGAATTATTTCTTCTCTGTATGTCTGCTAAACACGTCTAGTTCGAAATTATTCTTAAACGAACAAATAAGAAGTAAAAAGTCAGTAAAAATTTAAAATCTTAACTGAAAATATTTTTGGTCGATTTTTTAGTTATTTGTTAATCGATTTGCAATTTTTCTTACTAAAACAATTAATCGACTTAACATTTTACGATTAATCGAGCGATCATGGTTCGAGTGTGTACTCTAGTATTTAGTTAGATATACATATATGCGAATGATAGTAATGTTTGTTACTGAATGTATAAATATGTGTGTAAAATTGTATGTTTTATAAAGAAGTTTTATTTTTTGCACAGAGATATCCTCGCATGTTGCGGCATTATAGTATTGTTATGAAACCCTTAAGGCGTTTGTTATGATGGCATATTTAGTATATTCAGTGTTATTTTCTATTATACTGCATTGTTTTGTATACGAGTATATACATGGCAAATTTTTTGTTTGGTTTGTTTCTATTGTTTTAGATTTTATTGTTGTGGCATCTTTTCATATGTTTGAATTCCAAGCTGTGACATATTTCTATAACAGTCTGTGGGGTTTGGCTTATATGTTTTCAGTTTTTTTTTATTTAAAAATGTCTGATTGTATTGTTTTACTTATTGTGTGAAAGAAAAAAAGGATTGTACATAAAATGCATTCATTTTCGTTAAGTACATACACTTCATAGATACACAGAGATGGAATGTGCGGCCATTCACTTGCAGCGAGCTGGTTCGAGGCAGTATTTCTCACTCCCTGGTTTTGAATTACAGGGCCAAAACATGAACTTTGTTGTTACTTTTATTAGCCTGAACTTTGAATAAAAACGTTAAGCAAATAAATAAATTTTAAAATATAAACAAAGATACTCGAAAATTGAGTTGACTTTGTGATGTAGTCACATAATAATAGATCAGTAACTTCCTAATTGTCTTTTTATACTGATTTCTGAACGTCCCGGTAGGCTAGTGGGGGTAACCTATCAGTCTCGGGATTGTACGTTCGATTCCCGTCTTTTATGGGAATCGAACGCACAATCCCGAGACTGATCGATAATTTAAGTTAGAATTTATTTTTATCATTTAATAAAAAAATTCCGAGTTTTTTTAAATTTTTTGTTTGTTTATTATATATATATATATATTTGAATAAAATTAGTTGTAATCAGAGATGATAAAACTGAATTCAAAGATATCCAGAGACTATTATGAGGTAAACACCAATTACATCGGGAAATTATATAATGAGTAGTACTTCTGTTGTCTAATATCCAAAGAATGTAAATGGAACCCATTGGGATCGAAGCAGAGGCCCGAACGAAAGCCAGGTTTGAATTCATCCTAGAAAAATGTAATCATCATCAATCATGTAATAATCGCCCAGAAAAGATGGATGGCAAGGGATATGAAAGAAGTTAAGCCTTGTATAACATAATGATGTTGGGATGTATGAGTACAGAGGAAAATTGAGAGTATAAAAGTGTGTTTGACGTAAACTCTAGCAACATCGGAGTGACAAAAAGGCATTAATTACAATATACAATTAAAATGTATGTTATTTTAGAAAGATATTAGTCTTGGCATCGAAAAGGTAATTTCAACAGACACAAAATGTACATATTGATTACCACGTATATTGCCAAATTTTCAGAAGAAGGAATGTACTGTTTCTTTGTGCGACAATTGTTCGTGTTTTTCCCTATATTTTATTAAAAAAAAATCTGGAGTGGCCTACACTCAACTTTACCATACCATATTCGAATCGAAAAATTAATTATTTTCGGTTTGTGGTGTTAAGTAAACTACCCCTTGCCCCTTCCCGATTATGCCTAAAACTTATAAAGCTCTTCATCTCCATAAACCGAAAGCACATACTTAATTTCAATTTGATATATCATACGGTATGACCTGTTGAGCGTTTACAAGATTTGGGGATAAGAAAACTAACCCTTGCCGCCTTCCGATTATGGCCAAAAACTACACAGCTGTTCATTTCCATATACCAAAGGCACATACAAAATGTCGTTTTAATATGTCAAATTGTATACCTGTACAAATTCTACAAAAATAGCACTTACGCAACATGTCGTTGCGATTTCGTACCTATATGTTGCGATTTCGTATCTACCGTTACGATTTTGTAACTACATATCCTTGTGATTTCGTTCCTACATATCGTTAAGAAGTCATGTCAATACTTTCATCAGATTTTGGCGAACAGTAGTTAAGTTTGGAGCTACTCGACCGCTTGCAGGAGAGGGCGAAGAAGCTCATCGATGACAGTAGGGTATCCAACTCTATTGACTCACTGGAGCATCGACGCAATGTGGGTTGTGTTTCGCTGTTTTGCCGTTACTACAATGGAATGTGCTCTAATGAAATCAGGGAAATTGTACCCGACACCCACACTTTTTTGCGTACAACACGCTTCTCATAAAGGGCCCATCCATTTGTGCTCGATTTCCCAGTGAATCGCACTACGTATTATAGGGAGAATTCGTTTTTCGCCCGAACGGTTCGTATATGGAATAAACTCCCTGCGGATGTCTTTCCTATCAACTTCAATATGATAAAGTTCAAGTCAAATGTCCACAAACACTACTCCATCTATCCTCCTTCCCATAACCAAATTTCCTAGTTCTGGCACAATGGATTGCATGAGTAGGGGTCATCCCCTGAGTGCTGGTCCAATAAAAAAAAAATCTTTACGAAATCAGAAAATTTTGTTTGGTGGGATATTATTTGGAAATATACGAGAAGCAGAATATTATATTATTCTTTGTATTACCACCTCGTTTTTAATTGATTACCTTTTCCCGCTTGGATTGCAATCCGACACTCAATTTAGAACATATTTTTCTCCATGATCATAGCTGAGAAGTATTTAATTCTTTGACCTAAAAACAGCATGGATTGAGATCCAGGATCAGAATTACTGCCGTTATCTTTTGGCAAAAATAAATTTTTAAAATTTTTTTTAAATAATATTTGTTTAGAAATATAGTTTGTTTAGATTTTAATTTTTTTTTACTAATTTTACATGCTAAAGTTTGATTTTCCTACATCACAAACATAAAATTTACATAAGATATTTCGTAAATAATTAGTTGATGTACTGTATATTTTTTTAATAATAAAACGATTTATTTTGGGCCCTTCTGTTGCTAAAGTTATTCCACCCCTTAAGCCAACCAGCACAAATACATTATACTTCAGTGGTTATGCTATTATAAAGTTAATGCAACTGTTACTTTTATATCCTCATTTTCGTGCTTATCCACACAAGTTGTACGTAGGTCTGTAAGCATTCTATCTGAATTTATACAATCACACAATGGGTAACAATATATACTCTTCTTCTACACGTAATGCGAAGGCATACATATATAAACAAACAATAGTATCATAATTATAATTGCATTTTAATGGTTTACGTGGTGAATATTATCGTTACGTTAAGCGTTTTTCGTTCGTTATTTTCACCGTTTGAAATGGTTTTTTGTCTCTTAAAAAATTATCCTAACTTTCTAACGTAGACTTGCATTTTTTTTAATATTTTGCTTTAGAGTAGTGCAGTATAATTTTTTGACAAGCGATGACAAAGAAGTGAAAATTTGTCCTTTTAAAGGGCAAATCAGTTTCGTTCTTGTTATAAAAACGCTATTAACTACTCTGGTGCAAATAAGTGGTTTAGAGGGCATTTAAAATTAGAAACCTTGCCGGGCATTTAAAATTCGATACCTTGCAAAACCCTTAGTATGCAAACTCTGGTTGGAGGTCGACATCCAGATTCAATTTAGACTTACCTATGTATAAGGAGCTCTGTGTGGGTGGACAACGTTTTCTTCAATAATGGCTTAGGGAAGAATTCAGAAGGGATAGACAGGAACGCCTCGCAAAGGGCGAACAGGTTAACCTCTAAAGGTTATCCTATGGTCTTAAACCGGTATATTTCGATAGGGATGGACAAGGAGAGGTGGGGAGATTAATCCCTTTAGGAACTGCAGTTGCCTCTGACCAAGGGAGGATATCGAAAGAGAATGACAGAGAAACCTCGCAAAGGGTGGAATGGTCAGTCTATGAAGATATTACTAGGGCTATTGAGGTAATTGTGGATGAATTGTACGGACCTGGCCCTGTGGACTTAGGTAAAGCCTTTTTGGAAGCAGGCATCTCAAAACGATCCTTCAACGTCGAGTCGGAGTCTCTATAGCTCATGCCTAAAAGTGAGAAGCACAGGCAGAAGAGGAGATAGGGAGAGGAAAGAGGCTGAGACGGCAGCGCACATTGTGTGTGAATGTCCAGCACTGGCTAGCATACCACTGGTAGAATTCTGTTAAATTTGGAAGCCATGGGGGACCTGAGCCTTGAACAACAGTCACCAGACTGAAATCACTAAAGTCAAGATTAAAGGCTGCTTGTAGCACATGACTCAATGTAAGTAGGTTGCCGTAAATTACATTTCGGTTGTCTGTAATCATAGAGGACGGAACCCATTGGTCACTTTTCGATCCCCTGGAATGGGTGCAAAGTTTCAATTATTTCAACCAATTTTCAGGAAGTTATAGCGAAATGACTTTCTACTTATTTCTTTTCAATGTCTAATCGCATACGAAAAAAAGATTAGGAACCACAAGCTAATTTTTAAAATCATGAAAACTTCTTTCACAACTTATTAATTGCAATGCCTGCGCAGTTTTGCTAGATATAAGATGTTTTTTCAAAACATGCGTTTGATTCCCATATGTTTTGAAGCATATAATCATAAGAAATGATACTGTATGCGCTTTAACACTTCATGATTTTTGTTCGGGGTTCCTCTCCTGGATGCTCTGCTTTCGTCCTTCTACGGAGTGAAATCCAATCTTTTACCTTACCTTATTTTGGAATGCAAAACATGCACAATGGTATGAGTAAATTATAAGGAACATGATTAGTAAAAAAATAATAATAACTTAAAAAATTTTAAATTATTAAAAAATTTCGATAGGAACTTAATTATTTTTTCTGCAGTTGCCTTTTATTAGAAATCAGCTCACAAAACATATGTTAGCGGTTATACGTTAAGCTATCTTTGGATTATGTAAATACTTATATTTAAAAGATTTTTTTTTTTTAATTTATCTTGACTTATCAATTTAAGGGTAGATGGTTAATTAAAAGTTGTAAAACCATTTTTGAAAATATTATGTTAAATTTGTTATTTGTTATTTCTTTACAGGTACAAATAGACTGCAAGTACTTATCAAACCAGTAGTTCCTTGGAAGTTATATCATGGCATATTGCAAATCACGAAAGAATCTGGACTAATCCTTATATTTCAGATGAGGCAAGATGCCTAGTCATGTATTGACTGATAATCAGTAATGTTAGCCGTATGTTATCTTTCTTCAAAAAAGGTAAATTCAAATAAAATATTGTCATTACTAGTCACCTCTTAAATTGCATTTGCAAGATTTACGCGAACGTGCAGAGGGTATATGAATGATTACAAAGTATTACGATAAGGTGAGTGTATAATCGTTAGTTCAAGGTAAAACAAATATTACAAAACAAGGTTATACATGTTTTAAATAAGACTAAATTAGACATAAACTAAATTTTTTAGCTGAGACAAAAGGAAACAAATCTTTTAAAGTTAAATCCGTTAAGTCTTATTTCCTGTCACTGATTGTATAATTTTCGCTATCTTTATATTTCCATGCAGATTTGTTTTTGTCAATTTATTCATATTTGTTCATATCAATGGTATGTTAATTGGGATAGATAAGTTGGGTTTGACTGGTGGAATGAATTACATTGATATCTATTTATATAAAACGCGACGACGAAGTGAAAATTTACACACAGATCAGAAACAAAGAAAAAAAATATTTATTTTCCTTGAAAATGTACCATTGATGAAAGACAGGTTAACGTGTATAAGTTTTCTGTTAATTTCATTTTTCCGTAAATTTGATTTGTGCTAAATTTTGCATGCCAACTATTACCTTCTCGACGATTTTCTTAAAATAGGCTCCATTGACTTTAAAAGCACCGTTTACAGCTAATTAGCATACAATTGTGACCTAAGAAATTCCCACAAGAAAAGGCTACTGCTTTAGCTATGTGGATCTTAGCACATACCTATTAAATCCACATCCCACCACTATTTATTAACCCAATTTGAGATTGACCGATGATTATGTACCAATCATTAAGTAACCGAATGGAAAGGACGAACGAATAAAATAGGCAATACTCGTTTATCTTCTATTGCCTAAAACAATCTATTGCCTAAGGCAATCATATTATAATAACACAATCACTATGAACTATCAAAATCCATATTTCCCTATTGGTAAACCCGTTACATTTAACCATCAACTTCTTTCGTATTTATTTTACAATTTTGCGGTTGTGTTGCTGTAGGATTAAAAAAACTTCATAAAAAAATTAACTACAACAATATACTATCTATGAAATTTCGATAAATGTTCGCTTCGATAAGTGTGTATACGAGTATCTCTGCGAATTTTAATATGTAAAGTTTTCAATACATCTTTCTATTATTTTATATATTTTTTCTGATTGTATTTATTTTAATCTATCCGCCATTGGCAACAATTAAATTATTTCATTTAGCTGTTTTTATACAAACCTATTTCATTTTTATGCTGGCTCTTCTATTACTTACTACCAGATAAAAGAAAGGAATTAAAGGAAAAAAATATTTCAATAACCCAAAAGCATTCGAACAATAAACTAAATATTTGAGGTCATTTTATGTTGGGGAATTGTGGCATTATTGAATTTTTCAAATAGTTTTGCTCTGAATCGATTATAAAATTAAATATTTATAAATACCCATGGAGCATTTGTAGGAGTTCGAATGTACCAAATGTGAGAGAAAAGGATATTTTTTAATTCTTACCAATAGAATAAATGTACACTTTTGGGATTTCTGTTCTGTGCTGTATTTAGTTGTATTAAAATAGAAAGTAGGTTAAATGGTTTCAGAAGATTATTATAATTTAATTTTTATTTTTGTGATCTTAATTATTAAATTATTTTAGGTCAAGTTGTAATGGAAATTACAAAAACATATACATTTAAAAAAAATAATATGGAAAATTGTTAGCTGTATATAAATAATAACTAAAATTAAATAAATATCTTTAGTAGAATTTGGTTTGGTAAGATTATTCGAGTTGGCATGTAGAATTAAAAAGATTTCAAATTACGATTTTTAAACGCGTGTAAGTTGTGATGTTATTTTCTGGTGATTTCAAGCTTGTTGTTCAAAGCCTATATAAAACAAATAAAATCTGTACATATAATAAAATAGTATATCATTTCCGTCTGTCTGTCTGTATGTCTGCTTTTCATTTGTGTTCGCATCACATAAAAACTACTGGATGGATTTTATCAAAATTTTGTGAGAAGGTACCTTAGTATCCCGATTCTAATATAGAAGACTTTTTTTTACCGCAAAAATATCTTATTTCCAAAAGAAAGTAGAGAAAAAGCAGTGAAAGTTTTTTTTATTGATTGAAAGGTACTGTATACTTTAAGGAACCTTTTATTTTTGAAGGCGGGATATTATAAACTCAGTTGCACCACAGATAGCGCTGTCTTAAAATAATGACAAAATATGAATTACTTACTGCCAAATAACCAATTAAATAAAATTTGTGTTTGATTTCTATTTTTACTTTGTGGAATTCCATTGTTATTTAAATATTTTAACTACCTTTTACAGAGCTACACAATCATTTTTAGAATTTTAAAATCTTATATCAATTTTGATATTTTATCCAGGCATGGGTACCTTTATATAAAGTAAATACGTAAAAGTAAGGTAATACGTAAGGTGTGTGAAAGCAAAATCGAAGAAAATATTGTCATATTCAATATTGTATTATATTGCAAATTTGCATACGATAAATTTGTTACGCATATTGAAGTAGTTCTTGAGCTTACTTTAAAACTATATTGTAGGTGCAAAGCATTTAGTTTTTAAAAAAATCTGGCGACTCATCAAAAAAAAAAAAACAAAACAAAAGTAAAATATCAAACACAAAAAGGAAAATCTATACATATAATAAAATAGTAACTCATTTCCGTCTATACGTCTGTCTGCTTTTCTTTTACGTTTACATCACGTAAAAACTACTGCAAGGATTTTAGATAATTTTTTTGTGAGGAGATACCTGAGTATCATGATCGCAATATAGGATACTTTTTTTCTGCAAAAATATCTTATTTCCAAGAGAAAGAGAAAAAGCAGTGAAAGTACACAATTGAACTAACCCGATATGCATACTTTATTTTTATAAAGTAAAAAACACATATACTGATATGGAGCATAGTTTAAGCGGAACTAAAACGCATTTCGGTGTTACTACATAGCACTAAGTCGCCGGCGAGGTAAAATAATTACAAATTGGCTATGCAAACTTCAAACTAATGCGCCTAAATAACACCAGAGGTGCTTGCAACACTGTTCTAAAAATAATCACAATGTGCAATTGCAGTGTTGCCATAAGCGAAGCTTTACTATCACACTAACCATCTGTCTTATCGACTACTATCCCTTTATAAAGTAAGTAACACAGTTAATATAGGCATTAATTGCCTGAGTGTTACTACTCTTAAAAAAAAAACTAAAAACGTAAGCTTTCAAAGCAAAATCGAACAAAATATTGCAAGAAAGCTGACGAAGTGGCGGGCACAGCTAGTATTAAATAAAATTGTTTGTGATTTTTCAAACAATTTTTGAAATATGTATGTATGTATGTAAGAAATTTTTGTTTATTTTTATTTGCAACGGAGCAAATTTGCACTACTGTTTTTGATTAAGGTTTTTTTAGTGCAAATTAAGTAAAGTGAAGCAAATTTTAAGTAAGTATGTATATTTTTTGTTGTAGTGTTGACAAATACAATGCATGTTTTTTTCACATTTGCATCGAATGCACAGTTTGCACTACCCATCGTGAAAACCCCTAATAACTCAACAAAATGTATTAATATGTACACAAATTATAATTTTTATTTAATTTCATTACTTTACTTTACATACCATTAAACAACAAAAATACAGAGTTATAAAATTGATATGAATAACTTAAATATCCTTCAAATTAAATTTAGTGTAACAGAATCATTGAAAATTGGACTCATGTTAGGAACTACCTCATAGCAAACGACCTACACATTAAAATTAGGAAGATGTTGAATCATAGGTTTAATATAAATTTCCATCGTAACGATACTATTTACTGATTTTACTTTAATATTTCCAGAGCATTTTAAAATTCGGAGCATTAATTTATCAAAAAAAAAAAATTTTGAAAAACAAACCCCCCATCATGTGTTGGAATTAAAATTGGAAGAATTAACAATCAACAATATTACATTGGTATATACAATGTTTGTTATGTACATAAATATATAAATATGTAAGAAGCAAGCAAAATTTAAATGCAAAAGATATTATAATTAAAAACAAATAAATATCAAAATAAATACAAACAAAATTACCTGAAAAAGTTAATTGACAACAAAAACAATCTGAATGAAATTGAACAAACCCGGAACATGAAAAGAAGCCAAAAATCGTAATAAAAACAACCAAAAATCAGTCAAGAAACTTTCCTGACAAAAAAGAAAAAATGTTTATAAAACAAACAGTTCACATAAAACTCGCAATAACGTTCAACAATGCCGTGAATTTACAAGTTCCACATCTACATACTAATATACATACTTCTAAACACATACAAGTGAATGCTATTATACGTATAAATCCAGTTAGTTATCTCTGACTATAAAATTAATGGCTGTAGGGAAGCTTTTTCGATGTAGATGTATAACTTAGCAGCAGGTATGTAATCGTATGCATTAAAAAGTAAATGTATGCCTGTATATGAATTTCCGCTTCCGTTGACATACAAACACATATACAAGTATATGTAACAATCATCAGAAACCACCTTTACCATCATCGTCGTCCTTTCTTCATCACCACTGCCACTGATACCACTTTCATACATTTCAACTGGCTTTGCCGGTTCGTTGGCTGCATAGTTGTTTATTGGGTTTGAATAGTGACCACATACACATAAGTACTTAAGTTCCAGTCATTTGGACTGCTGCTTTTTAAAATATTGCAAGGTAACAATATTCACGCATACACTGGATATGTACGTTTTGAATAAAGAATAATGGTTTGGTTTTAATTGTTGACCATCATTATTAGGTTTTTTATTTTTTTTTTAAATCTTGAAGTACAAATATATTCGATTTTTGAGTTTTCTTAATTCTACACAAATTCACTTCATATCACTTTTCTAAAGCGATAACCAACAGACATTTTGTGAACAAACCAATTTTTTTACACACATGTTATAAATTAAAAAAACTAAATAAATCAGTCAAGTGAAGGTCAGACTTATATCATAATATGTTTAATATATACAGCTTTAAAAGTAGATCTTAAAATTTATTTTTGTTTTAATTTGTTGGTACTTACTTTTAAAAATTTTAAGTTCATATGTCATAATAACGTTTTCATCACGGACACCCTTTCGGCTTTTAATTATTTTATAGCAAGTATTGTACTACTAAACGAGTATAACGTTCTGAAGATAAGTTTAAATTCTAGGGAGCATCATTTCGTATGTATTAATTTTAGTTTTGATGCGTTGTAAAAAGCTATTACGGTTCAAAATTAAGGTCATATAAGGAAATTTGCAACACTATTATAACCATTCTTTTTTGATATAAAATAGTTATTTTTTTAATGTAAATAATTATTAAAATAGAACTACAAATTAAAGTAACGAAAACCATCGGCCGTTTGAAAATGATTTATTTTGGACATAGTTGGTATCTCAACCACTGAAGATATCCTAATGATGAATTTAACTGAAGCAAAGCAGAGGTGTGTTTCTGAGTGGAGCTGCGAACGGTTGGCCCACTAGGGTAAAGGGGAGCTTCTGGGTAAGTTGATTATCTCGGGTATACAATTTTTTGGAAATGTCACAAAAAGTTTAGTTTTAACTCAAATGTTAAGATTTAAATCAAAGAAGACTTTGAAAATATCTATAAAAAATGTGCTTACACGTGTAGCTTATATCTTTTAGTTTCGGATAAAATTGGCTATCAATTTTATTTTTAATTTTGGCTGACCCTAACTTAGTATTTTTGACTTGGTGTTTTTATTAATACTCGGATTATTATTCTAAGACATTGGCTATATTCTTGATTATAATAATAATAAACTAGTTTCAAGTTTTGTTCTGATAGACCTTTTCGTTAAAAAGTTACAAGCTTCTGAATTGGGAAAATGTAAAAATACCGTTTTATTCAGGATTTTTCCCAAAAAGGTGGTATACTTTTTTTGCTTACGTAATTTAAATTTACTACAGTACTAGTAAATTTGTTTGAACCATTTTAAAGACAACCTTGGGCAAATGCGAATAAAGGAAAAATTAGGTCAAAAAGTATAACGGTTCTCCCTCCAGCCCAATCCAAACATAACCAATTTTGATACAAAATTTTTAAATTATCGTTAAATTTCCAAATATTCATTTTTAAGCTTTTGTCGAAGAGAAGAATATTAATAAAAGTCATTTTTGTAATTTATTACTTTATAGTATTTCATTTATCTGAGAATAATTAATTTATTCACAACTAGCTATGCCCGCCACTTCGTCAGCGTCATTATTTTGCTTTGAAAGTAATGCACTCCTAATTTTATAGTGATCCAGATATGGTTTATGTAATTACTTTATATAAAGTAATTACTCAGGAACATAGGCTTTTTATAAAAATCTATAATTTTATAAAATTCCATAATTTTTGTAGAGTACTGTAGTTTGCAGTACCATGGAATCGTTAAAATTGCGTACTTGCACTACTTGTTCTCCCTTTTTCTTAGTAATAAGATATTTTTACTATAAAAAATTATCCTATAGTTGAACCACGATACTTGGGTACCTCTTCATAAAATTTTATTATGATTCATGCAGTAGTTTTACGTGATGCGAACACAAACAGACAGATAGGCAAAAAATCACAGTTTTATTATATGTATAGATAATAAATAATTTACACTAGTAACGATAAATTTTATTTAAAATAATAACAATTAATTTATTTAAAACAACTTAAAAACCAAAAACATTTTATGACCGACAAAAACGTTTCTTTTTCGTATCTATCTATGCAAGATAAGCAAAAACTGATAAACGGTGAAATTTGGAAAAAATAGCCAAAAAAAAATGGCGATTTTATATATAACAGTAGAGATCGCAGATTTTATAGTGATATATAACACTTTTAGGATCGCAATGGCGCTCACTCTCAAAAACGTTTTCATTTTTTTTATCAAAAATAAAAATTAACAAAAAAAATCTTTTTTTTTTTAATTTCCAAAGAAATTTTTTATTATAAAAATTTTAAAGTACCTTTACTTTTTAATGTATTCTAAACCCGTTTTTATTATTTTCGAGATGATGTCTGTTGGTTGTGTATATCACTATTTTTGCGAAGAGTCTACAGGTCATTCCGTTGGACAAATCAAAATAAAATCTAGTATGTGGCTTTGGTATATAAAGGGGAAGTTTACCCCAAACCGATACGAATATATTTTGAACTTTTTTTCTTTATGTTATATATCCATAAAGACAGGTATCTTTCCATGATGTATGGTAAAAAAGGCCACTTCAGAATTTTTAAATTTACTTAAGTTTTTCCTACGAAACATTTTTTTTACTCAAGTTCTATGTAAAAACAGGTGTAAATATATAATTAAATTTTAAATTCTTTAGGTATTTCAATTATTTGCTGAAAATACTTACTTTCGACAAAGAAGTTGCAAAAAAGTAATAGAGGACACTATTCATCATCCTTTTTTGACTCCTTTAAAATCTTGATAAAATATTTCAATTCCAAATTCTTTGAAGAAATTCTATAATCAGTGAGGCTCGTAAGCTATAAGATTTAAATATAATAGGATTCATATCATTATGGTTTAAAAGGATTTAAAATAAATTTAATACATTGAAAAAAACTTATAGGTTTTTAAAAAAAAAAATAATTAATAGGATAATTTAGTATATCGACTAAACGAAGATGTCGAAGTAATCGTAAGTATAGAATTTAACTATTCTATTTCAGTCGACAATAGTTTGACAACTTTTAATACCTTGTATTAGATGTTAAATGGGTAAATACAGCTTGTTTTCTCTACAATAGACATTTGGATCCTAATAGATTAGATTTCACCATTTCCGCTGGATATTGGGTAAAAAACGACGAGTGCCTTTATCTTTCTTTTTTTTCTCATGCTGTTGTTATTTTTTTGTTGTTATATTAAACCAAAAAATAGAAAAAAAAGTACCAACAAATTTTAAATCTATAAAATAAAAGTTTTGTCAAAAATATATATACAGATGTATGTATGTATATTAAATCACTATGGCGAAGGGTATGTATATAAGATTTGGCACGGACGAGCATAGTTCTATTATTTGTTTTTTATGTTTTTTTTTTAATTTAACTGCTCTTAATCCTCCAGGCGCATTTTGTGTGTTCAATTATTCGTTTGCCTGTGTTTTGCGTCTTAGTTTTAAATGAGGCTTAACTTTAAATAGAATTAAAAAAATTTAAGTATAATTGTACTTTAATTTCTTCTTGATAAAAAATTTATATATCTTTAGAACAAACAAGATTAAATAAATAGAAAAACATAATTATATTTTGTAAAATAAAAAAGAAATACCATTTAATCTTCTTCTTTATAAATTTTTGATTATTTTCTGCTACTACACGTGATAAAATTTTAAGAGCACACCACCTCTTACTGATAAGTTACTCTAAAATATTTCTTAGAGATTATTATTCAAGTATGTATTTTATATAAACATCATTATATAAAATTTATTTATTTATAAGTAAAACTCTACTTAACGAAAATCACTTTTCTAAGTACTAGTGCCGCAGGAGATGGTGGTTTTGAAAATAAACTCCTGCTGCCCAAGTGCTTATCAAAGAGATTGAGTTGTCAACAAATTAAAAATACATTTTTAAAGTTACATTGTTTTAAAGTGAAATAAATGTGAATTTTAATTTAAATATAAGGGAAATTAAAAAAAGAAAACATTTAAATTTGAAATTAATTAATATTTATATTTCTTAAAACCATTATTTTAATATTAAAATTAAAAATAGAGAATAAAAAACAATTACAATAAAATTATGATATACAATTTCGGATGAAATGAGATATCATTGCAGTGTTAATAACTCAACACGTATACGCGGCTTTGCACTGAAAATTTATTGCTGAGGTTATTCACGATGGTAAATTCTAATTTGCACTCTGCTTTATTAATTTATTTTTGTTTTCCCAGATACATGGTTATATTCTAAATGCTAAAAGTTTACCCCATTTAATTAACAGTCATACAAATATTGTTTTTAAATCTGTTGTAGTTAGTTGTTACAAATAAGATCAGAAAGTCATCTTTGTTTTTCTATATTGTTATTCTACGCTGTCTAAAGATTGAGAACGGTTCTAAAATATAAAAAAAATATTTATGTATAAATTCATTGGCATAACATGACATCATTAATACATATATTGGTACGTAAGGATTATTTATATTTATTTAAAACTTTTACTGCATTCATATTTCCGCTCTTGATTTTGAAAGTGTTATAAGTCAAAAATTTTATAAATCTTGTTTATCAACTATTTCATATCAAATCACAATAAATTAACATAATCTGAAGTAATTCGCAGTATGCCAATTACAAAATAATTATTAGTTATATTTTCATGTCTTCAGATAGCGGTTCAGCTATGATGAGGTAATACTAATAATATAAAAGTGTACTATATATAGACACTATACAGCGAAGAAGTAAAAGTTATGCTGCCAAGAAATATAAACGATTAAGACTAAATCGTGTGCCGATGAATGAGTTCATTCTTTAAAAGAGAAATCGGCACCCTTATAAATGGAAGAAAGCAACGTGAAATCAAGTAAGAGGACAAGATTTTTTTTTTTTTTAAGAAAACACAACCTACGAAGCATATTTGCTTTGTGCGGGAATCGCACCCGCAACACAAAGACTGATAGAATAATCAGTCTATCAACGTAATTATTCAAAATATAAGAAAAATGAAGAGAAATATTGGAAAAGAATATGAAACAAAAGAGTCTCAGTATGTGAGTGGTAACGTTTTCGAAAATAAAGATTGCCTTTGTTCCATAAAATGTAAAAATGGATATGAAGAGAGGAAGGCTAATTATTCTTTTTGGAAATTAGAAAATTTCGACCATTAACATAGCGTTAATAGTGTCGAAAATTGTTCAGTCATCTGATAATAATTTTGAAACATTTGATCATAAATTTATGGTATCCGGCCATTATTATTTCCCAAATGATCGCGTTTTGGGTTTGATAGAAACTAAAATTAAAAAATAGAATTATTTATACATTCCTGAGCACTATTATATTATTATAATTTAATAGAATTACGTAAAAAGAGAAACCCATTTTTGGTAGAACAAATGACTCAGACAAATTTAATTTCGACGAAACAACTAGGAGAATCAACGACTTATAGAAAGAGAAACACCAATGGAGAAGCTGTATCTTGGCTAAAAATACAATGGATCAGATTTCTAAAAAGATGCTCCATATAAGATGTTTTATAAAACTTCTTTGGATGACAATTCCGAATTCAAAGTGTTAGACCTTTCACCTAAAAGAGGAAGACCAAGCATATACGAAAATATTGATTTTCTTCCATTATACACAACCATAAGACCAATAACAGAGTAAAAATTTACTACACTATATCCCACCAATTTTCCACAAACACTTTATTTCCCTAAATTCTTAAAATAAATTACACACAATGTATTGAGTTTGAGTAAAATTTTAATTTCTAATAAAAGTTTTTCGTATATGGTTTAGGTCATTAATTTTAGAAATGGTACAAGTCATTTCAACCTTTAAAAACCACAATTCCTTTATAAAAATGGTTATAAACCTTACAATCATAATAAATACTTATTTGTTGACGCTATTTAATTGTCAAAATATTTTATTCCATAATGGAAAAATATTTTTTAATGCTTTAAAATGCAAACCTCCTAATATCTCAAAACAATAAATATATGACTTATACCACTTTCATAATCAAGGGTTCATTTATTTTAGATCGTTTTTGAAATTGCATCATGTCATTAATAATACAGGGCAACAGTGATTGTGTAGCACGAGATTTCTTAGCAATATTGATACATATATGTATATGTATTTATATATATTGACAATACATTTCGATTTGGTAAGTTAATATGTCTTTGAAGTGTCTTTAAGTTTTAATAATATTTGTTAAAAAGTTTCGGAGATAATTTGGAAGTTGTAGTTGAAAAAAATATGTGATTTTCGGATCACATACACTACGTGTGAACGTAGTTAAACTATTTTTTTATGTACCAATACGGCTGTTTTTTAGTGATATTTGTATAGTAGTATAACCTAAAACTCCCATAAAAACCAAGGCTTTTTATTAAAATTTATAATTTCAACCATCTATTTTTTTTTAAATGAGCAAAAATTACAAAGTTAAATAGATGATGCTTACAACTAAACACTACCCTAAGTAGATTAAATACAAGTAGTGCTGATGACGGACGTGGCTGTCTAGAAAATGTGCATTCCACTAGTGCTGGTGTCTAAAAATTAAATTTTCCCAATTTTTCTTTAATATTATCACCTAATTTGTAATTTAATTAATTCTTTCTTAGAGAGAATAAAAACGAACTTAAGCTTGATTATAAAATGTCATTGTATGTAAGGATTATTTCGCAATTTTTTTATTTAATATTTGTAATTTTAAGGGATGAAAAAAATGTAGTTACATAATTTGGCTTTATTCATAACAATAATAGGTTAGGATTTTCATGCATTAGTATTTCACAGATCACGTGAGATTTCAGACATGGTGCCAAAGAGAAAGATGCTCAGTATGCTTTGACATTTCATCATGAATAGACTTACTAACGAGCAACGCTTGCAAATCATTGAATTTTATTACCAAAATCAGTGTTCGGTTCGAAATGTGTTTTATCGACAAATTTTGTTCAGCGATGAGGCTCATTTCTGGTTGAATGGCTACGTAAATAAGCAAAATTGCAGCATTTGGAGTGAAGAGCAACCAGAAGCCGTTCAAGAACTGCCCATGCATCCCGAAAAATGCACTGTTTGGTGTGGTTTGTACGCTGGTGGAATCATTGGACCGTATTTTTTCAAAGATGCTGTTGGACGCAACGTTACGGTGAATGGCGATCGCTATCGTTCGATGCTAACAAACTTTTTGTTGCCAAAAATGGAACAACTGAACTTGGTTGACATGTGGTTTCAACAAGATGGCGCTACATGCCACACAGCTCGCGATTCTATGGCCATTTTGAGGGAAAACTTCGGAGAACAATTCATCTCAAGAAATGGACCGGTAAGTTGGCCACCAAGATCATGCGATTTGACGCCTTTAGACTATTTTTTGTGGGGCTACGTCAAGTCTAAAGTCTACAGAAATAAGCCAGCAACTATTCCAGCTTTGGAAGACAACATTTCCGAAGAAATTCGGGCTATTCCGGCCGAAATGCTCGAAAAAGTTGCCCAAAATTGGACTTTCCGAATGGACCACCTAAGACGCAGCCGCGGTCAACATTTAAATGAAATTATCTTCAAAAAGTAAATGTCATGGACCAATCTAACGTTTCAAATAAAGAACCGATGAGATTTTGCAAATTTTTTGCGTTTTTTTTAAAAAAAAAGTTCTCAAGCTCTTAAAAAATCACTCGTTATAAAAAAATTTAAAAGCAAAAAACACAAATTCTAAACAAACAAAACTAATTTGAAGGCTCACTTATATATTTTGAAATTTCTTAAATATTTTGATTGCGAATCTTATGACGAACCTACCAAAGAAGTTAATTCGACAAGTGTTACATTTTTGTCATGCAAACATTTGAATTGCTACGAGAAGCTGAGTCCGTGAGCGAAACCAATTTCAATACCCTTACTATTGTCTATAGTAACAGTCATTATAAAACTTTTTATAGCATCTTCTCTGAAAATTTTTGGTAAATAACAATAAATCAGTCAAGTGCGAGTTAGACTCACACACGCAGGGTTCCGCACTATGTTCAGAATAACTTAAAAAATTCAAGTTGTTAATTTTTTCTTATCTTATGGGGCAACAATTAATTTTTAATTATTTTTTATACTACTGTCTATAACTTTTAGAAGAGAAGGCCAAATTCCTCAAATTCGCAACATTAGGGATAAGTTTTTTATTTTTTTTTAATTTATTTTCGTTAATGGTTGTTACATTAGATATTGTAAAATATATGTAAAATTTTTACTGTCATCATATTACTGTTCAAATATAAGGTTATTATAGTATCGTGTTATAGGGGACAAATTTATACATAATCTGCTTAGGTTTAAAGTGTCTAGCCTTTCCGGTTCACAAATTAGGCTACATGCATATGTAAATATTTGTCACTTTCGCAAAACCGTTTAATTTTTATTTTTTGCTATAGCGCTATAAATTTACACACTCTGTATAAATTCATGTTTAAAAATTAATGTCATATGTCCATGGCAATTCACTTTCTTTTCATATATCAAGAGTCTACCTATAAGGCTTAAAATATAAGTCTCTAAAAGTGAAAAACATGTCACTGTCGGAACACCCTTTAATTTTTAGTAATTGTCATAGCGGCCATGGCAACACATCTTCTGTATAAATTTCAAGACACTAACTATTACGGTTCAAAAATAAGATGTTATACATGTAAATCGCGTCACAGTCGGAAAACCCGTTAATTTTTACTATTTTATTGTAGGAGACGTAGTAATACACCATCCGAGAAAATTTTAAGAGTTTAACTATTATGGTTTAAAAATTAGGCCATATTCATGCAAATCACGTCACTATCGGAACACCCTATTTAGGTTTATCTTTTTAATGCTTGTTGACATAGCGAACTAAGTTTTAATTAATGTTTGTAAATTTGAAGTGTATGCCTCCTACAGTTCAAGAAATAAACACATATATACGCGAATAACACGTCTTTATCGGAACACCCTATAAGTTTTAGTACTTGTTGCTATAGCGGCAACAGTTATACATCTTCTGTCAAAATTTCAAGAGTCTAACTATTACGGTTCCAGACGTAAAAGACGCTGACATACGGACAGATAGACGGACAGACAGAGGTTGTTGCTCTTTGGGTACGGAACCCTAAAAAAAGGATTGACGATTTTTCATACTTTTTTGTATAATTTTCTCTTTATAATTGAGTATAACTATTAGTTTCCATCGTTTCTTTTTTAACTAGTGTTGAATTTAGCATAAGGTATTGTGTATTTTATTTAAAATACTTTTCATCGGAAGCTACGTTTTTCCGAAGGACACTTTGTAGACTTTTTTCTATTCTTTGAAGGCTACAAACAAATCCTGACAATTTTTTCATTAACTGGAGGAACAAATCCAATCAATTAAATCCAATTTTTTATACCTTGTTCTGAAGTAAAGCAAACATTGGAAAAAATGAGAAATGATGAATTTGGGCTATACAATTGGTTGGACAAATTTACCGTCCTCTCTTTTAGATAGTTTCTCGCTACATGAGACCGAATATTGTCATTATTTAAAATTTGTATCTCGTCTCTGCTTCACCCGATTTTAACAGATCACAATAGATGGTGCTTGGGAATTTAGCTTTGGTATCGATGTTCCTCGTTGGACTTAATTCACCATAAAAGGTAAACTTTTTATCACCCAAATTTGTAGGGTTTTCAATAGATCTGCGTTTGAGTCTTGGTCAAGCAAATCTTTGAATTTCTTATTGTTAAAAATTTTCGGCAGCCCGGATACTCCTCTCCATGCAGATCTGCATTGTTACTTTTAAGTCGTCTAAATCATTTATAGACTCTAAGGTTTATGCAAAGAATCCAGAAACAATAGAGTTTATACAGCCTGATCTACTGCGAAGGTTACGCCATGAACATTAATGTCATAAAATTATACGATTATCAAAGCAAATTGGATGGGTTTTTTTGTAGGTTTTTTTATGTTTGTGCCTTCAGAACTCGGTCATTTCTGAACCGATTTTAAAAATGTTTCCTTTATTAGAAAGGTTATGATTACAAATTGGTAAAAAAATTTACATGTATTATGACCTTTATAGGTCACCAATTTAAAATTAAAAAAAGGTGAGTCATTTGATATATATCGCCCTATCTTTTGAACATTTATTGACAAACTCTTAACAATTAGACAGAATGTCCACTACTACGTCTGCTATAATAAGTATAAATAAATAATAATTATAGTTTTTGACCTTTTTTATGTTTGAATTCTATTTTTTAATAAGCACAAGGTCTTTTTTATAAAAATGTTTTATTAATTTTTATTCTCAATATTTCGCTACACCATTCGGTAGCATCTTCAGGAAATCAAAATAACGAAACTTATAAAATTTAAATGATTGAAAGAATTCAAATGAATGAACAAATTTATTGTCAATCAATTTAAAAAACTCTAACATTTCAATACATTCAAGAAACAAAATTTCAAAAACGAATAAAAATTAAAATAGAAAAATTTTTAAGATATACACATACAGAAAATATTGATATTCAAAAACATACAAACATTTTAAGAGAAAAACATTAAATGAATTTGATAATTCCATTAAATTTACAATAGAGAAAGAATGCGATTCAAAACTTCCTTATTTAGATACTTTAGTAATTAGAAAAGGTAACAAATTGGTAATGGATTGGTACCAAAAACCCACAGCTTCGGGTAAAATTATTAATTATTTTTCTAAACAAAATAAAAATAAACATATACATAATTATAAATACAGCCAGAAATTTAATAGAAAAAGTACTAACCATTAGTGACAAGGAGTTTCAAAAAAGAATATAAATAAGTTAAAAATATATTAAGCGAAAATTTTTTTTCAATTCAACTGATTAATAAATCAATATAAAAACAAGTAAAAGTGCTATATTCGGCATGCCGAATCTTCTATACCCTTCACCACGGTGATTTGATTTATACAGACATGTACAGCATTATCCATATTGTTGACTCTTTACTTAAATAAATTCGTATGAGAAAAACCATTATTCATGAGTTAAAAAAATAGAAGACAAATGAAAACAAATTCCGTTTGCTACAATTGTCGCCGTGTTGTCAGCTACTTAATGATATTGAAGCCGACAGCTACATCGTAAACTCTGACATTGTTGTAGAAATACTTATTTTGCTGTTATAAAATTAAAAAACTTTTTCAAAAAATTATAAATATTTCCTCCAAAACTTTTTTTTTTGCATATGAATTTTTAATTTGCAATTTTCTGACATTTCCTTTTGTTGAATAAAATAGAAATTAGCCTAAGTTGACGACAGCCACAAAGTTTCATTTTTGACAGTTTTTAGTCGGTATTCTGATGATGTCTATGTGTTTAATGCACCTAGGTTTTAAAACAGAGATATCATCTATTTAAAAATCAAACGCATTTAAAAAAATATGTTACTCTATATACACACATACATATATATGTATATTCTTAATATTAAATATATGTTATGTTACAGTCATGATTTTCATTTTCAAAGAAATATTGAAATTTTTGTTTTAATTTTTCGAAAATTGTGTGTTAAAATTTTTTATAAAAATATTTTTTTAAAAATTTTTTGTAAAATTTTATTCGAAAATATTTTGGAAAATTTAAAAAAAAAATTGTTTCGAATATTTTTCTGTAAAATATCTTTTTGAAAATGCTTTGTAAATTTTTTTGTAAATATTTTTGAAAAAAAATTAAAAATTTTTTTTTAATTTTTTTAAAATTTTTTTTTTTAAATTTTGGACATTTCTCCAATCTATATTGAGTTAGAATGGTCAGACTAAAGCAAAACGAAATACTTACAAAAAAAAAATTTCATCATATTGACACATGGGGGGTCCTTTTAACTGCTCCTATTTGTCACTGGGTACCCTGTGGGTCCATCGGTTACCTCTATGCGTATTGCTTTCTATTAAGGTCTCTAACACAAATCAAAGCAGAAAAACCCTACCAATCTAAAAGCAAACAAAAATCGCCCCTCGCAGGGGGTTATTGATCCCCCGAGATCTGTATTCACTCCTTGCGATCTACCTGTCGCAGTCTAATATTTATTTGACAAAAAAATGCAAAACAGAATCATTAAAGCCGAAAAAAATTAAAAAAAACGTAAAAAAATATAGGTGGGCATGGTTTTTGGCCCGTAGCCTCCAAAGGAATGATCCGATGTTGCTGAATTGCGATACCAAAATTTTCGAATCTATGCCTGACAGATTGGTGTACTTAAATTTTTTGTATTTCTTCTGGTGCCTTGGCAAATGACATTACCACACTAACACGGACAGACGGACGGACGGACAGACGGACATCGCTTAATCAACTTCTCTATGTATAAGGATCCAGAATATATATACTTTATGGGGTCGGAAATGAATATTGTAGAAATTACACACGGAATGACAAACTTATATATACTTTTCCACCTGTGGTGAAGGGTATAATAATAGAAAACCAAATAGAAGAAATGATACGGAACTAAAAATTTTTAATCAATTACTTATGTACCAGATTTATCAAAACGGTTAGAAAAATCAGAAATATTTGATACAGATAAATATAGGATGGCATACAAAACATATAATACATTAAATAGACTATTTAACAAACCAAAAGATAAAATAAAAAAGTTAGATATGTCTAATTTAGTTTACAGAATACCTTGTAAAGGTAATGACAAAGAGAATTGTAATAAAGTTTATGTAGGTACAAAGAATAAGTTGAAAGTCAGAATAGCTGGACATAAATCAGACCAGAGATACAGAGACAATATAAGTTTGCAAAAAACAGCTTTATCTTCACACTGTTCGAAAAGTAATCATTATCCTAACTTTGAAAATGTATCAATTTTAAATTTGGAAATTATAAACGTCATTATATGTTAGAAATGCTACAACTAATTAAAGTTCCAATTGAAAAAATCATAAATTTTTAAGCAAATACAGAAAATGTTGCACAAAATTATAGGCATTTGAAAATTTATTGTGTTTTCTCTTAAAATGTTTGTATGTTTTGAATATCAAAATTTTCTGTATATGCATATGTTAAAAATTTTTCTATTTTAACTTTTATTTGTTTTTGAAATTTTTATTTTGTTTTTGAATGTATTGAAATGTTAGAATTTTTTAAATTGTTTCACTACAAATTTTTTCATTCATTTAAATTTTATAACTTTATTTATTTTTATTTCCTGAAGATGCTACCCAACGGTGTAGCGAAATATAGAGAATAAAAATTAATAAAACATTTCTATAAAAAAGACCTTGTGCTTATTAAAAAATAGAATTCATAAGTATAAATATTTAAAATTATAAATTAAAGGGTGTCGCAATAGTTTATGTAAATTTATGTATGTAGCCACAATTTTGAACCGCTGTATACAGACAGTCTTTGGCATTAATTTGACCTGAAAAAAACCAGAATCCTGGGGTCTTATGCCCCTATATACTTCGGAAGCACTGATTCCCCGGTAGAAAATCGACTGATATTTGCTTTATATTATTGGATTAAAAATAGTTTTTTTTATGTCAATAGACATTTTGTGCTACAACATTTAAAAAATCGCGCTACAATCTTCCTCGAATGTAATAATGGGTGATTTTTTTGAGGTTAGGATTTTCATGCATTAGTATTTGACAGATCACGTGAGATTTCAGACATGGTGCCAAAGAGAAAGATGCTCAGTATGCTTTGACATTTCATCATGAATAGACTTACTAACGAGCAACGCTTGCAAATCATTGAATTTTATTACCAAAATCAGTGTTCGGTTCGAAATGTTCAAATGTGACAAATTTTGTTCAGCGATGAGGCTCATTTCTGGTTGAATGGCTACGTAAATAAGCAAAATTGCCGCATTTGGAGTGAAGAGCAACCAGAAGCCGTTCAAGAACTGCCCATGCATCCCGAAAAATGCACTGTTTGGTGTGGTTTGTACGCTGGTGGAATCATTGGAACGTATTTTTTCAAAGATGCTGTTGGACGCAACGTTACGGTGAATGGCGATCGCTATCGTTCGATGCTAACAAACTTTTTGTTGCCAAAAATGGAACAACTGAACTTGGTTGACATGTGGTTTCAACAAGATGGCGCTACATGCCACACAGCTCGCGATTCTATGGCCATTTTGAGGGAAAACTTCGGAGAACAATTCATCTCAAGAAATGGACCGGTAAGTTGGCCACCAAGATCATGCGATTTGACGCCTTTAGACTATTTTTTGTGGGGCTACGTCAAGTTACAGACAGACGGTTGAAATTTACAATGAACCTGTATTGCTACGACCGCTATAACAAGTATAAAATTTGAACTCGGAAATTACAGGGTGTCGCAATAGTTAGTGTAATTTTATGTATATAGCCAAACTTTTTATCCGCTGTATACAGACAGTCGTTTGGCATTGGTTTGACCTGAAAAAGCACAGAACCCTGGGGTCTTGTGACCCTATATATTCCGGAAGTACTGCTCCCCAGGTAGAAAATCGACTGATATTTGTTTTAGATTATTGAATTCAAAAATTAGTTTTTTTTTATCTGAATTGACGGTTTGTGCAATGACATTTAAAAAATCCCGCTACAATCTTCCTCGAATATAATATAATCATTGTATAATTACCGTCTTAAAGAAACATGATTTTAAGTTTGTCTGTTTTGAAGTCGGTTTTTTTTTTGCAAGAAGTATATTTCAATTTAAAGTATTATACCTCTGTAAAAAACATCCTTTACAATTACTAGCGTTTTAAAATACACCAAAATAAAAATCTATAAAAGACACATCCAATCATTATCAAATTTATCGTATGAAAAAAATTCGCCTGAAATTTATAAGAAAAAATGTGTGTCAACTAACTGGTAACAGGTATCCTTAATATTTTGTTTAAATTTGATCTTAAAAAAGCACTTTAATTAATTAAAGGGATTTTAATACTCAAAATATAAATTTTTATAAATATGCACGTGCCTGTGCAAAAAGTAAACTTCGGCAACTGATCTGAATTTTTTTTAATTTCCTTTGGAAAAAGAAAATATGGTGTTGTTGTTTTTGTTTAAAATTATTTTAGTTTTTACAAATAAAACTAGAGTTGGAATAAAATCAGCCATATTAATTCACTGTTAGTTATTATTGTTTTGTTTAGGCTTTGATACTTTGTTTTTAATTTCCTTGTCTTAACTCTCAATTTATCAAGGACACATTTAGCATAAAAGGTATCTTAAGCTTACCTAAAATTTGGATTTGAATTAAGCACTTAGCGAAATACACAGTGCAACACGGAAAAAAAACCATATACAGACACCACTACGTGACAAAAGTAAAAAAAAGACCCCTGTCTCCCAGTTTTGCCCAAAGTGCTCCAGGTTTTTTTTATGGGCCCTCAAAGATGTGGGGCCTCGATGTCATTTTTGCAAAAAAATGATCATTTACTCAAACTCATATTTTGCAAACAGTTTGGAATTTTGATATACTCTCTGAGGCAAAGTTGTAGCTCTTATCATAAAGAACAAAAATTGTTAACATATAAAATCAAAAAAACTTCATCTTCAAGGTCAAAATTTAAAAAAATCAAAAGTGAAAAATTTCCCGAAAATTTTTAAATTCATTTCGGCTACCTAAGCGCTACCTAAACGGTGTTAAGAATCATTTCTAGGAAGTTCATATGTTCTAGAAAGTTGTTTATTGAGATCTTAGGTTCATTTTTGTAGGTGATTGTTTCCTTGAATTTTGAACGGTTTGCTACCTATGGACCTGAACAGGGCAAAAAAAGGTAAAAAAATTGAATTTTTTAAATTTTTTTTGGGATTTTGACCTTGAAGTGAAGACCAAGGTCTTTTATGACGTAGAGGTGTCCGTATGTGTTTATTTTGCCATGACTTAAAAAATTACACAGTGTGATAGCCACAGAAATAAGTTGGCTTATAATAATTTTTGGTGAATTTTTAAATAAATTAACATTTTTTTTTAAAATAAATTAACATTTATTTGTATTTAATCAACAAAACGAAAATTTGTCAGAAGGCTCTCGATGTTGTTGCACATTTTTTATCCAGTTCTTAGACCGATATCAGGGTCTTAGGCACTGTTGTCAGATTTGCTGATTTCTCTGCATTTTGCTGATTTTTCATCGTAAAATTGGCTAGGTGATATTGCATGATTTTCTTCTAATATCTTGCAGATATTATGAAATGACCACTCTATTTTACTGATCTTTGTCAACTTCATTTCGTCGAATTCTTCAAACGTTATATCTTTAGCTTGTACATTTTAATGAAATTCAAAGATTATCTGAACATATTGTATACCTGTCAATCTCATTGGCCTTGAATCGAAGGCGTTGTAAATTATTTAGTAGATCAATACGAACTATCAGAGATTTATTTTGCATTAGTACAAAACGTAGAAGAAACAGATAAAAGAATCATAGATAATTTAAATTAAGATATTCAAGCAATTGATTCCAAGTTTGGAGAGCTTAAATCACTCGAGAATCTTGCTAAGGTTATTATTTCTAAAATTGTATGCTTTATTTTTTTTTTTTTTTTTGTTCTGCCACATTCGTCCTCTAATGTGGAACAAGTGTTTAGCCAAGTTAGTCTTCAAAACAAAACAAGAAGTCGTATGGATAAACAGTCAATTGCAGGAATTTTATATAGTAAAAACTGTGTAAAATTAAGAAAATTTTTATAAAAACTTCATATTTCTGTTCTGTTGTTTTAAAAGATTTTTTGCAGATTTAAAAAATTTTATCCAGATTTCGCAGATTTTTAGCACAATTTTGAAGATTTTATATGTAAATTTTCTGGCAACACTGTCTATAGGCCACAAGTTTTTAAAATAGAGGTTTTTTTTCAAAAATGTAGGTTTATTAAATTTTCTCGCACCTAGTTATACTGTAAAGATTAGATCATTGATTTGTTTTTATATTCCACACATCCATACATATGTATGTATATGTATGTATTTTAATACAAAGATTACCTTTTGTTGAAAGTTAAATTCATATTTTTTTAATATTCATATCTTATACTCTTCGAATTTTTGTTTTTCTTAAGCTTGATACGATATTAAACTTTTCTGTTTTTAACCCAGTGACGCCTGACCCCCGATTGTCTTGTCTGATTTTGAGAAAATTTCATACAGTTACTATTTAGGCCATTTGTGTTGACGTGATATTTGTTAAATTTTTAATCTGTCACGCACGAGCCTGTAATCTATGGGTATTTTGCTACCTACTTAGGCTTTAACGTGTTCTAAAATATATTTTTCTATTTTAATATAATAACAGAAAGCAGTGGCAATAACCGTATTTATTGTATGTTTTGATGAATATCGGGTATTTTTATGAATTTTTTACTGTGGCATGAAAACAAAGAATTTAGGACTTCCCCGTTTTTTGTATGTAAGAGCAAGTTTGTGGTGTAAATTTATACTTCACTATTATATTCATTCTATTGTGAATCATTATTGAGACATATTCAGTAATATGTTATGGTTCGGCATAAATTTTATACTAAAACTGAATTACGAGCAGAAGCAGGTAGATGGACAAGTGGCAAGGATTAAATTTATATGGGCCATAAAGCGGACGAAATAAAATTCTCAAAACTCATTTTTGTCGTTGAAGCATTATATACCTGAAAATCGTAGCCGTATATGACAATGCGAATGGATAAATTTTATCACGTAGTTGACAATTTTGGAAAACGCTTCCGCTGTGGGAAATATGGAGGAAAATGAGTATGAATGCGCAAAATGAAATGCGATCTTACATTCGATAGGCGATTTTGCACAGTAACATTCTGGCGATCCAAAGACCATTGATAAAAGAAAAAAATTTAAATAGTAATAAAAAAAATATATTACAAGTATTTCTCAATATAAATATACTCGTACATAAAATAAAACCATCCAAAAAACGCATTTTTACTTGAAAAATAAAAATCTTATTTGATATTTTGGAACCCCTTATATATTTAAATACCCATGCTATGCACCTGTAGGCCAGAGAAGTAGACCTATCACTTTGATTTATTTCTATATATAGAGGACATTTAAGACTATAATGCCCTAGTAGGGTTTTCTTAAAGTCCACTTCACAAATTTTCCAGAAACAATTATGTTGAAGTTTTTTTACTTTTTTACACTCTAATTTCCACCTCGGCATTTGTTTTTTTACTAGGTTTATCCTTCCTCTAGCTATCTATGAAACAGATTTGCGATACCTCTCACCTGATTGTAACTAGAATTTTTTAAGACATCTCTATTTTTTGGTATTTTACTAACCATTCGACGTTAATGGGTTAACCATATCCAAGCACATGCGGTGAATGCACACACACATAAATGCCAGAAAAACCAAAAATATTCTCATTGTATTTCCTCTTTAGTATTAAAATACCAAGAAGAATAACGCCAAGTGAAGCTGAATCAGAAAAAATAAAGGATTTTGTGTACGTGCGAATAATGTGAATTTTGCGTGCAAATTATCACCAACTTGAGTTTGAGGCAAATAAGGATGCACAGGGGATCCAAAGTGGACTTTCTCAGTACATATTTTGATAAATTAAAAAAAATTTTAATCACTACAACTTTTTTGTTTTGATCCACAAACCCTGCCTATAAAGGAATTTTTGTGTAATTCCTCGTCAAATCAACAAGGCACTTAAAATGACTACTTCATATTTTATTAAAACTTTTGTTATTTATATTCCTTGACTCTCTGAATCCAAATATAATTTAAAAAAAAATTAATCTCTTATAGTTTTTTAGCTATACAGTTACAAAAGTTGCAAAATATCGCTTTTTTGCATATGCGCTCGAGGATTAAATATATTCTACTTCCAGTTCTATAAGCCCTAGGAAGTTGAATAATATCTTATTTTAAAGGGGATTTCATACGCTTTAATTTGATATCAATCATAAAAAAATAATTTTTAAAAAATTTTCTTATATTTAAAAAAAAGTTTTATAAAAATCTTTGGGATTGTGTCTTTTGATTTTTTTAAAATTTACATATGTTTTTAAATGTGGCATGGTGAGTACACTATAAAAGTTGTGGGACCATGGTGGAAACAGAAGTTATGTTAAAAAACCTACATATTTTTCAGTTTTAAGGAATATTTCTTACCTTTATTACCCAGTTTATTAAAAAATTTCTGTTTTTTCACTTTGTATTGAGTCAAAATGAAATTTTTTTAATATAACTTCTGATCCCACCATGGTCCCACTCTGAAATTTGTATGGTGTACTCACTAACTCACATTAAAAAACATATATGAATTTTAAAAAAATTAGAAGACACTATCTCAAAGATTTTTATAAAACTTTTTTTTTTATATAAGAAAAAAATTTATTAAACATTTTTTTTCATGATTGATATCAATTTAAAGCGTATGAAATTCCCCTTGAAATGAGCTATTACCCAACTTGCTAGGGCTTATATGCAAAAAAGCGATATTTTCCTATTTTGGTAACTGTAAGAGATAGAATTTTTTTAAAATTATATTTGGCTTCAGAAAGTCAAAGAGTATAAACAACAAAAGTTTTAATAAAATCGAAAGTGTTAAATTTGAAAACAATTTTTTTTTTGTTGATTTGACATGGAATTACTCAGTAAGTTAATGTTTCCTAAAAATTTTATTTCATGCTTCATTTTTTAGGTAGAAAAGTGATTTTTTAAAGAAATTAAGTAAAGAGTTTGAATTCCATAATTTTAAATAAGTAGTAATAACAATTTTAATATTTTATATGTAAATACATAAAATCCTTAAATGTGAATGGTAGTGGTGAAAAATAATTTTTTTTGTTATATAAAATTGGCAACCCTGCTTTTGTTATCCATGGCGGTGTTTAATTCTTTTTAAAACATGTAGCCAAGGCATGAGGATTTAAAAACCTGTTTACTCTTTTTCAATCGCAATACTTTAAAAATGTTGATTCAAAATTTGCCATGTTTCGATTCGGCTGGAGGAGAGACAACGACTACAATTTAGGACCCAATTTTTGTTTTATTTGCATTGGCTATAGGTTGTCTTTAAAATAGTTTAAAACAACTTTACTAGTAGCGAGGAACACAACAACAACACCTTTTTACGCGATATATTAAAATAAAAAGACCACCACAACAAAAGCACTAAGTTGAATCCGGTCAAAATTAAAAAGAATATTCTAAGTCGAATTTTTACATTTCGTAAGATACGAGGGTATACGCACAAGCCCCTAGTCGCCCTAGTGATTGTACATCCGTAGCTCTACTCCTTTGCTTTGTCTCTGTGAAATTTCATTAAGATATCTTTAATGTTTCATGAGCTACCGAATTATTTCCCAAATAAAATGATTTTAAATCACTGTGTGGAAGAATAAGGGAAAAGGAAACATTTTAAAATTTTCTTGGCACTATGTCTTCAGATAATTTGATATTAGTTGATATTATTATTTTCAGTTTTGTTTTCATGTTAATTTTCTTCCAAACATTTTTTAACTTATGAGTATTAGAATTACTGTAGGTCTGTGTGTGTTGTTGGTACTTTTCCAAACTTTGCTAAGTTGCAGGAACGTTTGTCTCAGTATTTAAGTGCCAGCCAAGAGATTGTATTATGTTCAAGATGTCCGTTTGTTTGTTAGAAGTGGTTATGTTCTTTGTTGTCATTGTACAGGAACTAGATAGTTCAATGTTTTTTAACTTAAAAGTAATGCCACAAAGTTGTTGTTGGTAGGGTTGCTTGTTTGTTGTTTGGTTTCTCAAATCTGTTGTGGTTTAATGAAAATAAAGTTTAAAGTAAAATTACAAAATACGTGTAAACGGATAAACAACACTTCCTAAACCAATGCAAAAACAACAACAACAAAAACTGTAAAAAGTAAAGTAAAACAATTTCAAACCAATGATAACTGTATAAAAAGCATGGCGTTATTGTTGGCTTTGTGCTTTGCTCTAGCTCCCTTTGCTAGTGATAATAACGTTTAAGATAATTTTGATGTTAGTAATGACTGGGTCAGTAAATTGCAATTCACAAAGTGGTAAACTTTGATTTTGTTAGAATTTAAGTTTGTTCGGTATAATATTCGTGATGAAATAAATATTGCTGCAGTGTTGAATAAAAATCACGTTTCTAATAACAACTGAGAAGCATTAATTTTTTAATTTAAGTTTTTAATCCATACCTTGCTGAATTTGAGGAATAAAATGTGTAAGATATTTATATTTGTGGTAAACATCCTTACGTTGCTGGTTAAAGCAAGTTATAATAACAAGCACTCTTAAAGAGCTTTAATAAACTTAATGATAGAATTTTAACTGTTTGTTCACATATCATTTTTTTTGCGTTAAATTCTGATATTTTGTGAAATCTCGTTTTTCCTCATATTTCGATTTATTGTAAATTTTTTAATTTTTGGTAATATATAGATTTTGTGTGAAATTAATATTTTTAGTGAATTTAAGATTTATTGATTTTTATTTTTGAACTAGCTATGCTCTGCCAATATATTGCGCGATTTTGCTTTGAAAGTATACCACACCAATTATAAGACTCGTACTTTCAGTTATGGTTTATGTGTTTACTTTATATAAAGGTATGAGTACCTGGATAAAATTCTAAAGTTTATAAAAATTCTAAAAATTATTATAAAGCTAAAGGGTGTTTAAAATATTTAAATAACAATGTAATTCCACAAAGTAAAAATACAAATCAAATACAAATTTTATTCAATTGGCGCCTAAATAATATAATATTTTTAAAAATATCCCACTTTAAAAATAAAATGATGTGCAACCGGTTTCCTAATTTCCCAGTTTCAGTATCTTTTGCTTTTTCTCCACTTTCTCTTGGAAATGAGATATGTTTACGGAAAAAAATATCCTATATTGGAATCGGGATGCTATGGTATCTCCTCACAAAATTTTGTTAAAATCCATTCAGTAGTTTTTACGTGATGCGAACACAAATGAGATTTCGGTGTTTACCTTTTTTTTTCAAAATTCACTTGTACAATAATAATATAAACAAGTAATACTCTATAATCGGCCGTGCCGAATCTTACGTACCCAACACCACGGTGATACCGTTTTACCGCCTACGTGGTTTTTTGCTCGCGGTAAGCCGATACTTGCAGACTGTGCTTGGAAAAAGGCTAACATAGACACAGACACACATATTATATGAAGATGCTGTGCAGTCCTAGCTTTAGCAATTACCATAGAATCTGTAATGAGGAAGAATGTCGGCATGTATCAGTCGCCAGTGTGAAATCACTAACGGTCGAGAGTAAAAGGCTAATGGCGAGACACGAGACGCAATCAAAGTAAAGTTTTCGTACAAATTTCCAGTCGGTTACCAGAAATCAGTGAGAAATTAAGTGGGTCGAAAAGGGATCTATGGATGTAGTGGTCTGTTTCGGTAAACCCTTCAAAAAAAAAAAAAAATATTCCATCCAGGTATATTCACAAACTCACACAATTTTAACGTTTTAATGGTACTGAAGTTGGCAGCACCTTTTGTTTTTGTAACCGAAAAAATTGTCAGATTTTTGTTTTGAGAATATCTGGTAAATGATAAGTAAAAAAGCCTAATATATATTGAGATTTCAATTGGCAGTTGTGTTGCTTTAGGATTAATATTCTAGATTTATTGGCGATAGAAAGGCACATTAATTAAAAGTGGTACTATTATTACCTATTCTTCTGATACAAAATGAATTAAATATTGCACATTATATCACTAGCAGTGGCAACTTAAAAATTCTCAAAATCTTTTTGTTTTTATTGTTCAGCAGCGTCTTCTTTAACTGGAAAATACAGTTACTGTGGAACTGAATTTGATTATAGAATTATAATTATGTTTTTAAAAGCAGTTTTTGCCTCTCCTAAACACTCGCGAATTTTGAGTTGTGACTGTTTATGTTTCAGTATGCGATATGTATATAAGCATTTAATATTGTTGAATGACAGCGGTTGAGAGTCGAACACAGACACCTAAAGACACAACATGCTAAGCAGTCCAATCAGTGTAAATAATAGTACACTCAAACGTTGAGTAATACAATAAAATTTATAGTTGTTCAGGCAAATTTACCGAGTCAATACACTATTGTAGAATTAAGTGTGTATAAATTAATTTTGTCTGAATAGGAATCTAATAATGTTCGTGCAAAGGCTATATACAGAGGACAATAAATTTATTTGCATTTGTGATCAATTGCCAAACTTACTGAAAGTTTAACACGGTTTTGGCATTTGCTTTAAAATTGCAAGCCCTCTTGTTTTCAAGTACTTATTTATGTTCTTGTATTCAAATAAGTATGTTTTTGTAAACTACAGGGTAGTTAAAAATTCGCTCTTATACTTAAAAAATCGTATTTTTTTTTGTTTTAATTTTATTGTTAAATTTTTATTATAGACACTTCACAAGCATTCCGTCAATATTTGAAGTTTATGTTTAAATAGGGAAATTTATTGTTCACATTGTGTTGCATATAACGTCATATGTCAATAAGCTGAACTTCAGCTCAGTTCGCTATACAAATTTCCATAAAAATTTTTAAAATAGAATATTAGTCAAAAATTCTATAAGTATTTATAAAAAATTTTTATTAAGGTTTTTTTTTTACCGCAACGAGGTGGTATGCTCTATGAGAACATATGATTTTATTAACATGGTTCACCAACCCGCACCATTAGTTCGGGGAAGAACACGATAATTTTGTATGCCTTCCACTCCGTTATAGGAAGGTCTCATACTTTTTTCTGTTCAGAACTTTACCGCATTCAAGTAGAAATTTCAAGTGTTTGTTGTAATAATTAACAAATAATATATGGAAATACTGCTTCAAATCTGACTTGTAAATAAACCATTAAACAAAACAAAGGCATACAGTATGCAGTTTAATTATAAAGTATTTTGTTTTTAACGCTATGTTTAAATGTCTATAATAATAAGGGTACTTTTTGATAACCCTTTAGATGTGATTTTCCATATACGCAAAAGAAACTTATGTACGAGTATATGTACATATTACTACAATTATATCTTTGGTATACAATCAAATCAAACAAATATACCATTCCTTAAACACAATATGCCACTTAATGCACGAGAAGACATTGTCATTTATCTCTAAGAGGAAGTGTATCTAAAAAGCCACATTTGTTCTCATGTTAACATATCTACATCGATGCATATAATTGAAATGTGCTTAGAAATGCTTTATTAAATATGTATGTCCAAATTCTAAATATTGGTTAAGATTTAAATTTAACTTCGAAGTCAAAGATATACATAAATAAAAAATTTAAAACATTTAATAAGCGAACACAAGTAAGTTAAATACTCATGTTGAATATGTTGATGTGTTTAAATAACTTATAATTTCCATATCTACACCTAAATAGAAAAGTATTTTCTGTTGCAGGTTTCGCGAAAAAACCCTTGTGTCTGAAATTATTGTAAATAAAAATTTTCTTTTTCCACATTTTTCCACATTAACGAATACTATGTTCAAGCAAACATCTAATTCACGTAATTATATATATACCCAAGAACAACTATTAACTAGTACTTGAGCAAACAAAACCTCCTACTTGGTCAGAACTTAATTTCATTATTCTAATTTCTACAATCAAATTTTATACAAAAGTAAATTGATTCAGTATAAATTATTATAAGAAGTATTTTTAAGAGGAGTTGCACTCACACAATTACTGCCTATAAATTTAATACGTATATTACTTAAGTAAGCTTACACAACGTTAGGGTTTGGGATTATTTACAATTTTCCTCGAAATGGCGAACAAATAATAGTATTCTCGTGAATTCGTGGAATACTAGGAAATGGTTCTAGAAAAATTAATTGTATTTCCTGAAATAGTAAATAGTCTTATCTATACATATAATAAAATAGTAACTCACTTACGTCTGTCTGAATGTCTATCTGACGTTCGTATCACGTAAAAACTACTAGATGGACTTTAACAAAATTTTGTGAGGAGATATCCTTAGAAAGTGGAGAAAAAACAGTGAAAGTACGCAGTTGAACTATCAGGATATGAATACTTTACTTTTTATAAAAGTAAAGACAGAACTAAAAATGCCGGTATTACCACGTAGCCACTAAATCGCCGGCGAAGTAAAATACAGCTACGGTCAAAAAAATAGCAACAAGCCTCTGATACATATTTTCCTATAGGTTAAATTGATATATTTAAAAATTTGTCACAAGACGCTTAGGAAACTGTATAACTACAGGGTGGGCCAAAAGAAACCAAGGGCTCTCCAAAAATTTGTCTTAAAAGTGCCATTGTGTCTCGGGCAGTATGGGCAGTGGCTCCGTCCTGCTGAAACCACATACCAGGTCTGTTTTCAAGAGCAGGACGTAAAAAATTTTCTATCATAAACCGATACCGCTCTCCATTTACGGTTACAGCACTTCCATCTTCATTCTCGAAGAAGTAGGGCCCAATGACATTTTCAGATGTGATCCCACACCATACAGTACACCTGATGGGGTGCAATTGGCGTTGATGAATGGCTCTTGGATTTTCAGAACCCCAGAACCTACAGTTCTGCTTATTAACAAAGCCATTCAAATGAAAATGAGCTTCATCACTCATAATCAAATTTTCAATAATGTCGGCGATATGCTCTTTGCGTTAAAATAATTGATCTCTGGTTTAAATAATACAATTCTAAGTGTTGTCTATATAATCTGAAAGAAAAAATAAAAAAAAGTGAATAAACAAAAAAGTTATTAAACTTTTACACCCCTTGGTTTCTTTTGGCCCACCCTGTACATAACATAATAAATTTTACTTTTGCTAATTATTTTATTTTGAAATTTATACTTTATTTAAAAAGACTTGAAAAACAATCAGTCAAAAAAATAGCACTTCACTTCAATTTGTACTAATATTAAACACTAAATTAAGAACAAATTAAAAAGAATTATAAAGGATGCATTTATTACGTTGAGCATGAATTGTATTTCCTAAGTAATACTTTCTTGTATGTATCTTATTTGTATTGGCATCGAAATTACAAGATTATGGCATCTTTCCTTTGGAATTTTATTACAGATTTGCTGAACAGCTGTCCAAAGCGCTTCGTTGTTAGTTGGTTGCATTTGAGACACTGTTTTTTTATATCTGTCCATAAATTCTTAATTGTTCTGCGCTCTAAGCGGACCTTTCTATCACATTAAGTTTATTGTCCCGAAACAACTTTGTCGCAAGCGGGTCATTATCTTGCTGAAAGACCCACACCAACGGCATTTCTTCAGAAGCATTAGGGAGCATTAGTTCCTCGAGTATACCACCATAAATGTTCTTATTGTGGTTTTGTAGCTCCTACACAATAGTAAGAAAAACTACACCATACCATTACGCTAGATCCACCGTGTGTTATGGTTTTAGTTTTGGGTTGAATTCTGCGTTTGGTTTGAATTCTTTTTACGTAGGAACGTGATCCCTTGCTTCTAAATAATACAATTCTGGACTCATCTACCGCTTATTTTTCCGTTGGAATGAGAAACTACATTTTGTCGTTGGTGCTATTATTTTGACCGGCACTGTAATTATTAATTTGCTATGGCAGCTTCAAACTAATTCGCCTAAAGAACACCAGAAGCGCTTGCGAAGCTTTACTATCGCACTAACCATCTGTCTTATCTACTACTATCCCTTTCTAAAGGAAGTAACACAGTTAATTGTAGGCATTAATTGCCTGTGTATTACTTCTCATAAAAAAAGGTCTTCGGTGTGAATTGCTTTCAAAGCGAAATCGAGCAAAAAATTGAATCACGCTGACGAAGTGGCGAGCACAGCTAGTTACAATATACAAAAATAAAATTATGAGTTTATAAAACTTAATACTAAAAATAATAACACTTAAACAATAAATTGAATGAAAAAACAGTTTAAAGATTTCGTTTTTAATTTCGTAATAAAAGTTTTTAAAAAAATGTGTAAAAATTGCAAATAATGATGCTTATTTTGCAATTACATAAATATTATTATGATTTTTCACTACTTTTAGGTCCATTATTATAACTTACCGATAGCTAAAGTTTGGATTTTATCGGAGAGATAAGTAGTTTTTCGTTATTATAAGTAAGCTTAAAATGACCTTTAACTATCACATACTTTAAAGTCAAGTTATAGTATCTAGGGTTATCCTTGGAATTATAACGAAAAACTACTTATCTCCCCGATAAAATAATTTTGGCAAGTTATAATAATATCCCTTAAATTATCAACAGTAAAGTGTTTAGAAACTACATCAACGCTTACAAAAGTAGCAAAATGTTGTGGCTCCACACATGTCCCTTTCTTACACTGCCTTCTTTTTAAATCTATTTGAGCCAAAAATGTAGCACCAGGACCTTTCTATGCTTTCACTTTGAATATTTAGTAGCAAATTACTCGCAAAATCAATTGAAAAATCCCTTTCGAACTAGATAAAATTGCACGGATGTTTCCAAATGGTTTGGTCTTGTGATTTATGAACAGGCTTGTATTTTTCTCTACAAAATAAAACCTTAAGCTGTAAATGCAGAAATTATTTCAACATTTAAGTGATATAAAATACTCTTTTACTTTACATTGATAAAGGTTTAATAGTTAACAATACTTTATAAATGCTATTGATATTTTTGGGTCCATTTTTTTTGGTTTTAAATTCTCTTTCAAAGAAATTAGTAGCGTTTAGGTCTGATTTTTTGTTAGGTGTTTTTCTATTTGTTTAAAAATACAATTGCTAGTTAAAGGTTTTACAGATTCGAGTCAGTTAAATAATCTCTTGCCAAATTTATCTAATTATAACATATTTTATGTAAATTAATAGAAATTCCCCCAGATATTGATGACATCTTTTCCAAACCCTGCACAAAGTCAAGGGATTAATTAGTATTTCAATGTAAGGATTACAAAATTCGGGATACTAGTTTTCACATCACACCGGAAATACATCAATACAATAGGAATACATCAACACATTACACACATACACAGGTCTGTGCAGACCTACATGGGATTTGTATGGAAATGCATAGTCAGGTGTCATAAAAGTGTCTATAAATGCATTTTACGCTAGGAAAACCATAAAATAAATAATTTATACAGATTTTAACACATCTTTGATATCTATTTAAGTAATTTTATTAATAATATGATAAACAAAAATATTTTATATGCGGCATTCAAGGCAGGAGTATCTGGCATGCAGGTGTTGTTGGTATACCGGCTTTTTGCAATACATGCAACAAAAACGTGTTTTTTCTCAGCTTTTTGTCGAACTTAAAGCACAGCGAGCATGATGGTCTGCTCGAAGAGGATGCGGCATGGTCATGCTTACGCTATGGACTGTTTTGCATGGCTCTTGCATGTGGATTTTCGGTTCTCTGTTCCATGTAAGGGAGCACGAGCTGTTCGGCCAATTCCATAAGTCAGTCAGTCCTCTTTACATGCCCCAATTTTATATATTTTGTCATGTATGACAAAAGCAGCTAATCACGCAACATTCAGCATATAAAAAACATGGCCAACGGCCATCGGTTTGTGGCCCGTTTGCAGGTGTAGCCACCAACCATCTGGTCCATAGTGTCCACTCCTGTTTTATAGATGTTGTAGTCTAATATTTGCAACGGCTTCTTTGCTGGTTTTGAATAGTCGACGGCAGAATTATAATGTTCCGTAGAGATGAGAACCACTGGTTTTTTTCTTTGGCACATATGAGAGAGTGCTACCTTATCATTGTGGTAGGCGAATAATGTGCTCAACACCTCTCTTTTGGTGTCCAACATCTCCTTCGGTATGCAAGCCTTATTTTTCCTTATGGTTCCTACATAAGCCAACCGTTTTGTCATCAAAACCGTGACCAAATCATAGGATAAAAAAGGTTGTTGGCATATATTGTTCGACCAAAACCACTATATTTATCCACCAATTTCAGAACAACGTTCTCGCCAAGGTTTAACGCACGTGGTTCATTTGGTTGCCTTCCAACATATATAATTCTTTTTAGTGAATAATTAGAATTGGCTCAACCAATTGCTCATCCGGAACATATCAACGCTCTAAATTGCTCATGAGCATATTCCAAATGTCGTCGATGGCGGCCGACTTGCTTTCTACAATGCGAGCGGATCTCGTGGTACCGTTATCAAATATAATATACTTTAGAATAAGTTTATAACGGTTAGCAAACATCGTCGTCTTGTAGATAGGGTTACCATTGTGTCCCCACAACTCATGAATAGGGTGATAGTTTTGCCCGAATATGCCGGCAAACAAGGTGAGGCCAATAAATGCGTATATTTCTGTTTCGGTTACAGGTTTTCTCCACTCTCTGCATTGATTTGAAATGAAATTTGATTTGCCACCAAAAATACCGAACCGAAAAGCAACAAAAAAACATGAAAAACAAAAAAAGTTATACACTCTTTTGTCACTTTCATTCCATACGAATTACATGTAGGTCTGCACAGACCTGTGTATGATGTTTGTCGACATAAATTTGTAAACCGGGATTAGACCGAACCCGGATCCACTATTGCTCTGATTTTTTACTCATTGTGTTCAGATATTATTGCTCCAGAAAGTCATGGAAGGATTTGTCTCTAACATGAAAGACAAAAATGTTACACACACTTTTATATGCAAAAAGTCTGGTCAGACCTGTCTATACCTCCGTGGGTTATAGATCGCCAAAAAGGCTTGGTCTCGCTGGAAACTTATGAAGAGAAAGATTTGAAATGGTAAAGTAAAAAAAAGAGGAAAACATTTATTATAACAAATAAGCTTTTTTGTTTTTTCTTTTGATTGTATCGCCAAAGAAAAACTGTATTGACTGATAATATGGAGTTAATACCTGCCAAGCAAATGCGATGTTTGAGTAGAAGTCCCTAATATTTCGTTTTTATGATGTGTATGTATTTATTTATTAAACTAAATAAATTTAGAAATTAATAATTACCATTCTAGGAAATAGCTGAAGCCGAAAGCCGCTCCTTTATTGTATTTAAAAAACAAAAATGCAACTGATATTGAGATGATTTTTTAGATAACAAGATGATTTTTTAGCTGCGTTATGTAGCGGTAAAATTATTTTTATTACAAATGTTATTTTACGCCTTGATGCTTTAACCAATATGGAAATAATATGACATCTAAGCCATAAACGATCTTACAAAGGCAAAAATATATGTATACGAGTAAAGGTACATTTATTGTAATTATTAGAGAAACGCAGGCTGAATCTTCTATACCCTTCACCACGTTGATTTTATTTATACAGACCTGTACAGCATTATCCATATTGTTGACTCTTTACTTAATTGTGGAACAAGATTAACGTGAGTACCTGCCAACTCGGCCTAACCTCACGGTGGTCTTACCACCGAGTGAAACTTAGGCGTAGACTAGCGCCCCCATTGTGTAGTATAACAACACTTTACGATTGGCACCAATCGCTTTTTGTGTGTGATACAGTCACAATGAGTAGCAATTTATATAATATGGCAAGCCTTTCCAAGGCAAGCCTAGATCCACATTATAACCTCTTGCTTAGGGTTTTGGAGACTATCCAAACTCCGTCTGTTGAGAGTGCAACAGCACATTTGATCGACCGTGCACCATACCTATATAAATCGATCTTAAACCACAACCACCACGTGTACCGCCGAAGGAGACCTTACCAATAACCGGTCACAGAGAGGATAGGCTCTCTGTGGGGCCACCGATTCCCGTGGTACCAGTCCTTTGGGCACTGGTCGGGCCTCGAAGAGGACCCGTGTTATAAAACAACAGACCTCTTCTTCCAGATTTAGGCTCTAGGAACCCTAGCGTCTGGTGCCCCTATTTTCCCCGAGTGAACCGCGTCAAAGCATTTTCCATATTCCTGCAGTGACAATTGGAACCCCCGGGGGTACTCTTTACTTAAATTAAGTCGTATGAGAAAAATTCATTATTCATGCTTTAAAGAAATAGAAGACAAATGAAAACAAATTCCGTTGGCTACAATTGTCGCCATGTTGTCAGCTACTTAAAGATATTGAAGACGACAGCTACATCGTAAATTCTGACATTATTCTAGAAATACTTATTTTGCTTTTATAAAATTAAATAACTTTTTCAAAAAATTATAAATATGTCCTCTACTTTTGTTTGTATATGAATTTGTTATTTACAATTTTGTGACATTTTCTTTTGTTGAATAAAATAGAAATTAGCCTAAGTTGACGACAGCCATAACGGTGGCTGTGTAGCCATGTAGCTTTGCTGATTTCAAAATAATCGTTTACCTATAAACTTGTGTATTTTATTTTTGACACTTTGTAGTCGGTATCCTGATGATGTCTATGTGTTTAATGAACCTAGGTTTTAAAACAGAGATATCATCTATTTAAAAATCAAATTTTTTCCAATATTTTTCTGTAAACTATCTATTTGAAAATGTTTTGTAAATATTTTTATTTTTTTTAATTTTTTAAAAAATTTATTGAAATTTTGTGTTAAATGTCTGACATTTCTGCAATCTATATTGAGTTAGAATGGTCAGACTAAAGCAAATAGAAATCCTTACAAAAAAAATTTCCTTAACTGCTTCTATTTACCAGTGGGTACCCTGTGGGTCCATTGGCTACCTTACTCTATGTGTATGGCTTTCTATAAAGGTCTCTAATACAAATCAAAGCAGATTAATCCCCCGCAGTCTAATATTTATTTGACAAAAAATGGCAAAAGAGAATCATTAAAGACGAAAAAAATTCAAAAAACGTAAAAAAATATAGGTGGGCGTGGTTTTTGGCCCGCAGCCTCCAAAGGAATGATCCGATGTTGCTGAATTGCAATAGAAAAATTTTCGAAACTATGCCTGACAGATTAGTGTGCTTAAATTGTTTGTATCTCTTCTGGTGCCTTGGCAAATGAAATTAAAACACGAACACGGACAGACGGACATCGCTTAATCAACTTCTCTATGTATAAGGATCCAGAATATATATATACTTTATGGCGTCGGAAATGAATATTGTAGAAATTACATACGGAATGACAAACTTATATACATATATCCTTTCGATCCGTTGTAAAGGGTTTACAAATGATATCGTATAACATTTACGCTGTGTAGAGACTCATATTAATCTAATCGAATAAATAACTAAACAATATCTCAAATCTCGGTAGTCATATATTTGGTGCACGTCTTGATCGGCGTCTAACTATAAAAGCCAACGTAGCCACAATTAAAATTTGAACCAGTCATGAATAGAAAAAAAATGTTGCAAAAAATAATTAATAATTTCAGTATTAGTAAAACGCAGATTGCAACAGTACTATGTTACTTAAAAACTTTAGATATTAAGTAATGTTTTCAAACTCCCCTCTTCCATTCCTTCCCTAATTTATTTCTTGCCGAACTGAAACAAGACTAATAATATTTTCTAAATACCTACCTAAAATACAGAAAATATTCAACAAATTGTTTGTTCTAAATATGAATTAATTTCTCTTTGTCGATAACTTAATTAGTTAATATGTATGCATTGCACAAAGTGTCGATATATGCACAATAACAAATATGTAGACTTACATACTTGTCTTCAAACCTTAAAGTTAAATTGAGCTATTCCTTGCAATACAAATAATTGGGGTGGCAAATTATGCTACGAGAATGTAGATGAAGTAATCAAAAGTAATACTTAACTAACATGATTGAAGGCTATAAATTTGTTGGACATATGAAACGTATATATAATATAATAACATAATTGGTGTAAACAGACAACATAAAAGATTTTATGGAAATTAGAGTAATTTCTAAGAAAATAAATTATCTAGTTGTTTGTAAGTTTGTAAGCGCTGTGCATGCTTTTGTTTCAGTCAGAATTTCAAATATGAAATTAGAAAATGATGTAAATGGATATAAACATTCTTAGCTCTTATTAAAAATCTATTTATATATGTGCGTCCTTCTGCACGCAGGACGAAAGCACAGGTATTTATGAGAAATCTTAATATTGTGAATAAAAAATTCAATGTTTAAAAATTAATATAAATTTTGAATTAAGTTGTCGATAAACGGTTGATTTTTTGGTTTAATTATATGAAATTCCTTACTCATGCTTTTTTATTTTATGGAGTTCCTGGCATTCTTTTCATAGTTTGAAAAAGTCCATTTAAAAACCTGCCTTCCTTTATAGTGATCTTAATATTAAACTATGAACACGTGAAATGTACACAGCTGCCATGTTTTGTAATTCTTGTAGCTAATGCTATCGCCTCAATTCTTTAAATGCATACAAAAATTACGTGTATTCTTACATTTATATGTATTTTGAGATATTTAATTGAATATGCTCCTTTTAAGGATATAAAATAAGTACTTAAAACTAAAAATTTCAAAATATGTAAGAATATACGTTATTTTTTTAAAACTTTAGCGATAGATTTAGCTACCAGAATATGGCAAAAAGATGTAAAAAATAATAAAAATAAAAAATAAAAAATTACAAAGTATATATATTTTTGGTTTTTTTCAGTGCTTTTAATTATAGCCAATAAAATAGCAAAATTTGTTTAAAGCTTCATTTTTATCCATTTTTTTTTTAACAAAAAATAAACACGATTATAATAAAAACAATGTTTTTTAGCTGTCAAAAGAGTGAACACTAAATGAAATTGCCCAATTAAGATTATTTAGCTCTTTTTGACATTGGAAAAATAAATTTCAACTTACAAAATACATGTCAAGGCGAACATATATAGGTGATTGTACGGGCGAAAATTCCCATCATCTCAAGGCGAAATTATCAGATGAAAGCTAGACGACAACAAGTACAACAAAAAAAACAACATGTATTTTATTTTTGTTTGGTCGGCTGCCTCTGTCAAAATAAATTAAGTCGCCTTAATTGATATCAAAGCAAAATGTAAAAAAATAGCTATGTTCGCTTACTTTCAAAAAAAAACTTACAATATTTATGAAAAATATTTATTTGAATTATTTTTTACACAATAATAATTTAAGGTGTTATTAATCTTACGTGTGAGGATCCCTAAAATATGTTAACACGACCTGCATTATTTCTAGAGCTGCAGGCTGCATGACCAGCAAACAAAAAAAAAAAAAATTATTAACTATTTTTAATTAAAGAACAAACCTAATGTGTTTTGTTTATTTTTAATAAAAGAAAAAAAAAAATAAAAAGCAATTAAAATTAGAGCAGAAAAGAAGAATCTAGACCCACCGCAGCACATTTAAATTGTTAAAATATTGTGAATACTTGTGTTATGTGTTATTGTGTTGTGTGTATTCAAATTTTAAAATAAAAAATCAACATACATTCATTTTTTAAATAATTTTTTTTCATTTAAATTTTGTGTTTGTTATCATTATTGTTTCTAAATAAACAAATTTTGAAGGAACTTGCCGGCAAATAAACAAAATTCAGCTGGGCTATCAGCACCACCTGATATAAATCCGCCTTGCATCATCTGCTTAGTTTACAAATGTCAAAAAAAAAAAATAAAGAAAATAATTTTGAAATTAAATTTAAATATATTTTTGTATTATTTATTGTGTCAAAGTTTCAACAAAAATAGGAACAATTTTAAAAAAAAAGTTAAGGAAGTGCTACAACAATGTATGAATCATGGTATATTAATACAGGTGTATGCAAGGCGAATTCAAAAAAACAAAGTAACCTGTTTTTTCCGAATGTGTCAAAATATTTTTCCAACATATAAAGAAAAGTATAAATAACATGAGCTGTGTTCGCAAACACTTATGTGATAAATTAATTATTATAATAAAAATATATAAACATAATAAATATTAAAATTGTTTTTTAATAATTAAAATAAATTATATGTAAAAGGCAGCGTTTTTAAGAAAAGGTTCTAAATATTTATTTTTGTTAGATATTTGTTTAACATAAGTAATGATATTTAATTTAAAAGTTAAAATTTATAAAGATCAATCTCCAAAAATTTATTTTGATTAATATTAAAATTGCTTAAGTTCAGTTTTTAAAGTTATTCTGGTTGATCACCTGTACAAGCCATAATATAAAGGTAACTAAGGCACACTGTCATTATTCTAAGGAGCCCTTACATGATGGGTTTCAATACACGACTGCTGAGTACGTTTGGCCTTTATTAAGGACTCTGGTAATATGCAGGGACCCTGCAGATATAGGAAGGACACCTAAATAAATATGCAGTACTTTTGAACTAAATCTAAATCGAGCCTAAAGGCGAAATGGCTGCTTTAAGCAAGTCAGGAATTGAGTGGCAGCATATGGCCCTTGCAGCAGCATCAAATCCAGCTGATCATGTTATTTTGTTATCATCAGGTTATGCCGAATATATAATTTCCGCCTACGAGAACTGATTTAAATTTAGTAGCAAACTTTTACTTAAAAAAAATACATACATACATACATACATACATACATACATACATACATACATACATACATACATACATACATACATACATACATACATACATACATACATACTTACATACTTTTTCTTTTCTTGAAGTAAACATTGCAATTTAAATAAAAGATTGAATAAAACACAGCAATTACAATTTCGCAATGCACTGATTCATAATTGAATTTTGTATTTTATTTAATTAGTGAAACAATTTTGTACGATAGCTCAATTTAGTAATTGAGTTCTCGTATTGTAAATTGAGCTTAATTAAGACCTTAAGTGCGTAAATTCTCTAATTTTGACTTTTGTCTGAACGACTTTTGTCTATTACCAGCAAAACAAAACTGAGATAGAAGCAAAAATGAAAAATTTTAATTTTAAAATTTAATTTTTGCAGTTCTTAAATAGGAGAATAAAAAAAGTTTCCGACATTTTCCAAGGTGCTCTTGTTTGAGGTCACATGGCGCCTATATCCTGCAAACTATAAAGTCTAAATTTTAAATTTAAACTCTACTATAACTATTCTATAGACGTGTGAAGTTTGAAAAAACTAAGAACTTCTTTCTATTTTCTGCCAAATTCGCCGCTGTGGGAACTTGAAGGCACACATTCAAGTTAAATGTAATTATGTTTGAAGGTTTTATAACTTTATTACTATTTTAAACTAGAGTGTGTAAAAATTAATTAAAACTAAAAGCAAATCTTAAAATTTAAGTCATAGTATATTTACATATGCATTCGTTTGAAATATTTTAATTTAAAATTGTACCTTTTTCATTTAAAGTAAATCATATTTTAGAGTGACACAAACATTTTATCTATATATATTCCTTCCCTAACCATTTAAATATGCTCATATATATAAGTATGCTATAGCAACAAATAGTTTACATTGTAAAATCCTCTATTTAAATTGCTTGTCATACGTATGGGTTCACGTGTGGATCTGCAAGGATGTTTATCTCTTATTTGCCGACTTGAAATCCCAGATATTAGCATAATTGAGAGTATTATTTCCTTTGCTAAAAAAGTAAGTAAATAAACATACAACAAGTACAAGAAGGCAGAAACAAAAACATTTACAAATTATAATCCCAGTATACGCGTACATTAGTGCAAGATATTACCACAAATATTTTACATACTCGTACAAACATTTATACATTCTTTTTTAGAGAAAGATAAAATACTCGAACAAAGCCGAAAAGTATACTTAAGGTTATCTTTTATTCTGCTTGTTTGTAAACAAGAGTTTCTACTTAAAAACTAAAGAGACTAAGGTTTCTTAAGCCATTTGGTTTTTTGGTGGAAATGGTTGTGGGTCTAAAGTAACATGTGTATGTATTAAATGTTTTCCTTTCTTTGTAAATTCAAACACAGTTTTCTACACCAACTTTTCTTGATTTAAAAGAATGTTCGTATATGAATGTTAGTATAAAGCATTTGTAAATATTTACCTGAGGTCCTTTAACAAATGATTTTAATGTGGCCCCTCCTGTTTGTTGTCATTGTTCATATTATTTTTGCTCTTGAAATGTTGCCGTAAGATCCTAGAAAATGGTCCGTTGTTGTCTCAATGTTTGTGGATTTACTAGGATGCAAACATACACAGAATTGTAATGTCTACCGGTTGGTTTGATTTCCATTTTAGGTTGGCCAACATCAAGTGCACAGTGCTTTATTCTTATATAGTTAATCGGCAGATAGATAAATTAAGATTTAAAAAATTATTGCAGTTTGGAATCCTTGATTTGAAAACCTTAACTGAACCTACAAATGAACAACCAATTGCAAAAAAGAAATAAATCCAACAATTGTGTTACTCATTTGAAAGTAAATACCAGAGTATCTCGGGAGCAAATATATTACTGGTCTATTTCAACATAATCACAGCGAACAGGGTGGTACAAAATGGACTTTCTCTCATTTTGTTAGAATTAACAAATTTTTAGATATTTTTAATTTTTAAACGCCTATAGCTTTTTTTGTTTTAACAGATTTTGTTAAAAAAAAAAAAAATTGTATAATTATATAACTAATAAGCTATTAGTTCCCAGAGAATAAAGCAACATTGCAAAGCTGTGCAGAAAATAATTATCTTTCTAAAAGTTATGTATTCATTAATTTGTGCAGAAAATATCGGACCTTAGGTTAGAACAATTGTTTTGGTGCCCACTGTCGCAACCCGGCGCATATTTTTTGAGGCATAGAAGTGAAAGGGAGGGTTCGAAATACAACCTATTAAAAGATATTTTTGACCAGGTTTGACCTCAAGGTGTTATGCTCTATTAAGTCGGACATTTTAAAGCAAAATGGACCTTTTTTTTAAAAAACAGTTTAAAAATTTCCAAAAAACACAAAGACTTAATTTTTTGGGAACTAATAGCTTATAAGTTATATAATTATACAGATAAGTTATAGACATTTAAATATTAAAATTTTCTTATTTAATATTATGCTAATTACCCATAACGTTTTTTAATAAAAATGCAATTTATTTGTTGGGGGAAAAGAGCTAGTTCCTATACGTATTTCTTTGGTTGCTTAGGCCAGATCATCAGGAAACCTTTTTCCTAATTTTAGAGAAGCCAAAAATACTCAATAAGTAATAAAATTCTACAAAACACAATGAGAAGTATGCATGTTATAGAATAATATTACAGAATATTAAAGCTTCTATTTTTTTTTAATTTTAGCAAAATTCAAATTCATTCAAAACATTCGATTAAATTGCATGGCATGAGCCGATTGATATGCCAAAATCTTCTAAAACTTCCCTAACTACTGAATTACATTATGCAACTTTTGTCGCTGCAATCTTTCTATTTTCTTCTTTGATATTGAATTTGTGTTTATATCGCACAATTTTTATTGTAGCAATTTGTATGGATGTACACAATTTTTTTTACATTTTTTTTGGGTACCCCGGTGGCTAGTAGGTTGTGTGCTAATCTATCAGTATGAGGATTGTGGGTTCAATTCCCACCAAAGACTCTGGGTGTTTCACTACAACGAGTCTTCGTTAATATGCTCGGTAAATTAAGTTAGAATATAATTTGTAATTGTATTGTAACATTTAATAAATAAATAGATGTACATTTTAAACTTTGAAATTTAAACTACGAATGAGAGTACAAAACGAACTTCAAGAGTACCTTCATGTATGTACTCCTTTTAATTAATCTCTCCCCTCTCGCCTACTAAGTAGAATTGCATCGAAAAGAGTTGCATAATATAAAAGGGGACTAATAGTGTTTCGAGGATTTTCCAACATAATGTTCTGATTTGAATATGTTATATATGAGAATGTAGAGTCACATATCCTAGTCACGATAGAAAAAAATATCCTGAAATGCAATGGAAATATATTTATAAAACACAACTACAAAGTTCTATAGCGGTCTACTTCAAAAATAGACGAAAAAAACTCTTTCTTGCAGTTAAAATTTGGCTTTTCTTATATGAATACTATATTTGAGCGTAACTTCTTTTCTTTGTTCTGATAAGTCTTTAAATGATACCGAAATTCGTAGTGCACTGTCATGCTCGTAGTGTTTGGTTGTGTGGAATCGCGGGATGATGTCAATGATGTTGACCCAAATTTTCAAACCAGTTATATGAGGAAACAAGTGATTGTTTAGATGATTGTAACTTTGTTAATGAGAATTCTTTTCCTTTTTAAGGCATAAGTGGGAGCGAGGTGTAAAATTCGTTCGAATGCTGCTGGTCATGACAGTATACCGCTTAAATTTGTCAAAATAATCTTTCCTTACATTTGTATGCCACTCACTCACATTATTAATACAATTTTTTTGACTTCCAGATATCCCAGATCTTGGAAAATAGCACGCGTAGTCCCGATTAAGAAAGAGGAAAATTCAAATGCTTTGGATAATTTACGTCCGATTTCTATGATACCTATACTTTCGAAAGTTGTGGAACACATTTTAAAAGATCAGATGTTTGGCTTTATTAATCGTAATAATTTGATGTTCAGATTTTGTTTTCATCAGATAAACAATTTTTAGATGTGTTGAAAGCCAATATTGATTGAGAATGGGTTGAATATTAATCCTGGTAAAACTAGGGCAATGTGTTTTTGTTTAGATTAGAATGACTTAAATTTATCGTTGGATAATGTGAGGCTAAGTTTCGTTTCTGAAATGAAATGTTTAGGCGTTTTTATAGATAATAATTTGTGTTTCTTAAAATATGTTGATCACATATGTTCCCATGTTAATAGAACCATTAGACGGTTATATTCATTAGATTTATATTTGCCTCTTCGCGTGAGAAAGCATGTTGCCAGTTCTTGCTCATTTCGCAAATTATTTATGCTATGGAAGTATTTTCAGGTACCAACAGCGTTGTTCTAAGAAGGCTGCATCTTACTTTTAACCGTATTATTAGATACATTTACAAACTGAGATTAAGGGATCATGTGTCTCCCTTTGTAAAGGACTTTGTTGGGTTTTCTTTTGAGAATTTTATTAAATTGAAAATTTTGTTACTTTTTCGAAAAGTGGTTATGCGAAACTGTCCCGAGTACATTAGAGATGATTTTAGATTTTCTAGATCAAGTAGAAGCCCTCAGATAATATGTCACCGTATATCATCATCTATATATGAAATATCTTTTCATGTACGTATAACAAGGGTGTGGAACATCCTACCCATAAATTTAAAATTATTTCAATTCACAGATACCACCTTTAAGCGTAAACTTAAACAACATTTTGATGCTCTTTAATCGATTAATTTAACCCCCCTCCTCCTCCTCCACACTTCATCATATAATTTTTTATATAAATTTCTGTTATCAGCTAGTTAGGGCCTTTAGTTTTAAGAATTTAGGTTAATTATATAACTTTTTAGTTTTTAAGAAATTGTTTATTAAAAAATAACTTTTTTTTTCTTCTTGATTTGTAATTTATGAAAATGGAGTAGTATTTGAACCATATTTGGCCTTAAAGGCTTGGTTCTTAAATTTGAAATAAAAAAATAAAAAAAAAATAACAAAAAGATTTTGGTTAATATTTTCAAGTAACCAACTTTATCCGGTCCTCGAGTACTTTGACCCACATTTTTTTTATATTTTATATACTGCATTTGTATTTATATAATGTATTTGAACTAACAATAATTATGCTTACAATATGCAGAGCCAGTGCTAGACATAAAACAAAAATTGAATCGGCTTAATTAGTTTTAAAGAGATATTCGCACAAATTTTTTGGTGCTTAGGTGTACCATAACCAATTTGTTTGATATTACTTTTAAGGGTTCCATACCCATAGGGTAAAAACGTAAGCTTTTGATTTTGTGTTCTAGCTCTGGAACCGTAAAAGTTAGACTCTTGAAATTTTCACAAAATTTATTGTTATTGCAGTTATAACAACATTGGGTATTCTAATACTGACTTAATTTTCACAAGTTGTTACATATACACTATGAAAATTGTGCCAGCTACACAGAGCCAAAAATGCCTAATAGAATCAAAAAGATTATCTATATGAAATGTTTTTAGGCTAAGGGGTATTCAAGCAGAAAGAAGGAAAGTTTTTTTGTTAATTTGTTTTGTTATTATAAAAAAAACAAGATAGCCTAATAAAATCAAGAAAAAACCCATTTGAAAAAACAAAAAGAATACTTAATAAAAACCGTAAGTTTTTTTCTTGAACTTCCTTCTTGAAAAAAAACCTGTAGAGATATCTTATAAATTGTGTTCTATTTTATTAGGTTTTTAGACACTGTTTTTTCTGTGTGTATATCAAAATAAAAAAAGTTAAAAGATGTTTTGAACCGCAATAAAAAGCTAGATATTTTAAATTTACACAGACTATAGACAAATTAGTCACCTATAACAAGTAGAAAAAACATAAAAAAATTAGAAGGTGTTTCGATAGTTAAACGAATTTAATTTTATGACCCTATTTTTGAACCGTAATAGGCAGACGACACTTTAAACTGAATTGATCATGTTTTGCAATAGCAATAATAAAATCAATAAAAATTAATGGGTGTACCCCCTGCAAGGCGTGATTTGGCTTTAAATTGAAAAAGTTATGTGCAGACACTTGAATATAAACAGTGAAAAGTACAACGAAAAGGGCATAGTTTATTTTTACTTTTAAACATTTCCAATGCAAAATTTAACAACCAAGTAACAATGGAGAAATCATTACTTTGTTCATTGGACTTTTGCTGGGGTAGAATATAATGAAAAACATTCTTTATATGTGTAAAAGACAAATATTATAACATAGATATCGTCACTATTAGTACCCTATTTTAAGTGTTGTAATACATACAGGAACTTTATGAAAAAAACTCTGTTGGGTATTCCTTGAAGTATGGCAACAGTTCAATTCCTGGCATTTCAAATTGTATAAATATGCTATGTAAAATCATGATTATTATTAAAGTATGTCCGTATTAGATTTACTTGAAGTATGCTTTACGGCATATTTTGTATTTTAATACATAAAGTTTACGTATACTTTAGTATACATTAGTTTGCATTAAAGTCTTATATTAAAACACATATATAGATAAACAAAAATACTGGATTTATTGAACTAAAACTTACATTGGGACAGCTTTCGGAAACAGTAAACAATCTAGTTCTATATAACGCCCGTCAATACTATCGGGTATGATCTGTAATCTGAAACCGAGTGAAATTGAATCCGAATGAAATTTTAAATTGCCATAAGTTATAAATCGTACAACATTTTGATACTATTTTTTATATATTTGATTGAAGACCATTCTCACATAACTTCCTTGATTGCCAATATTTTAAAATAATAGGCGCAACTAAGTTATATTCTTCTTTAAAAATGTATTCGATTTCAATTTCACTCGGTTTCTGATTACAGAACATACCCGTATATTTCAGGGACCATAAATAAAAGTTATCGTTTTAAAAAAATATTTTATAACAGTTATTTTGAGAATTAAATAAAAAAATCCATCTAAAACTATTATTTCTGTGGCAATAAGGAATAAGTGCTTAAGTCGACTTAAGCAAAAATTAAGTAACTGGCACCTTTGAAATCTTCGTACTTCAAAGTACCCTTGTGCAAAATTTCAATTATTTTGTACTCTTTTTCAGGAAGTTATAGCAAAAAACTTTCTGCTTATCTTTTTTCAATGCCGAATCGTATTTGGAAAAAACTTAAACTACAAGGTATTTTTCAAAATCATAGAAACTCCTTTTACAACTTATTAATTGCAACGCCTGCGTACTTTTGGTAGATATAAGATATTTTTCAAAATCATACGTTTGACTCCCATAGGTAAACTTTAAAGATAAGTTAATTTTTTTTTAATTTATTTTAAAGTTTAAAATTGCTCTCCTACAAAACTTATAAATCAGACTTAAGCACTTTTTCCTTATTGCCACAGATTTTTCAACGTAAAACTAACAGCTTGAATGAAAATTTTAAAGAGGCAATTTTATTTTGACGTTATAAAAAAACTTTTTTAGGAGTTATATTTTTCGGCAGAAAATAAAACTCATTTTATGTAAATTGATAACCAATACAATCAGCTTGCCTTCCAATTGAAAAATCGTCATTAAGATAATGTAGCTTTTTAAGTTGTTATTGTTTTATTAACGATCTTCACCGGTTGTTTTCCCATTTTCGCCGGATTTTTGCACCACATCTCATACATCACTTTTAAAGCAGAACAAGTAAGCGAAGAAAATGACTTAGAGATAGAAGAAAGTTTTCTTGGAAATTTTTTTCTCTGGGAGAAAAAAATACTTTATCCATATCCCTAAATTGGAAAAAACAAAGACAGCAAATTGTTCCTGCAAACCAGGGAAGCAAGGAAAGAGTATTCTATGCTCTTAAATTGGTACTGACAGGAATCCGTTTAAATCTGGCCACAAAAAAGTATGTAAATAAACAAAATAAGTTTTATTTTCTGACGGAAAAAATAAAACTCCTCAAAAAAGTTTTATTTTGTGAGGGTAAAATTTTTTCGTTGAAAAATAACTCTTAACTATGGAGTTGAAAATGATTTTTAAGATCACCATAGATTCTCAAAGAGCTCGTCATTACAAATCTATTAATATATGACAGTAAAGATCTCCATTGACTATAACGTAAAGAGTATTTGAGTTTAATTTTTTTTTTCATAACTGTTATTTACGATCCCTGGTATATTTGCTTTTGTAGACCCAGAAGTAGTATGTAGTTCGCTCCTTGCTAAAAAAAATATTAAGCAGTAAAATTGAATTTAAGTCCTTGTTGCTTTTACACTATTAGTCGTAAACCAAACCAGAAGAACTAAAACAATGGTATCAAAATTAAAAACATAGATCTTTTTATATGATAATTTTATATATCTTATTTCTTTTTAATTTTTACAAAAAAATTTCTTAAAATATAATTTATTAAAAAAAATCAAATACACCCCGTTACATTGTGTAAATTAAATTAGAAATTAAAAAGTACATTTTGCTTGAATTTGTTTATTAATTTTTTCAGAATCCTGTTTTCTTAAAGCATAAGCTTTGTGACCTTTTTAAAGGCATAGTGGAGGAAGTTTGACCGAAATTTAAAAATAAAAAACTTTTTAGGTAACGTCAAAGAGGTGACAATGGCTATTGCATAAAACATCAAATTCCTTTTCTATGTGGAACTTGTTACTTCGGGTAACAGCGATATTAAAGAAAATTAGCCGTGGACTAACTTCAAAAAGGGTTTTTTTTATTCGGTTATTGTTTGAATAATTGATATGAATTAGATAAGGTTATTGATTGGTTTGGTGAATTTTACAATAGATAAGAACGTACGAGAACATTTTAAATAAAAAAATGTATATAGGTGCATTTGTACTTAGCCCTTAAACATTTGGATCTTTAATCAATGTAAATTTAGTTTTTAAAGAATTTTTTTTTTACAGAAACGTCCAAAAAATATATTAATTATTTGTAATCATTGGCCAGATTAGAGTTTAAAGTTGTTGATTGGATAATTTAAGCTAGTCAGGCCTAACATAGTTAATGTCAATAAAAAACTAATTTATTGCATTTTTACCCAACGTTTCGTTAATATTTGTTGACTTTTTCAAGGGTTCGTCTATTAAAAATTAAAATCTTTATTATTAAAAATTATACACCTAAATAATTTTTTACTTACAATCAACGATATTAATTATTTTTTGTTATTTTTACGTCATGTGACATGTAAGTGTGCTGTTTTTCTGCAGATGTGTTATTATCAATAAATTGTAATTATAAACCCTTTTAACCAGTGTTCGAAAATCTACCTTTGTAGAATATTGAATACAGAATCGCAATAGTGTTTGTGTAGCATACCTATATAAAAAAACAACTATTGTTCTGCTTGTGATCTTTCTACACAACGAGAATACTGTACTGAACAAACTCAACATAAAGATCAAAACATTTAATTGTGTTCGATTTTTTGTTTACAAACAACAAACTTCATTGTGTTCGGTTCAGCACATTGTTCTTAATCAGAGTACCGAAATGTTCACTCACTGTTCATTTATGTATGAATGTGTACGTTTTATGTTTTAGCTGCATCTTCTCATACGTGTGTGAGAGACTACAAAATATTTTGTGTTTTATCACTTATGAAGGCAATGATTTATTTCGTCGTGGTGAATGCAATAGGCTGTATATCAAAAAAAAATTAATTTGGTTTTATTGTAGCGTTGTAACAAAAATTGGGGTTCCTGCAACTGCAATTTATCTCATGCCGTTCAGGCAATCAGAAGAGAGCTTTTGCGCGCTACTGCAATATGAAGAATGTCCAGAATGTTTGTTTTGGTTCTCAGAAATATTAATTTTTTTGTCTTTCCTGCAAAAGTAAGATTTAGTGACATACAGCCTATTGCATTCACCACGACGATTTTTTCTCTTTCTGTTCAAAAATGTATAAATAAGAAAATATTTTGTTGTTCGCGCAAGTGCACATATTGGAGAATATATAACTTTGTTAATTTTTTAAAAATAAAAAGATTGTAGAAAAATATGCGCTAAGCATTCGCATACATAAACTGTCGGTGTATGCAGTAACAAAATGTTTTCTTTATTTCTTTCTTCTGCATGTGCGATCTTAGGCAAAAAATTCTTTTGTGTTCACTTATGATAAATTTTATGTTCAATGTTCATAAATGAATGTCTATTTATGTAAAATAAAATTAATGATTAATCACTATTCATGTATGTATGTACATATATTACAAAAAACCCATACATGAATGCGTGTACCTGCATTCATGTATGAAAATATGCGGTAAAATTTTTGTTGTTCGTTTATGAGCGTGAAAAATAAATATAAAATCTTAGATTTCTCATCTATGACAAATATCATGAATGTCTTTAAATGAAAAATTCAGAACCCTGTTCTTAATGAATAGTTTGTGTATTTACTATAAGTATTCGTTTGGGTTTTATTTTAAACTGCTTAACATATGCCCACAAAAAATCACTACAGACCGCTAAAACATAATGTAGAACACAACCACAATTCTACTGTTTTAGGACGAAAATGAGCACGCTACGTAATGTTTATAACTTGCGTGAAAAATCGTTATGTATTGTATTCGGGTTGTGTAAAAATACACAAACACTAAAAATATAGATATCGTAAATTTTCGAGCACAGCTTTTAACTGACAAATTATATGCGCAAAATATGAAATTTTTCTATTAAATCATTACCTAATAAATTTTGTATCCACCAGGACAACAGAATTGCCATAAGATGTCTTACAAAAATGTCTACAACAAACTAAGAATCGTATACGAATTTTCTCAATGTTCTCTCCCAAAAAATTTTAAAGTGGTAGACACGAAAACTGACAGACATATCGTGGGAAATTTTGACTTTCTTGCCGATATTTCTGACAAAAACCTGACAGAATTCGTATCAATTTCTGAAAGACATCAGTATTCGAATTTTCCCATTATAAACTTGGGGTCACTATTCCACGGTTGTTTTTTATATTTCGTTATCTAAAATGTAATGTATAAAGTAAGTAAAACTGAAATGTATAAAATGTAAAACTTATCAGCTCAACGCCTTTTCTACATGTTCCTATACTTCCCGGCAAAGTTTTGCATTATCTCCTACTGTGGAAAACTTTAAGGGAGATTTCAAAGAAAAAGAAATTTTTGAGCCTTTAATAGCACAACGAATATTCCTTACAGTGTTGAATTGGACAATATTATTTATTTTATTTATTAAAAAACCCAAAACAAATTATATTTGTATGAAGTCACTCAGATATCTATCAGACATGTCGATATTTAAAAGAATTAAAATGCTTCTGGCATATTTATACGAAATCTATCATAAAGCGATCAGAAATATTGTTAATCAAATTTCCAAGATACGTCTTACAGAGATCCGTAAAAATTATCTAAAAATAAAGTCAGAAATTTTCCAGAATTGTCTGATTCAGACAATGTCGTTATGTTTTGCTGGCAGGGTGGTTTTTCGTTTGAGTTTTTATTCTATAATGAGAGAAATTTTGGCATAAAGTAAGAAAAGATCAGTAAAAATAATTTTGTGGAAATATAAAAAAGTCATTCTATAAGACAGTCAAATACATTCGAAATTGAAATGATTCCGTAGTTATAATTTCCGATCGTAAAGGTTTTAGCGAAAAAAAAATACAAAACCACTTTTAATGTTTCAAATAAGGCACTTAAGAAAAAAAGATGCGCAACAAAAAATAGCTGTTTTAAAAGACAATAAAAATTTAAAAACTATTTTTGTCCGGAATATCTTTAGTTGCAGCAGCAGAAAAAAAGAAATAATCCCCTAATATTAAAACGATTTTCGGCTTTTTATACAGACGAAATTTGAAGTCAAGCTTAAATACGTTTTATTCTCTCTAAGAAAGTATAAATTAAATTACAAATTAGGTAAAATTATTAAAGAAAAATTGAGAAAATTTAATTTTTAAACACAAGCAGAGCGGAATGCACATTTGCTAGACAGCTACATCTGTCATCAGCACTGCTTGTATCTATCAACTTTGGGTATTGTTGTAAACATCATCTATTTAACCAAATAAACTCAGATAGAGGAATACGAGATAAATCGCATTCGATAATCTATAGTCAGTTGGTGAGAACAAAGTCTACCATTACCTACCACATAATTTCCTTAGCACTTATTTGCTCGAATATTATCCCTAACTCTAGTGAGTACTTGAAAATGCATTGAATTTTTCTAGTAAATCATGTGTACATACATATTTTTCAATTTTTAATTTACATATAAGCATTTTTAAATTAAGACCGCATCCGAATCAAGGAACTTTCATTAGTCCTAAGCATATTTTTTAAATGTCAGTCAGTTTATTTAAATGTGAACACATGACCTCCAATGACATGACTATCTTACATTTTTCACCTAAATTGGAACCAGTGCAAGAGCAACAGGACTCATGAATTTACTAATATTTTGTCATGTCTTTTTTTGCTAAGTTGGGTAATAAAATTTTAGGATAAAGGATATTTCATTAGATTTATATAAAAAAAAAAAAAAACCGTCGGTACCGAGTATTAGATTTTGAGTACTCAGTACTTAAAAGTACTTACTCCATACATTTAGAGTTATATTTTTGGAAACAAAATTAATTAACAATTACGTTTCTATTATATAAACAAAATAGTTTTTATTAACTATCCAATTGATAAGTATTAATCAGTACCCAGTAACTTAAAGTAGTAGAAATTGCTAACACTACTGAAGAGTTTGACGTTTCGTTATACCAAGCTTCTACTATAACTATAATAGCTTTTCTTTAACAAAATGTTTTTCACATTCTAGTATGTCCTCTAAAACACAAAATTGGCCATTGCTGAATTTAAAAAAATTTTTAGTTTAGTTTGTTCTTGTCAGTGTTTGCTTAATTTAACTTGAAGTCTTAGTTAAACATTATGGTTTGTATTCAACATTTAGGTTAAAATTTTCTAATTGTATTTATTTCATTCTACTTTTAACAAGCTTTCTACGATATCACTTAGATTAGATACACTGACATGAAAACAACCACCCTCGCTAGTTGCAGGCACCTACAAAATACAAAACACCAACGCAAACTAATAAATGCGAAACAAAAAACAAAATAATCCACACATTCACCGAATAAACATGTTCACAAATAAGACAAAGATGATACGAAAAAATTCAAAAGAAATAATTTTATTTGTTTTATTATTCTAGGGCTAAAAGTTCACTTTTTAACAACAAAACAGAGTAAAGTTTTGTGAAGCTGTAAAATATTCCAGGTCTTCTAGATTTTGGTATAGGGCCACCAATTTAGTAAAATGTAATTTTTTGTGAATTAAAAGTAAATTAAGGGTAGCATAAACTTAAAAATATGGATAAGGTCCAATCGAAATATTTAGGCCGTTGAAACTACTAAGATCAAAATAAAAATAGAGTAAATGAAGAAAGCAATCCACAATTATGGTTTTAAAAATAGAATTGCCTTAATACTAAACCATAAATAAAAATACATTCTCTCAGATCATTTTATTAATGCAAAAATTATTGAATGGAGTTATTAAATGGCATAGTTATTTCCTAAATATTTTGATTCTGCCCCACTGTGCAATGTCGTATAAATCATATAAAATAATCTTTATAATATTCAAAATAATATAATCAATGAATAATTAAAAAAAGTATTTTTTGCATGCGCCTAAAATTCTATTATTTAAAATTTTAATTGGACGTATGTATGTCTGTATTGGTTCAGTGACCGTTTTAATGTAAATAAATTGTCATCTTTACCTCATATTTGGAAATAGATAAAATCGGAAAGTCTATATTAATTGCCAACTATCCTGCATTGTAAGGAATACCCTATATACAAAAAGATCCTAACATTAAGTTATATACATATGTATGTGGCTGTGTAGTATGATATATGTATTCCTCAGCAGTCGTACCATTTGTTAAATGGCTTATATGTTGTGGTTTACTAGATGTATGTGTGGTTCTCGTTGCTATTATTATTATTGTTGAAAGGGTAAGATATAAAATTTTATAACAGAAGATACCACTGCTGTTTTTTCCTATTATTCTTGAATACCTTTCTATAAATACGTACGATATGAATGCATTTGAAATCATAAACAATATTCCTGCAATACTAACTTACAATTTAATAAGCATAATTATGTATAAGAATTGTTGCAAGCACTTACGAGTAGAATTCATAAATTCTTTTAAAGGTTTTGCACATTTTATAAGAATGAAATAAACAAAATCAAAATGTAAATGGATATAAGTTACTTGAACTAACATAAATGAACCACTTCATGTATTACTACATTATATAAAATAAAACTCTAATGTGGTATGGCCTCAGAAATAACCATATACAAGCTAATCAAGTTGCTTTTAAAGCAAAACAGGGAACTTTAGATGCCCTTCTGCACCTAAACAATTTTGTTTCTCAAGCTCTTTCTCATAAAAATCACATATCCATTTTATCAACAGATTTTGAACGTGCATTCGACCGAATTGGAGTTCATATGGTATTACAAGAATTAATTAATTGGAAAATTGGCAGCAAAATGTTTAACATTGTAAAAGCATTTTTGTTATACCGTAAAATAAGGGTGCGAGTTAACGCAACATTATTCGAAACTTTTTCTCTCTATAATGGGATACCCCAGGGTTCCCCACTCTCAGTTGTTTTATTCTTAATTGCATTTAATGACATTAGTAAAATCGCTAACGACTACAAAATCATTGATCATTCCCTATATGCAGATGAAGCAATATTTTTTACAAAAAACAATATGTCTACAAGAGTAATAACTGCTTTTTCTAACCTTCTAAGGGATATAAATGAATGGTCAAAAGCTTCCGGTGAGAAACTCTCATTAGATAAGTGCAGATTACTACATATCTGTAATAAACGGAACTGCAGTCCACCTCAACCACAACAACAACACAATTAAAAATGTCTCAGAACTAAAAATTCTAGGAATTATTTTTGACAATAAATTCAATTTTAAGCAACATTGTCTTAAACTAAGAAGAGATATCACACAACGTCTCAACGTAATAAAATTTTTGTCTTCAAGCAAATGTTCGATACATACCAGTTTTCTTTTGAGTATTACTAAAACACTAATTTTGACCAAGATTGGCTATGGTATTCAAATTTATGGTCACTGTCCCTAAATCATATTTAAAGTACCTTAATTCTCCATTTCACTCAGCCATTCGATATGCTCTCGGACAACCAATACAAAAAACCTGTTAGTGGAGGCAGGACTTCCCTCTATTGCTGATTATATCTACACCAATGACTTAAAACTTATTCCAAAGATCTTTAACTCCAACAATACAAATTTGTTAAAACTTGTTAAAAATGCCATCAAACAAAAAAAAAAGCATGTAAGATACAATCTTCAATCCATAGAGCTATTGGTTATGCAAAAAGTTTATTTCCATCATTAGTTCCCAAACAATCTAACGCTAAACTTAAGCCATGGTGGCATCTGAAACCAGCTTCGTTTATTCCGGATCTTTTACAATTCCAGAAGCAAACAACTTTACCCGAAATATACAGGCAACTTTTTACTTTCGTTCCCTAACCAAACTTTTATATTTACGGATGGTTCTAAAACAGACATACAGACATACATACGACATTTGCTGTAGTCGATGAAAATCTAACTACAATATACAATGGATTGCTAGAAAACCATTGTAGTATTTATACAGCAGAGATGTTTGCAATAAAATTGGCCATAGAATATGTTCAGAAACTCAAGGGAAAATTTATCATTTGCACGGACAGCCGATCTGCAATATCAGCAATTTCATGCACAAATAATTCAGAAAATTTAGTACCAATTATCCGTAATTATTTAATAAAATCGCCTAACAAAATTCGTTTAATGTGGGTCCCAGGGCACGCAGGCATTAAAGGTAATGAAACAGCAGACAGAGTTGCAAGACATACCCAACGATCTCCATTATTATTTTTTCACACGCAAGAAAATAAAGATATAAAATTACATATAATAAAACACATGAATTCATCAAGAAACAACGATTGGTGTACATACATACATCGCTATAAAACAATTAACCCTAAAGGAGAGAAAATTGTATATCCTTCAATAGTTTCTAGAAGTGGAGCAAGATTATTCTCAAGGCTAAGGCTTGGCCATACCTTAACCACTCATCAGTACTTACTATCAAGAGAAGACAAACCTATATGCAGTAGTTGTAATGCCACACAAACTGTTGATCACATATTGGACAGTTGTCAGCTATTTCCTCAAGAGAGATTTGAAATTTTTGGTTACACCATTGCTAGTTCATTGCTTTGTTTACCATCCTGTAATAATGTTCACAAAATTTTTACTTTTTTAAAAAAATCCAAAATTGTTAATATTATCTAATTAATTAATTTTAAATTTGTAAAAGATAAATTTAAACCAGAGTTGAAGGCCTCGATGCTCATACTCGTATATTTACGTTATATAAACCCATTTAATGTTTTGTATAACTATTAATAAATAAAAAAAATAATAATAAAAAAATAAATAAAATAAAACTGGAGTGGCCTACACTCAACTTTACCATACCAAATGGAAACAGATATTTTATGGATATATTACATAAAGAATAAAAGTTCAAAGTATATTCAAATCGAAAAAAAAACAAATTATCGGTCGATTTATTAAAGACCAAAGTCTTACCTACAAAACACGAAAAACCACGTATAAAAATTCGAATTCTATAAAAAGTTAGGAATTTTTGACCACTGTGTTCATAGAGTTTTAAGGTATGGTCCAGAATAATATCCATTACTAATAAAAAGATGTTCTGAATAGTTTAAATGGCTAAAAATTGCTTAAAGTATCAATTCCACATAGCAAATTGAAAGTGGTTTTATACCGAAAAAATTTTTCGTTTTACGCTTTCTATAGAAGCATAATATGGAATCAATTCCATTACCGAACGAAATATAGCTCTGGAACATGGGTGATTATTTTATATATTCATTTTTATGTTGGCACATTAAAAGTGGTTTTGTATTTTTTTCATTTTAGTGAAACTGAACAGAATATATAGCAGCTAAAACCATTCCGATGGGAATAGTAGCTACGGAATTATTTCAATTCTGAACGGAATTTGTGACATGCTTGATTGTTACGTTTTATTTTTATTTTATTTTTTTTTGAAGACGCTTTATTCAGCTTTGTATAAATAACTATTATTGACACTGTTTAACACTATCTAACATATCTACAAATCACCGTTCACGTACAGTTTCAAAAAAGTACTCACTCGCAACCTGTGTACATATGTATGTATATGAGCTACTGTAACAACAACTAAGGCAAACTTAGCATACTGGGAAAGTCCCGATTATAGAAAAACAACAATGTAATTTCACAACAATTCATTCAACTTTGGCAGTAAGTAATTCATATTTTGTCAGCGCCATCTGTATTTCAAATATCCAACTTTCAACTAAGCAGTACTTTTATACCGTAAAGCGTACTTTCACTGTTTTCTCTCCACTTTCTCTTGGAAATAAGATATTTTTGCGGAAAAAAAGTATCCTATATTGGGATCAGAATATCTAAGTACCTCCTTACAAAATTTTGTTAAAATACATCCAGTCGTTTTTACGTGATGTGAACGCAAGAGAAAAGCAGACAGACCGACAGACAGACAGAAATGAGTTACTAGTTTGTTATATGTATAGTTTTCCCGGGTTTTTGAGTATATATTCGCATATGGTTCATAACTCTTTCGGAAAAAATTTGTTGTGAACGTTATATCCATAGTTTATTTTTCTGAACTTTATATGTATTAAAAAAAATATTTATTATTGAATTATGATATATTTTCGACTGTTATCACAGATATGGAACCTGTAACTAAAATATAAAATGATTACACCCAATTCTTTTTTTAAACGGGTTTGATTTAACACGGATAAAAAATATTTTTTTTACACGATTTTATTCCACTTAGCACGATTTGGGCTTAGATTTTAATTGTAAAATTTAAGTTTTGCGAAATATTTTTAGAGAAATTGAAATATGTTAATATTTTGTGAACTATCAATGCATCTCTACAAGAAGACGACGAAAACAACATATAAAAAACTACAACGTAAAGCCATTTGTTTAGAAAACAATATTGAAATTTTAGATCGCCTTCCAAATGGAGAAGGCTCAACATTTCATATCAAAATTTTTGGTTTAAACGAAGCTAAAGTCAGAACTATAAAAAAATTAAAATTCAATTAGGCAAAGTCGTTGATTTCTGGAACGAAACTATCTATTAAGTCTTTATCATATACTAAAGATGGAAATAAACGCTGCAAATACACATGATTTCTTGTTCTTAAAGAAAATCTCGTTTTTCACTAATTTTAATAGGTTTTAGAGATAAGGAACCAATTACCTATTTTTGTATATGATCAATGTCTTTTTTCACACGGTTTTTTTTTACACGCATTTTTCTGGAACCAATCTACCGTGTAAAAACAGAATTAGGTGTACTTTAAAATTTTATAGGACAATTAAAATTTTAAAGTTTAAATTTTAGAGCATTTGTGATTTTCAAGGCCCAATTTCGGAAGGATCCTTATATCTAGACTTGTATAAATCGGTAACTTCTTTTCACAAATTTTCGCAGGATTGATTAAAAAAGACAACTACATTACATTATCTTAAAAATTGCGGCTTTTAGATTGTTTTTAATAGATAATATTAAACCTGTATAAATAAAAGAAAAATATCCAAAAGCTCCTGTATAAGGTTTGCGGTCTTTCTCTGGCACAAGGTTCTGTGTGACTCCTGAAATGATATATTGTCATTCATAAATTTGGATAAGTTCAGCTTCCAATAAAAAATTTTTGTATTCAGTACTTTACAGTTGCTATAGGTATTGTCAAGACGAAATGTAAAATGTGTCTCTTTCTGCAAACGGAACTTATTTTTTACCAAAAAATATATTATTATTTTTCTACTTTTTTAAAAGACCTTTTTGATGGCTCTTGTAAATTACCATGCATATAATAAATGTAATGCAAATAAACATACAGAGTTCATTTCTAGTACTTGGGCCTAAGTATATCATGACACATAAAAATGCTTACACGTAGGAATGAATAGAACACCAAGTTGAAGGAGACATAAAAGCCTTTTAGATTTGTAAGAAGTATGTCACTTCTGTTTTTGGCACAAAATAAGCTTAAACGTCAACAACCAAATTTTGTTGCGGTTATGTATATGTATGTGCATTCATACATCCACAGTTTTATTGTGCAGAAATCAAAGGCCATACAAACTTATGGATACACGTTTACGCACGTTTAATATATGTTGTTACTAAATGTTTCCATTAATGTTGGTTATTGCAATATTTTTTTTTTTTTCTTGTAGTTTTTTGTACTCTTGTATTTTGCTGTATATAAAGCCTACATTGGTTTTCATTTTTTTGTTGTTTATTTGTTGATGTTTACTCCTTTTATATCATTTGTGGTTTCATATTTATGCATATTATTACATTATTTATATGGCTTTGAAAAACATTGTTGCATACTTAAACCTACAATTGTAATTAAATTTATATCGTCTTAAATTCAAATTGAAGCAAATAAAATAAATATTTATTTATACAGTACCAGCTATCCCCGGTGCGCTTCGCTACGCCCATCAACAAAAAATACAATAAACACTTGGAAGAAAAGTGTGACCAAACTTTAACGCGAAAACGCATGCTATTCTCATGTCAAAAATGTTCCCATCCAGCCTGTTTTTTGCTAGGCTATACGTATTAACACGATCACAGTTTTTTACTTTCAATGGGATGTGCCACTCCCAGTATTCTTATCCAGTCTGTATTTTGTTAGCCCTTTCCGTCCCTACCTACACAAGTGTGTAGGTAAATTATTTTATTATCTAGACCAAGTGTAATCTCAAGGCGCTTATGTGTATATCCTGTTTCTAAGGACATGAACTTTGTATGGACATAAAAATATATTTTTATAGATTTTAATTTTAATTATTTTATAATAAAAATTTCATTGACATCCGCGCAAATTTGAAATTGTTTGTTCTCTAGGTACGCGATAATAATTTTTCACTTTTTATAGGAGGTACCACGCCCTCCATTCAAATTAAGTCTGTGTTTCTCTACACAATGTATCTAAATATGGGGGTTACTGATGCAAAATTCCAAGGCGCTACCTATTGCAGTTCTCTAGATACAGGATAATATTTTTTACTTTGTATGGGGGATACCACGATCACTGTCCTTATTCAGGCTATGTTTTTCTAGAGTATACGCATGGGTATGGGTTTTATTTGTACCCACTTTGAAGACCATACCTATGATAGTTCTCTATATATATAATAATAATTTTTCACTTTGTATGGGAGGTAATACACCCAGGAACACGATAATAATTTGTCACTTTGTATGGAAGGTAACACGCCAACTATTCCGGCTATAATTCATGAAACAATACACATACAGCGAAATAAGCTTGGTATTGACGTCGCAGAAACAAAATCGGTTCACGCATTCCAGAGAACATCAATTAGTAACAATATATATATATATATATATATATATAAAGATAAAAACACATACATATGTATATTATAACTTCTGAAAGTTTTTTCACAAAACTTCAGAAAAAATATAAAGTATTTTGATTAACAACAATCCACAGAGGTGCAGCATCAAAATATTTTGGAAATAACGTAGTAATTTATAAACGGCTGGGCCGATTGATCCAAAATTTGACATGAGCATAGAGGAGTATCTGAACTTAAGTTTTAAAGGTGGGTACCAGACACCCTCCAGGTGTGGCGCTATGTGGTCTAAAATTTGGAACTGAAAATTTTTGACAGCTTGCCATTTCTGCAGTTTTATTCTGATTTTTTAAAGTTATACATGGTCTTAAAGGTCTTGTCAATACCTACAAAATGGTATCTAAATTTGCAAATATTCATTTAAAATAATTGAGTTATAAGTATTTTAAGAAATAAAATTTTTGAATTTTCCTTCCTTGGTCTAGTTTTTTTTGAAAATATTGGGTACAATTTTTACCAATTTTTTTTTAACTTTTTATCGTCGCGACCCAAATATATTTTTGATAAATATGAAGGTTGTATCTTTACTGAGTTAAAAACTAGACGATTTTCAATTTAAAAATTCAAAATTATTGCAGTTTTGAATACGTTAAGCCCAAAAAAGTTCGTTAACGTTTTTTTTTTCATAGATAAATTTTTTTTAAGAAATATATAAAAATTTGATATATGTATTTCTGTAAGCTAACTATATGTGTATACGCTTAAACAAATTTCATATAAAATTGATCATCCTTGTAGAAGATAGAGGTCCCACAATATGACCTATTTTACATCGAAATTTTGAATTTAGCCTATAAATTCTAATATGCCAAAGCTGGGATCAAAAAAAGAAGACTGCTGTAATAAAGCTATATATGTTCTAAATTGTTTCTGAAAGTATTTAGTGAGCCCTTTTGGTCCATATTTTGGGAATTGTGAAATTTTTTATTTATCTTAATATTGCGCATTTTTGGCCATTTCATTTTAATTGATCAACAACACATGCACAGAAATTTTTATTTGATTTGCTTCATTAATAAAAATGTTATTGCATATTTAAAATTTTTCCTTCTCTCAAATTTGCCCGTTTTTACCATAATTTTTCGAAATTTTTAGATATCAGCAACAAATATTAAAATTTTGTTGTTATATTTAATTTTTTGTATGTTATGGATATAAGTGATGCAATACCACAACATAACATAAATCAGTATTACAGTTTAATTATATTTGTCTATATGATATCATTCTAAATGCCCACAATATACAAAAAAAAAAATTGATGATTTGACGAAGAAACGCACTTTTTTAACTAATCGACTCCATTTTGTCAGACGTACAAAAATGTTTGTTTCATTATGTTCACTAATCCAGTGTTGGAAAATTTGAGTAAAGGCGATTATCAGGATATCTCAACAAACTTAGCTTTATAATAAACGAATAAGAAGTATTTTGTTTAATATTTTCCATTACAGGTAAATCTGAGAAACCATATGCTTTTGATTATATTTTAAATTCTTTTGTCATCTTTTTATTTGCTTGAAAAACTAAGCTTGTGGTATACATACTTTTTGTCTAGTTTTCAGCTATTAAATATTACAATATAAGACTTCGAAAATTCAAAAACTTAAGTCCTTAAAAAACTAAAGACAGTTAGTCAAGTATTTGCCAAACTTACTTAGTTAATGACTTATCTAATTGAATAAAAAGCATGCAGAAGAAATGTTTCACACATCATTAGTCAGTTATAAAAAAAGGACTTATACCAACAATAAGAATAAAATCAAAAACCCATAAAAGTCACAAAAAGACGTGTTGTACCCAACAAAAAAAAATGTGTACAAAGAGAAAAAGCATGAATATATCTATAGTTTTCAGAAGCGTCAGCAAACAAATAGATACTTACAGTAGTGCATAAAATAGCATCAATGGTATTTATCAAAATAAAATTAGAAAGACATTTTTTAGCTTTTGATATTGAGTTGATTAACAAATATAGTTTAAACGGCTGTTTATTTTTGTGAATAAATAATTTTTTTGTAAATTAGTATTTTTACAGTGTGGCTTAATTACTAGTTATAGCACTTGTGTTTAGGTGCTACAATTACTGTAATCGATAATCTGATAGTTTAAATTATAACAAATGGAACAATCCCAGGATTCAAATTTCTGTTTATGTGGATATAATAGTCTAACTTAGCATAGACGTTATTTAAAAGTTTTATTTTTTTTAAAAATCCATAGTAAATTTCTGTGGTTTTTCCTAAAATTTGAATTTATATTTTTTGTTCGTCTTTTTATATGAAATAAAATCTCTAAAACTGTAACTAAAAGTAAAAAATATAAATATATAAAAGTAAAAAATATAAGATAATAAAAATCTAATCGATTTATTGTTATTATTTTTGATATTTTCTTTAAACGATTGATATTTAATTGAATATTTCAAATATATTTGAAATTTTATGATTTTATAATTGTAAATAATTACACAAAAAAAGGTCTTCAAAATTTAACTGTTTAACAGATGTCTTAATTTTGAAAACTGATTTTATATAACTTTGGTAGGCTGATTTTCATCGCATGGACGTTTATTTTTATCACGTAATGTTTTTTTTTGCTAATATGATAAGATAAAAATAACATTATTTCCGAAAAAATTTATTTGTTTATTATAAAAAGTGAAAAAAATGCTTTAGTCAGTCTTTTTTAAATAAAATCTTAGCCTTTTTGCCAGAAAGCTGCGTTGTCCAGACATACGGCTGTGTTTTTAAGGGCATAACCCGTTTTAAAATCCAGCGGTATTCCGCCATCATCCTTATGCTTTATCTGCCCTGATATCGCCGTTCCATTTCCTTAATGTCTAGGTGAAAGCTCTAGCTCGAAAATATTTCAAGTGTGAAAACGGGAAATGCACTTTTAAACTCATATTACAACCTAGATGAAGAATATTTTCGTATTTTGGAAAAATGTTGCAAATTTCAATACCTTTCGATCAGCGGCATTTGGATTTGCTGCACCTTTTACCATACTCTCATGTTCAAACATTACAATTGACTTAAAAAAATAGAAAAAGGGTACTTTTTATCACTATTACATATTGAAATTGAAAATAATATTCTTTCGTTGTGTGTCATTGTGAGCAACAAGTGCATTCGTGTTTGGGTTATGGCGTTGTATAAGATTGGACAAAATTTAAAAAAAATATGCTATCGGTTACAACTTTTTAAGATTTATATATGTAACTGCCCCTCTGAGTTCTGTTATGCCAACGACAAGAGCAGAATGCATTTTCTAGACAGCTACATCCGTCATCATTACTCTTCGTATCTATCTACAAGTTAGTTTCAATTGTTATTAATTTTCTATTTAAACAAACTTATCAAAGAAATAGAATATGAGATATTTTAATTTTACATTATATTTCATAGGAGATAGAGTTTTTTGAAATTGTTTTACACTTTTAAACACTATTTCTTTTTATTTTATACTAGCTGACCCGGTCCGCATTGGTGGCTCTAAGCAAACATTAGTGTTGTATTCAGCGATGCCAACTTCACTCTTTTCGCGCTATTTTTAGCATTATTTGACTAAATCTAAAGCGAAAATTTTCCCTTCAGCACTTTTTCAGAAAAAAGAGCTAAAATAGGTCTTTTATCCATCAAATGTAAAAAAAATATTGTTTTTTAAATTGTTTTTTTTTTTTATATGAAGTTTGACTTGTGTTAAGCCAAAATTATGGCTTATGTAGACGGAGGTTCTGAACAGTGCGTTTGACACTTTATGCTTTGTTGAATATATTTTCCCTTTTTACCCTTTATTATCTCATCTTTGTTTTCAACCACATAATATTAAATTCATATGCAGTTTAAGTTATGATTTAACACCAAGTGTATTTGGAAAAATATATTCTGTACATGAAATATTTTTTAAACATTTTGTTGCTGGTGCAGTTAGTAATCGAAATGGAATACAAAACAGCAATTATTGGAATTTTTGGCTGCTTGTCTGTCCGTGTTCGCATCACGTAAAACTACTGGATGAATTTAGGATTTAATTCGTTTTGAGTAATTTTCTGTGGCGCCACCTGTCGAAAGTTAACCCCACCAACTTAGAAACCTCCGTCGGCTCATGCGCAACAATTTTGCTAAAAATCATACCATCATCAAATGAACAGCTTACGATTTAATTAATTTTGAGTAATTTTCTGTGGCGCCACCTGTCGAAAATTAAACCCACCAACTTAGAAACCTCCGTCGGCTCATGCGCAACAATTTTGCTAAATATCATACCATCATCAAATGCACAGCTTACGATTTAATTAATTTTGAGTAATTTTCTGCGGCGCCACCTGTCAGAAATTAATCGCACCAATTGACAATCCTTCATCGGCTCATTCGCAACAACTTTGCTAAAGATCATAGCATGATCAATTGATTTAATTCATTTTGAGTAATTTTCTGTGGAGCCACCAGTCGGAAATTAACCCCACCAACTTAGGAAGCTCCGTCGGCTCATGCGCAACAACTTTGCTAAAGATCATACCATCATCAAATGCACAGCTTACGATTTAATTAATTTTGAGTAATTTTCCGTGGCGCCACCTGTCGGAAGTTAATCGAGCCAACTTAGAAACCTTCGCCGGCTCATGCAATAACTTTGCTTAAGATCATAACATGATCATATGCATAGTTTACGATTCTATAAAGGACATACAAACATACAGACATGCCGACAAACATTCATTTTTATATATATAGATAGATAGTTTACCAAGCAAACATTTGTCTTTATTTTTATTATCTTTATATATAGTCACCGAAAATGTATTGGTGAAGTATACATTGCTTTAACCTTAAGAGGCATACTTCGTTATGCTCCTTTAAGCTTTAAAATATTGGTCTTTTGTTAAACATATTAAAAAAAAATTAATTATTTTTAGTTGCTAAATATTTACTGGTCATTGTACAAAAATTGAAATAGAAATAAAGTCAGTTAGATGTATCTCAAAAAACTTTATTCTGTTTATACATTTCTGTGAACTTACAATCTTCCTTACTCTATTAAAACTGTAGTTGCTGCTTTGGAAATATTGGCAATAAAAAAAGTTGGTATGTACATTTTCTATTTCTAAATACTTGATTTATAAATAAGCATTGTATGTACTACACAAAACAGACACGTTTGTATAAATCTAAGTTTCCTTGTGCGTGTTAAAGTGAACTCAATTTTATGTCTCACGTTCGCACTTTGACAAACGCATTAACTACATAACAACAATAATAAAAAAAAATGATATTATTCGTAAGTTTGTAGAAGTGATGTTAAACTTATGTACTGGTTATTGCGATATAATATTTGTTTTTATTTTATTTATGTTTGTTTAGTTATGTGTGTATGTGTTAGCAGGTCTTTAATCACAAACATACGCTTTTATAACAAGTACGAGGATAATGTATGTATGTATTTTCGTACGTGTAAATGTCCTTGCTAAAAGTGCGCTAAAATAATTCGATAACAAGCATACTTATATACTTCTTAACCCATCATTATTATTAGGATATAAAATTTAAGACAGAAACAAGCAAATAAAAAAAATAAAATAAAAAGATTTTTACTTTTAAAAGGGAAGAAATATTTTACTTGTTTATTGCAGTCAGAAACAGGAAATAAAAAGTATTTCTAATTTGAGAAACGTTTCAAGTTAAATTTAAACTAAAGGTTGGGTAAAACAGACATCAAGTTTTGGCAAAAATCGAAACCTAAAATACACGCCTTAAAAAATTCTTTAAATTAATTTAAAATTATAAGCAACAATTTGAGATAAAAGTCGCTTAAAATTAGGTATTTAAGAATATAAGGAAACCTCAAATACATAAAATCTGTAACCTTAACATAAAATCTCTAACATTGCAGGGCAAAAAAGAAATGTATTTTTTGGCGATTTGAATTATGTTTCTACTCTAAATGTACCGTTTCTACTCTAAATGTATCAATCACGATCTCATAACAATATCCGAACGGTTTCATCTGAATAGAGTCGATTTCGCATGCTTACGCATATGCGTACGTTCGGAGATGATGCTCCATCTGTTATTATGGGTGATATAGATATTAAGGAATCGGAAGCTCTTGATGTTCTTGGCATGAAAATCCAGTGTGATGTTCGATGGACTAAACACATTTTTCAAGTCAAGAAAATTTTAATTGCCTCGGTTTCCTAAAACGGTGTAAAAGATACTTCACTCCATCCGATCTTCTTACTATTTATACCACCTATATCCGACCGAAAATGGAATAAAACTCTCATGTATGGTCCGGCGCGCCAAAGTCTATTTTGGAGCTGCTAGACCAAGAAGCTCATTGGTGACAGTAGGGTAGCCAACTCTACTAATTCACTTGAGCATCGACGCAATGTGGAGTGTATATCACTGTTTTATCGTTACTACAATGGTATGTGCTCTAATGAAATTAGGGAGCTTGTACCCGATACCCGCTCATTAGTACGTTTAATACGCTTTTCGTTAAGAGCGCATCCATTTAGGGTCGAATGGCCAGTGAATACCACTACGCATTTCAGGGAAAATTCGTTTTCTAGCAGAACTGTTCGTATGTGGAATAAAATCCCTTCAGAGGTCTTTCCTGTCACTTTCAATGTAGGAAAATTCAAATCGAATGTCCACAAACACTACTTCCTCTTTCCTCCTTCCCATAACCTAATTTCCTAGTTCTGGCACAATGCATTGCATGAGTAGGGGTCATTCCCTGAGGGCTGATCCAAAAAAAAAACTAAAATTTAGATAAAAAATTAGATGTCATTTAAAAAATTCGATTTTAAAAATATTTATATAAAAAAAAAAAATACTTTTATCGAGGATTCCTTCATGTCCATGTACATATTTATGTTAGTGTTTTATGAAATGCAAAAAAGAATGCATACATAATAGACGTGCAGTTCATCGCAACATGGATCGCATCGCAAATTTTGAGGTTAATTAAAATTTTTTCAAATTTTTATTATATTAAACTTTAAATTAATAAATCATATATTATGTTTTATATTGCGTATGATTTGCCCACAAAAGACAGGTAATAGGTCCCGACCAAGATATGTACGGCGGCGTTTGACTTGTGAAAGTTGACGTATCAGTTGGTTAAGTATAGGAATAGGGAGCATGAGTCTCAACGCAGTGTTTTATTAGCTTTTCTCCATTTTTCCAAATTGGCCTTATAAATATCGTGAAATATCTGCTTTGGAACTTTCGTGAATGATTAAAAATGCCTTCAGCAAATGTCGTTGTGAGTAAAACTGAATGAACTATTAAACAGTTAAATACCTCTTAAACAAGTTTATTTTTACCTTATATTATATATTAAAACAAGTTTTGTTAAAAAAAAATTGTTCTAAAATAAATTTTAAATATATTTTATTTATTATGAATATATGTAGGTATAACTTTTTAATCCTTGAGAAATATAGATGAAAAGTGCAGAGCAGAATATTCCATTCGTAAAGTTGTTTTTAACTACATTTTGAGTTGAGGGTTCGTAATATATCCTTTCTCGATTAGAATTGAATTCTTGATAACAAGCTTAAATCCATGTATAGTTCAGTTTTTTATAGTATTTTTCTGGCTTAGTAATCAAAAAAAAACTCTTTCACTCTGTGGCGAAGTATAGACGACATAGAGCTCTAAGGGGCAACTCAAATAACATCTTGTGATTTCTGACAAATCCAGGATATTTCCTTATTGAGGTTTACATCAGTTATTGCACTTTCTGTATCATGAAATTCAGTCTTTAGGAGGACGGCAGCGCTAATATCAACAGCTGCCAACTCAGCTATATCTATGGCGAACATAATTTGCCAATGAACATACAGAACAACAAAATATTAAATAAACAGCAAGTTTTCTTGCTGCTAATGCAGACTCGTTTTAATTCTCGCATTTTTATCTCATAAACATCGCAAAACAGGGGAAATGCCCTGTGTGAATCAGATATTATACTTATAAATCTATAGCGGCGTTCAATTACCTTGTACAACTTACCAGGTTGGCTTTGTTTCAAATAAAAATAAAAACACAATAGAAAGTTGATTTCTTTTGAATAAATTCAATAACAGTCACTAATTTTACACACTGAAAAACTGAATTTGTATGCTTTTTGAGTGCTAGTACTCTTCACATGCGTACTTTAAAACTGTTTTTCTTTATGTATATAATAAGTCCTGAACACTAAGTAAAATACAGAACATTAAAATGTTTTTCCTCAAGAAAAAAATTTCAAAGAATAATGTTCGCAAACACAATACTGTTTAGCTATAACCCAGCAAAATTATAACTAACAACTTCAATCGAAATAACTTCTGTTGAAATTTATTAATAATTACAAGTCAACGTTGTTTTCCTTAACTTTTCCTAACTTTGCCAAAGTTAGTCTATATACTAGCTTTGCCAAAACATACATTAATGCTTATTTAGACAATTAACGAAGCCAAAATATTTTTGTTGCAATTCAAAAAAGTAGTAGCTAACTTTGTGTGAGGAATTAAAAAAAAAAAAACCTCTGAAATGCACCCCAGAATAAATAGTAAAAATATATATCAAGCAAAAGGAAAGCTTTAGGTGGTGGTATACTTTGTTCTAACCAACTGACGCCATATGATTGTATACAATTTTCTCGTATTCTATTAAATGAGAATGGTTGGTTAATGTTTAACACTATAACTAGATAGGAGCGGAAAATGCTGAAGTAGTATGTTTTGATCCAGAATATGCAATACATTCTGCTGGTGTCTAAACTCAATTTTTCTAAGTTTTCTTTAAAATCAATCAACTAATTTGTAAAAAATATTCTTTCAAGCCTTAAGTTAAACTTAAACCTTACTTCGAAAATACATGTATATGGGTGTCAAATCAACCAAAAAAAATGTTTTCAAATTTACCACTTCCGATTTTATTGAAACTTTTCTTGTTTATATTCTTTGACTTTCTGAAGCGAAATATGATTTAAAAAAAATTCCATCTCTTACAGTTTTTTAGCTATACAGTTATCAAAATAGGAAAATATCGCTTTTTTGCATATAAGCTCGAGGATTAAATATATTATTACTCCAGTTCTATAAGCCCTAGGAAGTTGAGTAATAGCTCATTTCAAGTTTTAAGTTGATATCAATCATGAAAAAAACAAATTTTTTATAAATTTGTTTCTTATATAAAAAAAAAGTTGTATAAAAATCTTTGAGATAGTGTCTTCTAATTTTTTTAAAATTCATATATGTTTTTTAATGTGGCTTAGTGAGTAGACCATAAAAATTTCAGAGTAGGACCATGGAGAGATCAGAAGTTATATTAAAAAAACTTCATTTTGACTCATTAAAAACTGAAAAAATAGAAATTTTTTAATAAACTGGGTAACAAAGGTAAGAAATATTCCTTAAAACTGAAAAACATGTAGTTTTTTAAACTTAACTACTGATCCCACCATGGTCCCACTCTTAAATTTCTATGGTGTCCTCACCATGCCATATTAAAAACATATGTAAATTAAAAAAAAAATCAAAAGACACTATCTCAAAGATTTTTATAAAACTTCTTATTAAATATAAGAAAAAAATTTGTTAAAAATTAGTTTTTTTTTCATGATTGATATCAAATGAAAGCGTATGAAATCCCCTTTAAAATGAGCTATTATTCAACTTCCTTGGGCTTATAGAACTGGAATTAGAATATATTTAATCCTCCATTGCATATGCAAAAAACCGATATTTTCCGATTTTTATAGCTGTATAGCTAATAAACTATAAGATATAAAATTTTCTTAAAATTATACTTGGATTCAAAGAGTCAAGGAATATAAATAACAAAAGTTTTAATAAAATCTGAAGTAGTCATTTTGAGTGCCTCGTTGATTTGACGTGGAATTACCCATGTGTAGATAAATTTCATATGTAGTAAATATTTTCAGGCATCCGCTTTAAAACTTTAAAAAGTAGTTTAATCTACTACTTTTTTTGAAGTTTTATGCATCGCATAACAGAATTTCGTAATCATACAAGTAAATGTAACAGGTAGTTGTGTACGTATTTACGAATGCTTAATTTGTTTGCTGGGTTACTAAATCAAGTGCATAATGAGGTATATATACTCAAATATTAATTGTCCGGATTTTAAAGAAACTCTCCTTAGCTCGATATAATATGTAGCAGAGCTACAAAAACAAAATTTTTTTCTCATATAAAATACATATATCGTTACAAATGTTAAGTTTTATCGTTAAAATAAACAAAAATAACTAAGAGCAAAAATGTTAGAGCAAAATTTATGGAGTAAAATTAATAGTGACTTATGCTGCTAAAAGATGGTATTGAAAAAGCATTAAATGTTAGTATTTTTTTCATGTATTTTAGCTTTTTTCTGTTTCTAACTTCTTATATTGTTATAATTTCTTCTGCATTGTAAGGTTTTTTTCTTGTTTGCTTGCTTTAGAAACACACAAATATATAACAAGAAAAATGACTTTAGTTATGTTTTAACTAACTGTGTTTGAAACTTGTTTATGCTGCTTAGAAAAGAAACTAATGATGTTCAATATCCTGTTCTCATGCATACATGTGTGTAATTAATGTACACACATATCCTGGCGTAAGGTTTTGTTATTATTTTCTGAGTATGTTTACTAGTTTTCTATTTCTTTGTTTCTTTTTCGATGTAAAAATGTGTGTTGGAATAATTTACCCACTTATGTACATCTTAAGTTCAATGCTGCAGCATATGTTATTGTACGTATCTCTACGTCAGAGAAATAACTACCACCTAGCAATTAGTGGGTAAGAAAAGTAATAAAAGTAAATAATATATGATTTTGTTATAAATTGATATTCTATCATGATCGTTTGAAAAATGTAAAAAATATAATGTACAACAATTCAACAATTTTTGTTTGTTTTAATTTTGTTTCTTATATTTTGCAATTATTTAACTTTAAATAAATTTATATTTTTTTTTAAATAGACAAGTATAACAAAACTAATTACTGAAATAATCGAAAAATTACCACTTTTGTTTCTCCTCGAGTACAGAAAACAATATTTTTCAGATGCAAACATTTAATTTGCATAATCGGAAAATTTTTTTGTTTGAATATGGTATTATGTATATGTATATTATTACACTAGTTTTGTATTTTTAAAAAATCAAATTGATTTAAATTTATAATGTAATTATTTTTTTAAGTGCGATTAACAAAAAATTATACCTTTAATGATTTTTAATTACCGTAACTAAGATAAATAATTTCTTACATTAAATTACTAGAATCACTTTGTTTTACAGATGTTAGGTTACCCTGGTTAAACCTTTATGTTTAAATAATTAAAAAAAGCTAAAATGTTTAATTTTGCAATAATATCTGAATAATTCCAGTAATATCTGAATAATTCCAGAGCGATTGAACAAATAAATAAATTAGTCAAGTGTGAGTTAGACTCACACATGTAGGGTTCCGTACTATACTTAGTACAACTTTAAAAATTCAAGTTGTTAATTTTTTCATGATTTATGAGTCACCCTTTAATTTTAAAATTAAAGTCATAATTGCATCTCTGTTTGAATACCCTTTAAATTTTAGCAATTTTTGTTATAGCGGCCATGGTAATACACTATCTATAAAAATATACATGCGCCTACCTATTGCGGTCCAAAAAATAAGGTAATATACGTGCTAAACATGTCACTAATGGAAAACCCTTTAGATATTAGTAATTGTTACAGCGGCCGAAGTACAACATCTACTGTAAACATTTAAAGAGTCTACCTATTATGGTTCAAAAAATAAGGCTATTTACGTATAAATCATGTCTCCGTCGGAACACCCTTTAATTTTGTTATTTGCTATGGCGGCCATGGCAATTCTCTTTCTATGAAAATATTAAAAGTCTACCTATTACTATTAAAAAAATAACTTACTATACGTGAAAAACATGTCACTGTCAGAACACCCTTTAATTTTTGGCAATTTTCATAACGGCCATGGCAACACATCTTCTCTACAAATTGGAAGAGTCTACTTATTACGGTTCAAAAAATATGTCGTTTTACATGCAAAAGACGTCGCTGTCGGAAAAACCTTTAAATTGTTACTGTTCTTATAGGGGTCATCGTAATACACCATTTTTGAAAATTTCAAGAGTCTATCTATTATGGTTAAAAAGAATGCAAATCACGTTACTGTCGGCACACCCTTTATTTTTTACTATTTGTTATAGTGGCCATAGTAATACACCTTCTGTAAAAACTTCAAGAGGCTACCTGTTATCGTTCAAAACTTAGGCTATATATATATATACATGCAAATCACGTCACTATCGGAACACCCTTTAATTTTTAGGTTTAATATTGTATATTTGCTTATAACGTGAACATAGTTTACATTACTGTCAGCAAATTACAAGTGTTTGCCTCCTACAGCTTAAGAAATAAAGACATAAAGGCAAATTACACGTCACTTTCGAAACACCCTATAAGTTTTAGTATTTGTTGCTATAGTGGCTACAATTACACATCTTCTGTGAAAATTTCAAGAGTCTACCTATTATGGTTCAAAACTTAGGCCTTATACCTGCAAATCACACCACTATCGGAACACCCTTTAATTTTTAGGTTTATTTTTTTAGACTTGTTTATAAAGTGAACTAAGTTTTAATTACTGTTTGTAAATTTTTAGTGTATTCAAACACATATTGAATAGCACATCTCTATCGGAACACCCTATAAGTTTTAATATTTATCGCTATAGCGGCCACAGTTATATACCTTCTGTGAAAATTTCAAGAGTCTACCTATTATGGTTCAAAACTTAGGCCTTATATATACAAATCACACCACTATCGGAACACCCTTTAATTTTGAAGTTTATTTTTTACACTTGTTTATATAGCGTACTAAGTTTTAATTACTGCTTGCATATTTTTAGTGTATTCTTCCTACAGTTGAAGAAAAAAAGCACATATTCGTAAATAACACCTCACTATCGGAACACCCTATAAGATTAAGTATTTACTACTATTGCGGCTACAGCTATAAACCTTCTGTTAAAATTTCAAGCATCTAACTATTATGGTTCAAAACTTAGGCCTTATACATGCAAATCACACCACTATCGGAACACCCTTTAAGTTTTAATTTTATTTTTTTATAGTTGTTTATATCGTGAACTAAGTTTTAATTACTATTTGTAAATTTCAAGTGTATCCCACCTACAGCTCACGAAATAGGCACATATTCGTGAATAACAGCTCTTTATCGGAACACCCTATAAGTTTTAGTATTTGTTGCTATAGCGGCAATAGCTATACATCATCTGTGAAAATTTTAAGAGTCTACCTATTACGGATAAAAGGCGCTGACAGACGGACAGAAGGACAGACATTGTAGCGAAAATACTAGGGTTACGTTTTTACACTTTGTGTACGGAAGACTAAAAAGCGTATTCAAATATTTTATTGCTTGTTTAAGTAGGATTTCTTTACATAGCAGTGGGATTAGTGTCTAAAGCCATAAAAAACGAATTTAGAATTGGCAAAAAAAAAAAAACAATATTTTGCTAAAACCGAACTGCACATTATTATAACTAGAGTAATATTTGTGTTTATAAGTCGCTGAACAAGTTTGATTTGATGGAGATGATAGTAGCCTATTTACATTAATAACTTGAAATTTTTACTTAAATTTAACTTCACAGAAAAAATTATTTTTCAGATTCAAACAATTAATTCGCATAAATAGAAAATTTTTTGTTTGAATATGGTCCTATAAACAAAATTTTAAATTCAGACAAATAATTTTAAAATTAGTTTATTGAAAATATTTTCCGATTTTTTCAAACAAATAATTGTGATATTTGGTAAAAAAAATTATTGAGTTTAGAAAAAATTTTCAAACAAATCTAAATCAGACAAAAAGTTTACTAAAAATTATCAAAAAAATTTAAAAAAAATATTGTCTAAATCAGACAAAAGGTTTACTGAAATTTAATAAAAGTACAAACAAATAATTTATCTGAAACTCATGAAAAACTTTACTGAAATAACAAACAATTTTCAAACAAATAATTTAGCTAAATAAAAAATAATTTTTTTAATAGTAACAGTTTTGTGACTAATTTCAATAACTACTGTGTAAAATTTGACCATATTATAAAAAAGGCCAAAACGAATCACTTTACAGGACCGCAATGGCAAATTCATTCAATTTCGCTGCTTCTTAAAATATCAAATTCTATATATTAAAAATTGTTATCTATATATGGAATTTGACATCTTGAGCAACAGTGAAAATAATGTATCTCCCTTTTTCTTTTTACTTTGGTCAAATTTTAGCGACTAGTTACTTACATACATATACATATATTTTAGGCACAAAGCGTTTCCTCTTGAGCACAATTGGGGCAAAACCTTGTATTTGATTCATCAAAATTATTGGTATGGGAATTGTTTGCTGGACAAAAGCATATTTCATACATCTTTACATAAAGTTGGCCATTGCCGCCACCTGAAAAACTGTGAATAAAAATTAAAATATATAGATACATACATATGTATGTACATATGAATATGTAGCAATATCTTCAATAAAAAACGTGTACATTTCTAGCTTTTCCTCTGCAGCTAATGGCTTTTAAATGTTTCAATATTTGTGCTTTAAATATTTTTTTAATAAAATAAATTTCCTTTTTGAAGTTTTGAAAAAATTAATATAAAATTTTTTGTCATTTTTTTCAAAGCATGACAGAAAGTGTTGCCGTTTTTTGAATGAGTAATTATTAATAAATGGGTCAAAATAAAATTTCGTGGATAATATCTGCAAAATTGTCGTGTAGTTAACCGACTTCATATAATGTGAAGATTATCAAATCGTCTAAGTTAACTCCTAGAAATCATTTAATTCTGAACCGCTTATTATTTATTTTTATTTGAAAGGCAATGCTTATAGATTCGTTCCATTCAAAAAAGTTCAGAATTTAAAAAAATAAAGGCTGTGCATCGGGAAAATCATGTATGATGTATGTCTTTTGAACCCTAAAGTGCACCAATTTCATATTTTAACAAACTAATAACAAAATTGCCTTGCAGATTAGTGTCCTTATAGTTGATGTAACTATAAATTAGATATAATTTCAGATAGTCCATTATGACCGTAACTATAAGTATTTCAAATTAGAAATTAAACAGTGTGCCGATAGGTGATGTTATTTTACGTATATGGCCCTATCTTTTGAACCGTTATAGTCAGACACTTGATATTTACATAGCCTTCATATTACTATATCCGCAATATTAAACAAAACTTAAAATTAAATAGTGTTCTCATGGATGACTTAACTTGACGTATACCTCCTTATGTTTTAATATACAGATAGGCACTTAAAAATTATATAGTATTTGTATTGCTGTGTATGCTATAATAGCAATCATTGAAATTAAATGTTTTGGGAATTCAACTATTATTTGAATAATGTAATGCTAATAACCGTTACTATTTTATAATTAACAAATTTATTATTTAAAAATATAAGCAAGGAAAGTTTTACCCACATTTTAAGAATAGAAAAAATTATTTATAAAAATAATTATAACTCCTTAAGAAGTCCAACACAAACAATAAAAGATTTAACAAAAACACTTATTCGAAAATTTCAAAATGATTTTTAGTTTAAATCTTAATAAGTTTGTTTATTTGGCTGTTCAAAATAACTTTGTTATTCCTACGACACTAGTGATACGTTTTGTATAAAACCGATTTAAATAACAGTGCGAAAATATTTTTCTGTCTATATGTAAATACCAAACTTAAATTTTATTAAGAAAAAAAAAAATTATATACTTTATAATATAATTAGAGGCTATTGAAAATTTAAAAGTTTTTTAAATTAAATTTTTGCAGAAGAACAACATTTCCATATTTAGTTTCATCAATTATTTTTATTACGGCAACACTGTTAGCAGCAAATTAATAATTAAACAAAAGTATTATTAGATTCAAACAAAAAAGTTTTTGAAAATCAATAAACATTTAAAAAAAACCATTTGTTTGGAAATATTTTGGTAATAATTTTTTCTGTGTTGCGAACAATTTCTCTAATAAATTCTTAATCATAAGTTAGTTTGCCCTTTGTCAATAACAAAATGGAAAAATAAAATTACTTTGTGATCAAAACAACAAGAGCTCCAAATAATTGTTCTTATTGCAACATCTAAGAGTTAAATGACAAGCACCTTAACTTCAACTCGCTGGCAGAATCGACAAATAATTCCGTGTATATAATTGTTTTAAATATTTTCTGAACATTTTTTTCAGCTGCTTCTTATTAACAAGGCACTTGAAACAAGTTCCAAATGTGAAGCAACTAATATTCAATGTATGTTCATTTTCATGTATAATTGGTTTTGCTCTATTTGGAAATTTATTTATTCTGCATGTGTCCCATTTATAAAATTTTTTGATCGTAGGTGTTGATGCTTGTTGTTCTATATGTTGTTCTATGTGCATATTATATAAGCAGGTTGCAAATAAACACACAATTTCAATTTTAATTATTTAATAATTTACCACCACTTAATTATATTAGCACTTTAAATTTCTAAAATAGGCATAGTTGCAATTCAGGCTAAGCTGCACTTTTATGTTGGTTAGTCCTTTTATGATAACATTTTATGTTTCCAGGGCAATGATGTGCTTTTTTTGATTATCATTACTCGAGAGTATAGGGTAAAATTTTACCGCTAACGAAACGTCGACACACAAACAGCAGACGTGTTGGTTTGTTTAAATTTCAACAATGTTCGGAGTGTAATAATCTAACCCGTTAATTTCAAAGACAATAGGAACAAGTGTTAAAACTAAATAAAAGATAAACAAAATGCCCCAAATTTACATAGTATGTTTTGTTTACCTTTTATTGTAGCGGACAAAGAAGTAAAAACAAATATTCTTTATGGAGACACCGTTTAATTTCAAAACTTGGTGTTATAGTTAGCATGGCAATAACAGCATAGCATATTCAGCCTATTTGAAGTGCCTATCTACATATCAAAATATTATAAGTAAATTAATTAGACAACAATCTTTAACTTTAATTTTTTTCTTATTGCGGATATAGTAATACAGACTCTGTAAATTTCGACTGTCTGTCTATATTGATTTACACCCTTTTATTTTTTATACTTTTTATTGTGGTCATAGTAATACTAAATGTAATGCTTAAGTGTAAATGTCTATATATACCGTTTTAAATTGCCGTTGTAACACATAACTTCACATCACATAATTTTTTTGTACTAGTTAATGTTCACATAGTAATATAAACATCGTATGAATTTCAATTTATCTATAAAAGTTAAAATTTCAAATTTATAATATCACATTCGTCTGAATTTCAATTGTCTATCTATAAAAGTTAAATTTTAAAATTTTTCTTTATCTCTAAGCACACACTTTAATTTCCAATTTTATACTTTTTGTGTTCCTGACACAGCAAAACATAAAATAAATTTTAAACGGCTCTCTATAAAGAGTCCAAAGATTGGTCTATATAAGTTAAATAACATTATCTATAGGGATATCCTTTAATTTTCAATTTTAAACTAAACACTTTTTAAAGAGGACTTAGATTACTCAGATTATTCGAAAGATTGGCCATATACATCAAATTTCATCAAGTAGTGGGACACCCTTTAATTTCTAATTTTATAATTGTTGTTATGGCGAACTTAGCACTACAAGTGTTTTGTAAATTATTAAAATGCACATTCCGTCCAATTTTCAAGTGGTTAAAAAAAATAAGGCCATATAGGACAAATGACCCACGCGGTACCCCTTAATTTCTAAGTTTAGTTTTTAATAACATTTTTAATATTTTTAAAAATGTATTAATTCTACGAAATTGCGAGTGATTATGTTTGCTTATTTACATGTAATGTAATATTGAAAATGTTTAATTACAAACTATAAGAAATTTAAATTTTTACTAAAACTTACACATATTTGTAATAGCATCCCATTTTCACCACAATTATTTACTTTTTAATGCATATTACGTGTAATTATAACTCAAATGTAATTAATTCTCTAGAAAAAATACGCAATTTGTTTTTATTTATTCGTAAATTTATTTACTAATATTTTGTAATAACAAAAGCTGACATAGGGCGAAAAAATATTACAATGGCATCACCATATACATATTTATAATATAACTAAACAATAAATTATAAAAATTTATTGTATTTATTAGGAAATAAATTTAAAAATTATATCAATTTAAAGCAATACTTTATGGAAGAAGTAAAATATTGCAAGAAAAAACAATATCGACATAGCAGTGATCAATAAAAACTCATAATTTTTTGAGATATTAAGATACGGTTAGTTTTAAAATACATTTGGTTTAATCGATTTAAATATTTAATTAACTTCTTCCGGTAATCCACTGACGAAAAACTAAATGATTTTAACTTCCTCGGCAACTCCCTGTTCCAAGACCGAGCTGTTGTTAGAAGAAAAGTTCTTTCAAAAAGTGAATTATTTATCCTAATAGTAAAGACTTGTACTTGTAAGAAGAATGTATAAAATCAATACGATAAGATAAGATAGGTGACATTTTTTTTCCATATTTGTATTCTAGTTATTGTGTTTACTTACACTCTTTCCCACATACCAAGCAAATATTTTTTCATTATTTTTATTATATATTTTTATATATATTTTTCTTTTACTTGAAAATTGTATATATCTATCTTGCTATTAGCCAACCTCTATTTTATCGAAATTTTTTTTGGTAAAATTTAATCGACATTTTTTTGTAAAAATATTATCGAAATTTTTTGTAAAAATTTTATCGAAAATTGTTTGTTAAAATATTATCGAAATTTTTTTGTGAAAATTTCATCGGAAATTTTTTTAAAGATTTTATCGTTTTTTTCGTAAAAACTTTATCGAAATTTTATGTAAAAATTTATCGAAAATTTTTTGTATAACTATTGTCGAAAATATATTGTTAAAAAATTTATCGAAAATATTTTGTAAAAATTTTATCGAAAATATTTTGTAAAAATTTTATCGAAAATTTTTTACAAAAATTTTATCGAAAATTGTTTACAAAAATGTTATCGAAAATATTTGCAAAACTTTTATTTGTAAAAATTTTATCGAAAATTTTTTATAAAAATTTTATCTGATGTGTACAGTAAATATAAAATTGGTCCCAAAATACTACCTTGGGGAACTCCGGCTTCAATGAGCTGTGGCGAGCTTAAAAAGTCACCTTCTTTTAGTAAAAACTTGCGATTCGTTAAATAATCTTTTAAGAGCTTATACAAGTTTTCGGGCAAGTTCAGCTTTAGCTTAAATATTAGGCCTTCGTGCCAAACCTTATCGAATGCTTGAGAAACGTCGATAAAGAGCGCCCTAGTCCACACATCAATTTTGCAGATGACACAGCTTTTTTAAGTATTCATAAAAGTGCCCAAGAAGCATCACAACTTTTACAAGACCACATACTCAATTTGGAAAAATGGCTAGAAAATGGAGAATAAAAGTGAATGAACAAAAATGTACTCACATAACTTTCACACTGCGTAGCGACTCCTGCCCTCCTATTCTCATAAATAACCAAATGATACTACAGCTTTCAGACGTTAAATACCTGGGTATACATCTTGACCGTCGCCTTACTTGGAAAACCCACATTGACTTCAAGTTAACACAAATGAAACTAAAAACAGTACAACTAAATTGGCTTATTGACAGAAACTCCACCCTGAGCTTAGATTGTAAACTTCTACTGTACAAGTCGATCCTCAAACCAATTTGGTGTTATGGGATTAAGTTATGGGGCACTGCCTCAGCTAGCAATGTAGAAAAAATTCAAAGGCGCCAAAATAAGATTTTACGTATTATTACATCTGCTCCCTGGTATATAAAAAATTCGAACATCCACAAAGACCTAAACATGCCATCAGTTAAAACAAAAATAGCGAAACATGCAGTCACATATCTAAAGAGGCTTGAATCTCATCCAAACCCTTTGGCGCGTAACATGCTGAATGAACCTGGTTATATTCGATTAAAAAGAAGAGATACTGCTTTTCTTGGCCGTACATTAGAGGGATGACCCGCAAATGATTGCAAAATCCGTGAAACAAACATTATTTTTGTCTAGCACTGGCTGGACTTAAAAAGAATATTTTATTTTAGACTTAAGATACGAGTAATTATTGTTAGTTCAAAAATATTGAAGATACAATAAATAAATTATGAAAAAAAAATAAAAATTTTATCGACATTTTTTGTAAAATATTACGAATTTTTTTCTAAAAATTTTATTGAAAATTTTTTGTTAAAATTTTATCAAAAATTTTTTTTTAAAAATTTTATCGGAAATTTTTTTTAAAAATTTATTTATAATTTTATAAAGGTCATTAATACAAATCAAAGCAGAAAAACCCTACCAACCTAAAAAAAATATCAAAAAACGCCCGTCTCAAGGTTTAATTTATCCCCTGAGATATTTATGAACTCCATGCGATCTACTGGTCGCGGTTTAATATTTATTTAACAAAAAAAAAAAAAAAAAAAAGAAAAGAGAAGAGAATCTGCACACAGCCATGGGAGATATAGAAAATTTAAGACCTGATTGGTTGGGTATTGCTGGTGTCTAATTTTTTTACCTCTTTACAATTAAAAACTTAAGCCTAAATAATTAATTAATTCATTTCGATAATATTTTTAACAAAAATTTTTAAAGAACGTGTTTGATTAAATTATTCACAATCTTGTGCAAATGGTCTTCCATCGTAGCATTTGCAAAACTCTAGTGGATAAAAAAATATATAGAAATGCATATGCTACACATTGGGAAATAAACAATACCTAAAACCATAGTTTTTGTTTGCTAGGCATTTGCAAACTTACAGCTGACAATATAAATTAAATAAAAAATATGAAAATAAAAAACAGCAAAAAATACGAAAAAATAAAAATCGAAAAACCAAAAATCGTAAAAAAGAAGATACGAATTTAAAAATGGATCCAGATGGGCACAATCAAATTTATTTCATATCTCTTACTGGATTGTCAGGCTACGGAATTTTATTTTTAATAAATCCGAGATCTTTAGTATTTCTTGCACTATAAATTTCAAAGAAATAGTGTTGCCGTTAACTGTAATCCAGTAGTAGACTACAGTCAAATTTTGGGCAAGTTTCATTTATAACCTGGTCTGTTTGAAAATTAAGAGATTTGTTGTTTCTCTAGTACAGTAGTTTTCAATGTAAGACTCCTGCTCCTGTTAATTGTTATTTAATACTAGACGACTGTCGATTTTTGGACATAATGCATCCTTTATAGTTTGATAATTCCGTGTCTTTTTGTGTTTGCAACTTCCGATGGAACACTGTTCCCTCCCCTTATACTGAACTACTGAAGAATTTTGGACAATGCACGCTGGGTTTGTAATTGAATGAATATTTTATTAATTAGAGTGTGTGAAATATTTACCTTTTAACAAATGTACTTCTTTAGCAGTTTTATCTATTGAAAATTTACTATTTGTACTTTCCTTGAACGAAATTTTTATTGTAGAAAAAATTCCAACAGGAAATTTTTTGTTTTGAAAGAAGTGTTGCACACTGACATAAAATACCGTTCACAATTCATGGGAAAATTTTACAATTGCATAAATTTGCAATCTCAAATGCACAAGATTGTGACTGGGCTATTATATTTGTAATAGTGAAGTTGAAAATCATAAAAGTAAAAACCGAATGTACATATATTATTTTGAAATTGGGAAACATAACAGAGTAAAGGAATATTTACCATTACTATGGTGAACATTATATAAGATTCGGCATGACCGAATATAGCACTCTTGCTTGCTTTTTTGTAAGTGTGATACAACAGTAGGATAATAACAATACATTTTATAAATGACCTACAACTTTTCTGTTTGTTTTATTAAAGCAAAACTTTAGCAGTATTCATGGATAATAACTTAAACAAATGTACATTTTTATAGGTTCTCTACTACCAACAATGTTTGATCGCTTTTTTAAAAGCGCAATATCACTTAATATGTGATTTTTCAACAATTAAGTTTTGGCACTGTGTGTCATTAGTTAAGAAAACTTTTGGATTTGTTCATATGAAAATGAAAAGCAATTGTGATGATGCCGACATCTAATGTAAAATCAAACATTTCGTTCAAATAGCTCAGCGAACAGAACAGAAAATATAAAAACAGAAAATCAACAGAAAACAAATAATTTCTGTTCCAAAATACCGTAAATTTAATAAAATTGCAGGTACTTAAGCCAGACCACTTCTACGCGCTTTTAGATCGGGCCAATAATGTTTAAGAAAATAGGCTATCCCAGCCTGCTAGCATGAGGTCAGTACAAAGGGCTTTAAAAAGTATTACATATGTAGTAAATGTTTAAAAGAAAAACCTTAAATTATGTATCTGCCAAACAAGTAAGAGGACGACAATTATTTTGTTTTCTTTTTTAATTACAAATCTTAGATAGGCTGTCCCATATTTGCTTAGACTTAGATTATTTTTTAACCGACTTCAAAAAAAGAAGGAGGTTATCAATTCGTCTGTGTGTTGTTTTTTTTTTTTTTTTTTTTTTTTTTTTTGTATGTGTGTGCCTTCATAACTCGGTCATTTCTGAACCGATTTTAAAAATTTTTGCGCCATTCGAAAGGTTATGGCTACAGATTGGTCCCGTCTTAAAAACAGTTTAAAAGTTTAAAAATTAAAGGGTGTCCCCATACAACATACATGTTTTTACGTGTATTATGAACTTTATAGGTCACCCATTTAAAATTAGTAATTAAAAAATAAAATTAAAAATTAAAGGGTGACCCCATAGGTGACGTAATTTCACCATTATGGTCCTATCTTTTGAACCGTTATAGACAAACACTTGAAAGTTGCACATAATGTTCGTTACTATGTCTGTTATAATAAGTATAAATATTTTAAATTAGAAATTAAAGGGTGTCCCATTAGTTGGTTTATTTTGATATATATATGGCAAAACTTTTGAACCGTTATAGACAGACAGTTGAAATTTACAAAGAACTTGTATTGCTAAGTCCGCTAAAATAACAAGTGTAAAATATGAATTTGGAAATTAAAGGGTGTCCCAATAGTTAATGTAAAAGTGATATATATGGCCAAACTTTTCAACTGTTATAGATAGACAGTTGAAATGTACAAAGACTCTATATTGCTTAGTCCGCTATTACAACAAGTATAAAATTTGAATAAATTAAAGGGTGTCCCTATTATTGATGTAATTTGACCATTATGTCCTCATCTTTGCAATCGTTATAGACAAACACTTGAAAAATAGACAGAATGTTCACTACTATGTCTGGTATAACAACAAGTATAAATATTTAAAATTTGAATTTAAAGGGTGTCCCAATAGGTGACGTCATTTGATATATATGACCCTATCTTTTAAATAGTTATTAACAAACACTTAACAATTAGACAGAATGTCCATTACTATGTGTGTTAAAATAAGTATAAATATTTAAAATTATAAATTACAGGGTGTCGCAATAGTTTATGTAATTTGATGTATATGACCAAACTTTTAAACCGTTACAAACAGACGGTTGAAATTTACAATGAACCTGTATTGCTACGAACGCTATAACTAGTATACAATTTGAATCCGGAAATTACAGGGTGTCGCAATAGTTACCGTCTTAAAGAAACATGATTTTAAGTTTGTCTGTTTGTTTGTCTGTTATTTTGTTTTTTTTTAAATAATTTTTTTATTTTATAAAAAAATATTTATTATACTTTTAATATAACTTCACTTTAGCAATGCACTGCTTTCAAAAGCAAAAAAATAAGAAGAACACACTCTACTTGTTTACAATTTTTTATTTTTGAAATCAAAGTTGTACTTGATTTGATTACTATTAGTGGTATGATGAGAAAAGAAAGGAAATTTAAGTGATCACAATAAAAAATAGGTCAGGAAAAATATATGTGCATATATATTTGAAAGCAACTTCCGTAACTTAAAGTAACTTAAAAAAGACATGTTTTAAAAATTATCGTGTAAATTCTGATGTAATTTGAAATTTTTTTCTGCAACTGCAATTAAATATAAATATAATACTTAACTTCCACACTTATTTTGCACTTTTCTACAATGCTAGCGAACTGTATAAAAATAGTTTTATGCTGAATTTAATCACATATTTGAAACTGAAGTTGTAAAAAAGTTTCAAAGATAGTGTATATGTTAAAGTTGTTAAAAAAGAAATGAAAATAAAGATAAACAATACCAAAAGGAAGGAAACAACTGTTTTCATGTTGCACAAGAAACAACAGCAATATGAACAAGAGCAACAAACATCAATTGCAGTAGCAATAACAATGACAATTTTATGCATGTTTCCAAGTCTTAATACAATGCCACTATAACCTTCAAGACCCGGAAATATAAAATAACGATCGTAAAAAATACAAAATTGGCTTTTATGATGTTGTTTGTATTCGGTTGTTTGGTTCGTTAGTTTTTTCTACTCTTGTACTTACATTCGCCGTTGTTCTTATTTGTATTGCTTGGCTACTTGTTTCTTTTGTTTGGATTTATTGTAATCTTTTTTATTTTGACATTTTTTTTTAATATTTGTCCTTATTTTTTGATTTGAAGCGTTTTAAGCTACAATTCTTTTTACTATTAGCTATGAAAAGAACTGTGAAAATAAATCAAATTTAATTCAATACAAAGCAAAATAAATAAAAAAATAAGTAATCAGTAAATAAAGTAAAAGAATAAAAATTTATGTTTATCCTAAGTCATTTCTCTAATTTTTTTTTTCATAATTTTGTAACAATAACTATTAAAATTTGTTAGTTTATAGTGCATTATAGTGCATTTACATTACACCGAAGTAAAGTAGATTTCATTTGAAATCTTTCTCAAAATCTATCGCTTCAAATACAGGATATGTTTTTCCGCAAATAAATACTATTTACAGAACTCTACAATAGTTTTAGAATTTTATACATTTTTTTTTATATAAATTTTATATAAAGCCTTTGTTCCAGAGTAAATATCCAGGGACGGGTATCTCTATATAAAGTAAATACAAAAACTATAACTGAAACATAAACATGACTATAAAAGTAAGGAGTGTTAAAATTTGGTAAGGATTACTTTCAAAGCAAAATCGAACAAAATATTTCAGGGAGCCTATAACGTGCCGGGCACAGCTAATACAAACTAATATTTAAACTAACTTTAATATTTAGTTGAATAACCTTAACTTTTAATAATCTTAAGAATATACAATTTAAAAAAGTTATTTTAATTTATTTTTAAAACGTTTTAATACAATGAAATTTATAATCAAGCTTAAGTTCGTTTTTCTCTAAGAAAGAATTAATTAAATTACAAATTAGGTGATAATATTAAAGAAAAATTGGGAAAATTTTAATTTTTAGACACCAGCTCGAGTGGAATGCACATTTTCTAGACAGCCACGTCCGTCATCAGCACTACTTGTATCTAATCTACTTAGGGTAGTGTTTTAGTTGTAAGCATCATCTATTTAACCAACCAAACCCAGATAAAGGAATACGAGAAAACTTGTACTCAATTATCAATCGTCAATTGGTGAGAACGAAGTCTACCACTACCTTAACGTTTTAAGATATTAAGGAAATAAGGAATTTACTAGGATGCACGAATATGGAATTTGCATACTGTAAATGCTGTGGTTAGAATTTGACCATGCACCGAACTTGTTACGGTATTATTAAGTTTACCTTTTAATTTCAATTTAACTTTCAAGTCTAGTCCTTGTTTAAGAAATTACAATTATTTAGAAGAAAATTGTATAAAAACAAGTAGAAGGTGAAATTTCTTTGAGAAAAACTTGTAAATATGAACATTATTTTATGTAAATAGATACTTTTACACTTTTCAAACATAGTCACAATTTTATTATATTTGGCTTTTTAGACAAATAGTTTTAAATAAAATTTTTGATACAATGCTTTAGAATTACAACAATAAAAATGAAGTCATGAAAAAATCGTACGAGAATATGTTTTACATTGCCTTTCATATTGCAAAAACTTTCAAGCGTGTTTTAAATTTAAGTTAAACGAATAGAAAATTTTATAAGAATATTCAGTACAACTAAATATAGGTAAATATGGTTGGGTGCACCTACTACATAAGTACGTACATATGTGAGTACTCTTTTTAAATTTGTTTCCTACACAGTTAAATGAACGCTGTTCAGTTTTATGGTTGATAAATTTTTAGAAGCAATGCAACGATATGAAATATAATGTGAAAGTTATAACCAGTGAGAGCCAAGTATTGTTCTAAATGCCTTATTTTGGTGAATGTTTGTTTTTTATTGATTGTCTTTATAATTTATATATATATATATATATATATATATATATATATATATATATATATATATTTATATATATATATATATATATTCGTCGGTGTAGAATTATTTTTGTTTTAATTATTTACCTTCTTCATATACATTTCTAACCTCCCAAAAGATATTTTCTATTATATTAAAATTAAAATACGGCCACGTTGCAATATTATTATATGACTCACTTTAGCATTCGTTTGCTTTCCCTGTAGTGTGTTTCGTAGAAAATTCAATCTTTTATTGATTTTTTATTAAATTGTAGAAACAAAATTTGAATTCATCTAGTCAAATGGATCTATTTTTTCCACGAGACAATGCGTT